>VDFB02281492.1:389745273-389766481 GCA_007258455.2 Sequoia sempervirens | reverse complement strand
GGGAATAACATGCACTAGAACCTTGTAGCTAGGTTCCAATCATCTCCCTATTTATCTCCCCACTCTATCCCACTTACTATCCCCTGTCAATAGGTAGAGAGAAAGAGGGAGAGAAAGAGCGAGGTGATTGGGATAGTAGGTGGTGATCTTGGAGTGGAGAATAACATGCACTAGAACCTTGTACCTAGCCTTTATTTTTGAGGGGAGGTGAGAATTTCATGAAAGAATTGGTTTCATTAATGAGATATGATTCCATATGTAAATCCCCTCCATTTTTATCCTTTACAAATTATTTATTAAGAGTTACAAAAAAAATATATATATATATATTTTGGAAGAACTTATTTCTCTAAAGTAATGTGTAACTAGAGGACCCTATCTCCAATAAAATGGGTGTAATACTTGTCACAAAACAATGTGAAAATTAATCCAAGATGTCTTTAAAATATCTAGAAAAGATGTTAATTGAGTAATTTTTCAACCTATCATGTTGAGGCACATCCACCTTATCTCTAGATATCATTATACAAGTGAAGATTTCCTTTTATTTCATTAGATCAAAATAATATGGTTGAATAGGTACAAGAATCATTTCCATCCAAAATAAATCTTTTGGATTCAAGACTATTTGGTTAATGAGAGTGGAGATATGTAATTATTAGGATGGAAAAATGTGTGGATAATGAAAGGACTGTGATGGATGAAAGATGCTTAGATTAATAGATTTATATTAGCCTAAAATGAACCTAATGGATTAATGTAATGGTGATGGATTTTAGGTTTATGGTTTAGGGTTTAAGGTTTAACCTAATGGATTAATGCAATGATGATAAAGAATTAATTCAAAGAGAGACACAAAGATGGTGTTGAAAGGCCTTATAATGAAGAAATTGAAGAAAGAGGGAGTAATAATTCATAATGAAATAAAAGAATAGATGAATATTATATAGATAAAGGATGATACAATAGCTAAGGGGATGAATTAAGGGGTCCTAAGATGATGACTTAAGGGGAGTTAAGATAATTACTTTAGGGGATGCAAGAGGATGGATTTAGGGTAGCTAACACAATGACTTAAGGGGTCCTAAGAGGATGGCTTAAGGTGAGTTAAGAGAGTGACTTAATGGAATGCAAGAGGATGAATTTAGGGTAGCTAAGAAAATGAATTAAGGGATCCTAAGAGAATGGCTTAAGGGGAGATACAAGATTCTTGACTCAAACTATATGTCATACTAGAAAATTAGTTTTATAAATAGGAAATGGTTTAAAAGGGTACATAATTTCAGATAAGGGGTATAAAATATTTTGATTGTAAACTATAAGGGTCTTTGTATGCATTAAACCATGTATGTTGTATCAAAAATTTGATCCATATGGGGTGATACCACAATAGTGGTTTACAATTTTTGGTCAAACTCGACACTAAACTGATTTGTTCTAACTAAATCTTCACTTCTAGGTACCTATAGCGGCTTAACCATGAGGAATTTGAAGATGATGCAAACTAGTGATTTGTGAAATTTTTCCTATAGATTCTAAATATATTTTTTTCAAAAAAATTTGAATCAAATTGCACTTCTTTTTCCATCTCCTTCAAAAACTAGTTTTTTTTAGTAAACACCACTTTTAAGGAGTCATGATCACCATATAAAACATAACATTTTTTCCATGAAGGATAAAATTATAATTTTTTTGAATTTATATTTGTAACTATGATATCTAGTGATTTCATTTGGATTCATAGTGTTTTATTAAATATTTTTTCTTTAATCAAGTTTCAAAGTCAAACCAATTACAATTCAAAAATAGGAAAACTGTATACAACATAACTTTTTTTGTATGTATCAAAATTCAATTTATTTTGTTGGATCAAGGATTTCAATATCCAGTGCACTAATATTTTTCAATTTTTTTGGATAATTTTCTATTTTTCCACATGTGTGGAATAGAGAGCTTGATTTTTGATGAAAAACCTACAATCGCAAGAAATAGAAAATAAATATAATAATTAAATTAAATGTATTTAAAATTATACTTTTTGGTAAGCTTATAATAAGGACTACATACTTACAAAAAATAAATTTTAAATGAATTCATTTGATCCCCCAAAATGTAAATCAAAAGTGGTATTTTATCAACATTTTGATAGGTGTAAAGGAGACTCTATTATAGGTATGCTATAAAACTAGAAGGGTTCTATCTAAGGTGGTTAGATAAAACCATCTTCAATTGGAATCCTTTAATGAAAATTTTCAAGGCTTAAATCATTATATTTTCTAAAAATATGTGATTTTAACAAAAATCAGGATCTCTCAGAAATTGTAAACCATTATTGTGGGATCACCCAATGCATTAGAATTGGGTTTTCCAAGGAATTGAGATGAGTTAATCATAGCTTTACATATTGATGATATCTTAATCATTATGAATAATGAAGTGTTCATTAGAGAACTCAAGGTTTAGTTGGATTATCAGTTTGAGATGAAAGATGTAGGTGCCATAAGATTTATCCTTGGTATATAAACACATAGAAATATAAATAATAAGAAATTATGCTTAAACTAGAGGAAGTATATTGAGACTATGGTTAGTCAGTCCTAAACTAGATTTGGTTAGTTTTATGTATCCTGAAAATGCAACTCCTCCCCATACTCTCCATTGTTTAAATTTGAACAAGTAAAATGAAATAATGGACAACCAACATTGTGTTTTCCAACATACAACTATTTTGTGTAGGTAGTAGAATGTATGAAATGAAAAAGGAATCTGCTCTAAAAACACTTGAAAAGATGCAAACCAAAGTGAATGAGATAAATAATGTATTGGTTGTAGGCTTCATAAACCATCTACCCATTTAACCCACTATGTTTTCCAACATCCAATTATATCTTGCATTTATTTTTCAAACATATGAAGAAATTGAAACAAAATTTTTACTCTAAATAAGACTTGTTATCAATTTTGAAGGTGAATTTCATTACATTATAACTATGTAAATAACAAAAAAAAATCATTCCATTCTTACTCTTTTGTAAAATTGCAAGTTGGAAAACATTGTGTGTTATGAAACATGCAACCCGCATACTATTGTAAAACCCTCTACACCTAAATACCCCATTGGTTAGTTAGCCCTTAGCTCAATTTTTTTAGCTTTGTGTATTCCTCACCTATAAATCCTCCCTGACTTCTTTTCCCTTGAGCTTTGAACAAGCACAATGAACTAACTAATAACTAAAATTGTGTTTTCCAGCCTCCAATTATATTTTTTCATTTATTTTTTTATCATATGAAGAAAATGAAATATAGTTTTCACTCTAACTAATAGTTGTGGTAAATTTTGAAGGTGACCTCAAATTTTTGTTGTGTTTACACATATTTTCATGAGAATTGATGTCAAATTTAACAAATACGAAGTCTTTTGACAAATACTAACCAAGCGTAGTCCCATTATTATACCACTTTCATGGGCATACACTGAAAGTCATACTGTTTGACTTGGAGGTGAGGATGATAGCATTTAAAACTTTTTTTTTTTTTAATTTACTCCCAAGGCAACCTCCAATGACTTCCTCTTTCTATTTGTGTTGGGCCCCACACTATACCATCCATCATGCTATTTACATTTGTATCTATATTTTCTTTTTTTGTATGTACATAGGTGTGTTTTGTCTAGGAGTTAGCTAGCTCCTTTTTTGAAATGGTTTTTTTTTTTTAAATTATTTTTTCCTTTGTTATATTCTTATATTTAATTATCATTTGTTTCCATTAATTATGATGAATTGTTTATTCTTATATTTAAGTACCATTTTTTTATGTTAATTTTGACAAAGAATTCAAATATGTTATTATTGACAAAGAATTTACAAAACAAGAAATTAAGACCTATTATAATGCTCTAGATCTACCAAAAATTATTTTCAAATATGTTATAATGCTCTTAATCTGTATAGAGGTATGTGTAGGATCATCATGAAAAAAATAGGCCCTTAGTTGGCAAAAAATTTAGAAAAATCAAAGTTAGGCAACTTGATGTAAAAATTTGAATAAGTTATCTATATTATTTCAAAAATATGTATGAATAGAATCTGTATAAAATTGAATGTAGTTTCTAAACTCCTAGGTTTGTTTAAAAAAAAAAAAATCTATTTGGTGAAAATTTGAAATTTCAATGTAGTAGTACTTAAATTTTAGGGGAAAAAATAAGAAGTGTGTTTGTTTGACCACCCCAACCACAATAAAATGATAATATTTTTTTTTTATAATATTTTAGATATAAGTATAGGACTCATGTCTCATGTGATGCATATTTTTTGTAATTTTTTTCCAAGTAAATAATTAATTATGATTTTTTTATTACAACTTTTAAAAAATATAAAACTCATATGTCTAACCACCTTAACTTGGTCAAAACTTCATGAAATTCAATTTTTATTTTTTAATCCTATAGTATGTGAAGCATAGAATGTGACATATTTTAGATTCAAAAAATGTGATACCATTACAAGCTATAAGTGTTTTTCAATCAACCTATCAATTAGGACTATAATTAAGTAATTCAAATAGAAAATGAATAATAATTACTTATTAAATTCAAAGTAAATCATATTTTATATTGGTGGAAAGCTAAGAATCTCCTTTAAAAACCCTTTTTGTTTCATCGATTTTGGGTAAAAAAAATTTGTCAGCGACATACCCATCATATTGCCACTTTTTGGCCCATCATGATCTTGCACGTACCCATAGGCGGAAAGGATGCTACCAAGGTTGCATTCAATTTTACACTATTTTCTAGACTACTTAATAAAAGAAAATTAACATACAAGAATCCATCTTACCTTTCTAATTATAGTACATAGAACTTCAAACAAAAAACTTCCAATTGGTAAACCTTATTCAGGTGGCAGGTTGTAAAATTGACTGTAGTGAAAATTAAATTAAATCTTTTGAACTATCACAACAAAATGTTGGTTGTTTGTGTGAGGTACCTCTAATATTACCTCAATGCATTAGAAAGAAAAGAATAAAAGCATAATGATTTTACAAGTTTGTGTATAGTTGTGCACTTATAGATAAATCCATTGACTTTGTTAGATGATGTTGAATATTGAAGATAACTTTGTTAGTGCATAAAAATTTAAAAAATTACTTCTCTATAATAACAACTCATGAGAAACAAATGAATACATTAGTAAATGAAGAAACCATAATTCTATGTTTAGGCCACAATTGGAAAGAAAAAAAATAATAGTGCAAAAGTAAGCATAAAAAATGATTTCAATAAATGTATTATTTTTGGAAACTAATATATCATAAAACTAGTCATGAGTTATTGTAAAAAGAACCATAATGTAGGTGAAAAAATTCAGAACAATGGGTAAGAAGATTTTGGAGTCTTGACAAAAATTTAGCCTACAACTATTCAGATGCACAACATTTTCATTACGATTGAAGAATTCTATTAAGGACATTCAAACTAATCCTATGGTAGAATCCCCTGGTATTGCTTCATTTTTTGTTATATTACTCTTGTACTCATCAAGGTAACTATCTTCATTGTCTTTTTCTTTAACTTTCAACATAATATTATGCAAAATACAACACATGAAAATAGTTTTTGGAAGCATATGAAAAAATTTTGAATTTAAAATTCACCAAACACTTTTTAGCTTTCCAAAGGCACGTTCAACAAAAATACGAGTTGAAGATAGTTTAAATTTGAATAACCTTTCATCATCTATCATAGATCCACTAAAAGGTACAATTAACCATGGTAGCAATGGATAAATGCCATCACCAACAATGTACTCTCTAAATAGTTGATGAACCAATAGAAGCTGAAATTTCATTTAACCTCTCCACCTTTGCATAACTTGTAGAAGGAAGAATTTCTTAGGAGCTCCTACCATCATTTATAGATCTAGGCCAACCTGCAAAAGTCTCCATGAAGCACATATTACTATTAACAATGGCTTGTAATGATATATTGTAGTTGTGATCACAATCATACCAACAAGATGAGCGTTCATTAGGTGGAAGGTCAAAATCAACATGAGTTACATATATAGCCCCACAACAATTTGGAAAGCTTTTTTTTTTGTGAGAGCCATGCTTGATAAGTTCAAGTGTTGAGTGATCACTTGGTCATCACATGTAGTTTCAAAAACTAACATGCATAACATTGATGAATTTCATCACAACTCGTGAAACCATTGACTTTTCATACCAAAAAAGTTCACTTATGTTAGTCATAGACATTTTAGATGACAATATTAAAATAGAAATAGCCACCTGTTTCTCAACTGGAAGGACCCTACTCTTGATAAATGTTGCTAAAGATAGAGGTATATCACCTTGCTCAAGATCTTCATACAATGATTCACATAGAAATTGAAACAATGCATACAATACCCTAAAGATACTATGAAATCATTTTTCATAACATTTAAATTCAAAAATGTAATGGTTTCACCAATGCAAGGATCATGGCTTGATATACCACTCACCACTAACCTTCCCTTCCCATTCAGAAGTAGAAAAATATGAATTGAGGATTAAACTTTGTTATTCACAACATATCACATGAAGCTCTAAATATATCTAATATTCTACCTTATCATCTGAATGATGAGAAGCTTGAGATGATTCATTCTTATGTTTCCTTAATATGTTCTTTGAGTCTTCAACATCACACCAAACCTGCAATGTTATTTGATGTATCACTATAAGACATTCTAACAATACTCTAGCCCTTTTTCTATCATTGGAATCCATCACATATGATGTAAAATTAAAATTAATCAATAAAAATATTGTATTTAAGAAATTAAAAAATAAGATATATGCTATAATTACAAATTGTAATATTGCAATTAAAAATATAATGATACTATTTGAGATAAAAATATGGATAATAATTCATAATCAATAAGAATTCATAATGCTTAGTAGGACAATCCTAGGGGAGAGCTCATAATGAACTAACATATGTATGTATCCCACAAAACTAGAGGCACCATTGTTCATCAACTTAATCGATTAACCTTACTAAGTTGCCTTCATAGTTGACATTGAAAACACATGTATAATTACTAAGTAGTGGTAAACTATCATAAATTCTTCATTTCTCAATGGAACTTGAAATTTTAAAATGTTCTAAAAAGGTAAGGATTCAATAAAACCCAAAAATGGTTTACTTAGACTACAATTCTATTTGAGCAATTTTTGCTACAAATAGCTTGAACAACCAAGATAACCATATTACTACATATTATACAAGATTTATGCCCCAACTTGTTCACTATAAGATACATCTAATTAATGAAGTACTACAATTAAGAAAATTAGGTTTACCATATTTAAGGGATACAAACATACTAAATAGATATTGATTTAGAGAATGGTTCAGTGACAACATTATGCAATTGTACAAAGACTTTATGCATTAAAGAGACTAGATTTCTAACAAGTAAAAATATTATACTATCACTAGCCAACATAGTGGTAGTAAATTATTAACCAATGTTGACCAATAACAAAATATTGAATCTTTACACATTGCTTACATCAAAACAACTTACTTTGCGTACCTTAAATTACTCAATGATACCATTTTTTTCTCTCGGCCACATACAATTCTATTATGCTTAAAAGGTAATATCATTCCTTTAACATTATTAATGTCGACCAACATTTATGTTAAAAGATAATGGACATGGTTGTATAATATAGATCAATAATGTAAATCAATTAAAAGTGCATGGTTGATAATATTGTAATCACAAATATTAAATTATGTTTATAAAAATAAATGGCGAGTGAAGAAGAGCAAAAAAAAGGAAAGCGATCTTGGTGGACGGGCGTGGGGTGATGTTGTAATGGATGGGTGTTCGCAAAAGGATGATGGTGCAAAAAGAAGGGTAGGCGATAACGCACACACTCCTTAGTGGGTGTATGAGAAAGGAAGATGGGTGGATCGATGTCACCCATGTTACAGGAATGTGGAGCAACACAGGAGAAGGACCAATGAAAAAAATACTAGGGTTGTGTCACGTCGTTGGCTAAATATGCAATGGCGAAAGGAAGAGAGAGGAAATCCTAGGGAGGGAACAAAGAAATCGCAGGCAGGGAGACAACCAATTGCAAGAAATTGGAGGGTAATTCCTAGGGACGATCCCCTCCCCCACAATAGGGACAAATGCCATACCTGTAAGAGGGACAGCTACAGAATGGAGTAAAAGGGAACAAACTAAGGGTTCGCCTAAACCTAACCGCTTCTAGAGTAGGGCTACCCAAGGGCATGGGAGGCAATGAAAAATAGAGATGAGGACAGGAGAAACAATAATGTCAAATCCAAACCAAGAGGGAGCAAGCTATTCGCGTTGCCTTAAGAAATAATAGCAGCAAGGTTTAGTAAATGAAAGAAAGAGCTTTGATTTCCAAATGGTGTGGGGATGGTTGCTCTGGAAGGATTTCATGGACTAGTGGAGGAGGAACTTCAAAGATAGGGTAAGTATTCATTAATTACTGAGTGCATTCTTCTTTATTGAATGCATTGATCTTTATTTAAAAGAGTTCAAATATTATATGAGGATCCCCTGTTCATGAATAGATCTAACTTTCACTGTTTAAAATGGGTTCCCAACTTTTATCCCTAGAAATACACCATAAATAAAACTTTAGTTTGGCTTAAGCTTGAAGAACTCCCAACAAAATACCGGTGCATGAAAACCTTGTTTAAGATCAGGGATGCTTTAGGCATTTTCCTAGGTGTGGATGAAGACTTTCTCAACAACAAAGAAGGGACAGAGGAAAACATATTGGTGGAAGTAGATGGAGGATTTGGGATTTATGGAAATTCGGAAATTCTATCAAAGTTTGGAAGTTGGAATTAGAGAGTAGTCAAGAATGAAGGATCAAATATTGATAAATTTCATTTTAGTAAAATTACAGGGGAAGGTTGCTCGGGGAATGAGGTAGAGGATCTAGGTATCTTGGAGAATAAGGACCTGAGGGAGGGACAAAGAAAATGGGAAGAGATTGTGAATGAGAGGTTTTAGCAGTCAAACTCCTGCAATGATGTCACCTCTAGGGAGGTAGAGCCCTTCCCTAGAAAAAGGTTAGAATTCAAAAAGAGGAAGCTAGAAAACTATGAGATAGGGTTAAAAGGAGATTCCTACCCTCCTCCTACAATGAATTTAAAAATAGCTTTGCAAACTGAAACAAAACTATGTCTTCTATTGAAAGAAACACAAGAGCTCCAAAAGGATATTAGCCTACAATTAGCAACAATCCCAAGTGAATAATGTAGGAAAGTGGTTTGGGAGATAAGATTGTTTAATTGGGAATCTCTAGGTCAAGGGAAGATAGGGAACAACCCCAAACAAGAATTGGAAGAAGGAGAAATTGAATTGAAGAAAGAAATGCAAGATCACATGGAAAAATATCTGGAGAACAAATGTGAAAGGGAGATAGAGATAGAATGAAGAGGGAAGGGAACCAATTCAGACATGGAGGTAGTTTGTGAGTTCTTAGGGATAAAGAAAATATACCCTCCTTGGATGAAGTTGGTAAAGCCATAGATACAAATCTGGAAAAGAGAAAGCAAGCCTTGTTGCAGTCAATACTAGAAGAAGGAGAGATAGTGATGAAAGAGAATGAGGCCTTCTTCATGGAAGATGGAGATTTGGAAGAGGAGACTGGCCTTCCCATACTATCAGAAGTTTCAGGGGAGAAATTAGAGTATTAGGATGGAGTAGAAAAGTTAGGGATCCAACAAATTCCCTCTAATATGTCAAAACTGGATTTGTGGAAATTGTTCAAATAAGAAGGTTGGTAGAAAATATAGGAATGAGTTGAGATCTAAGGATGGGAAAGCAAAGGGCCGAGGGTGATCCCACAATAGTGGTTTACAATTTTTGGCCAAACTCGACACTGAAATATTTTTTTTAACTAAATCTTCACTTTCAGCACCTATAGTGGTTAAACCATGAGGAATTTGAAGATGATGCAAACTAGAGTTTCATGAAATTTTGTCTATAGATTATAAATAGATTTTTTTCAAAAATTTTGGAATCATATTGCACTTCGTTTTCCATCTCCCTCAAAAACTAGTTTTTTTCAGAAAACAAGATTTTTAAAAAGTGATGCTCACCGTATAATGCATAACGTTTTTTCCATGAAGGATTAAATTCTAATTATTTCAAATTTAGATTCTTAACTCAAATATCTAGTGCTTCCACTTGGTTAGATAGTTTTTTATTTAATATTTTTTCGTTAATCAAGTTTTGAATTCAAAGCAATTATAATTCAGGCATAGCACAACTGTATAACGTGTAACTTTTTTTGTATGTATCGAAACTCAATTTTTTTCTTTGTTGGATCAAGGACTTCAATGTATGGTGCACTAATATATTTTTTTTAAAATAATTTTCTATTTTTCCACATGTGTAGAATAGAGAGCTTTATTTTCGGTGAAAAACTTACATTCACGAGAAATAAAAAATAAATATAATAATTAATTAAATTTATTTAAAAATATACTTTTTGGGAAGCTTATAATAAGGACTACAGACTTGAAAAAAATAAATTTAAAATAAATTTATTTGATCCCCCAAAAGGTAAATCAAAAGTGTTTTTTTATCAGCATTTTGATAGGTGTAAAGGAGACTTTGTTATAGGTATGGTTTAAAACTAGTGGAGTTCTATCCAAGGGGGTTTGATTTAAGGTAGTTTGATCAAACCCTCTTCAATTGGAATTCTTTACATGGAACCTTTTAAGGCTTAAATCATTATATTTATGTGATTTCAACAAAAATCAGTTCCTCCCAAAAATTGTAAACCAGCTTTATGGGATCACCACCGAGTAAAAATAACTAATATTTTCAATTCAGGGAAGCGAAACCCCCTTCCCCAGGATCCATGATGCTCCTCACGTGGAATTTCAGGGGCTTAAATTCCCCTAACAAAAGGAACCTTGTCAAACGAAGAATTGGATTGACTAGGGAAGAAGTGATCTTAATGCAAGAAACCAAACTCACAGTAGTAGAAGTGGAAAAATTTTCTAAAGGGTTGAAAGGATAGAAAATAGAGGTTTTTAATGCAGTAGGAACTTCAAGGGGATTAGAAAATTTTTGGAACTAGAACAAGGTGTATTTTTAAGTACTAAGAGGAGGAAAACACTGGATTGGAGGCAAACTTTCAAGCCTACGTTGTAACTTACAAGTGAAATTGGTCAATGTCTATGGTTTGATGCCTTGCACCAAGAAGAGTGAATTGTGGGGGGAATCAGATAATATTTTTAGGAACAACCACACCCTTCATTTCTTTATAGGAGAGGAATTTAATGCCATCTTGCATTTAAGAAAGACAAAAGAGGCAGTGTTGCTAGATCAGGGATATCACAACATGACTTTGGGGAGTGGGTCTCCAGGAATGAGCTCTTGGAAATTGAAATAGCTAACGGATCATTGGAATAACAAAAGGATGGGTCTCAACAATATAATAGAAAATATGGAAAGGTTCTTTTTCAAAGGAGATCTCTCATCCTTCCCATCTACAATGGAAGCATCCATTCTCCCTTGTTCAGGATCAGATCACTTTCCAATCAAATTGGAAACTAAGGAAGATAAGAGGCCTACCTGCTCTCCATTCAAATTTGAAAAAATATGGTTCAAAGATAAATATTTTCTTAACCTTGTAGAAGATTGGTGGTTAAAAGAAGTCATGGAAGGATCCAACATGTACTACTTTGTAGCCAAACTAAAGTTATTAGAGAAAAAAATAAAATAGTGGAACAAGGAGCATTTTGGGAATATTTTTTAGGCTAAACAGAGAATAGAGGAGGACTTAGACAACCTCAATGAGGAGATAATTAAAGGGGGATGAATCAGGAGAGTTATTTGAAAGAGAAAGAGCTTATGAGAGCTTATGAGGATATCCTATCAAAAGAGGAAATCCTATGAAAATAGAAATCCAGGGACGCTTGGATAGTTGAAGGAGACAGGAGCACTAAGTATTTCCATAATATCACAAAAGTTAGGAGAAATTCCAATAAGATAACAAAGAAAAGAAGGCTAGATGGTTTAGTCATAGAATATCCTAAAGAGATCTCAGAAATGATAGTAAGTTTTTTCACAAATATTCTCAACAATTGGGAAGGATCTGATTTGGCTTCTCGGATAGAGTTGTTGTAGTGCATCCCAAACATCATAAGTGAGTAGCAGAATGCTAAGCTAAATTATAAGATAACAACAACAAAGATAGAATTAGCTCTCATTCAATTACATTTGGATAAAGCCCTAGTGAAGGATGGCTAAGTTCATTCTTTGTTCTTTCAAAAATGTTGTCATTTATTGGGGGCAGAACAAACAAACACTCTATAATGCACAAGAAACTTAGGGAAGGTGTTAAGAGAAGTGAACAACACATTTCTAGTTTTAATTCCCAAAAAATAAAATGCCTCCAATTTGGAGGACTTTAGACCGATATCTCTATGTAACACAATCTATAAAATCATGAAAAAAATTATGGAAAATAGGCTTAAACCATTGCTAGAAATAATTATATCATAGGAGAAAACAAGGTTCATTCTAGGGAGATCAATACTATATGGTGTGATTATTGCCCAACAGATCATCCATTCTCTACAAAACACTTAGAAAGTTGGAATGCTAATAAAATTATACATTAATAAGGCATATGACAAGATAGATTTGAGGTTTCTATGCAGGATATTGCAAGCCTTTCGCTTCAACACTTAATGGATAAATTGGGTGTTCTCTTGCATCTCTACACCCAAATTTTCAATGTTGGTAAATGATTCTTCAGAGGGATTTTTTGAACCTTCAAGGGGATTGAGGCAAGGAGACTCTTTATCCCCTTTCCTCTTCATCATCATGGCGAAGCTCTTGGGAGAGCCATAAAAAATGCTCAAGAATTGGGATAGATTAGAGGTATAAAAATATCAAGCAATACTCAACCCATTACTCATAACCAATTCACAAATAATACCCTTTTTTGTGAGATAGAAAATAAGAGGCAAGACAATTTGGAAGAATATTGAAGCAATACACCAAGGCCTCGAGGCAAGAGATAAATAAAACCAAATCAGAGGTATTCTCTTTGGCAACATCCTCTAGAATGGAAGGGGAAGTACTAACCATACTGGGATTTAGAAGAGTAAAGCTACCATGTTCTTACCTTGGCCTCCCTCTAAGTAGAGGATTAAGAAATAAAAATTTATGGGATCCCCTCAAAGACAAATAGACAAGAGTCTGAGCTATTGGAAGGGGCATTGGCTTTCTTGGGTTGGAAGAATCATTATGCTAAAATTGGTGATATCATAACTCCCCATATACCTTATTTCATTTTTAGCATTGACTATAGGGGTTAATCAATCAATAGTTCAAAAAATGAGAATTTTTTTGGCAAGGGAGGGGGGAGAAATATAAATTCCCTCTTTTTTCATTGGAGAAAGTGTGTAAACCAAAAGAGTGTGGAGGAGTGGGTCTCATAAATCAATTGTGAAAGAATAAGTCTCTTGGGGTCAAGCTGGTGTGGAAGATGCTCAAAGAACTAAATCTCAAATGGGTTAAAATTCTGCAAGATAAATACCTAAACAATGACAATCCTAGTGAAATTATTAGGGTCTCCAACCCCCCTAAGGGGTCCAAAGTATGTATTTTTTTGTTAAATTGCAGACATGTGATCTCAGAGTATACTACATGGGACATATTTGATGGAGGTTGAACTCTCTTTTGGGAATATTTTTGGGGTGGCTATCCGATCTTGGATAGCAAGATAAAATTTGGGCGAAAAAAAACCTTTCTAACTCAACACTGGGGAACTAAGGTTAAATACTATGTCTTTGTCCATTCAAAGAATCCAATAGTAGGGTAGAGTTGGAAGGAATTTTAGTCCTTGCCACTTCCCAAGAATGAAATAGACCAATTTTTGGGAATCCTTTTGGAGAGGAAGATAGTGATTAGATCAAGCAAATATAGGTTTTAATATGGGTAGGCTCCAAATCTTGCGTCTTCAATTTGAAGGATGGATACAAGATATTGGCTAAGGTAGAGGAGTAAGAAAGGGAAGATCTCCCAATTGAGCTATTTTGGAATAATTTTTGTGCCAAAAGAAAGATTTTTCATGTGGGAAGCTATATAGAAGAATATTTGGACAATAGAAAAGTTCATAAGAATGGGTTTTGAAGGACCGAGTATGTGTGTCTTGTGTAGGAGGGAAGAGGAGAATGTCGATCATTTTTTTGTTGGGATGTCAATTCTCCCAAGAGTGCTAGAAATGACTCAATGTAAAACTAAGATGGATCACTATTCTACCAAATGACATCTAGAGCCTTTTCAAAAATTGGCCTATTAGATTAGGGAAGGGGTTGTTTGACATGCTATGGATTATCAATCCCTCTTTGCTTGTGTGGGAAATTTGGAAAGAAAGGAATAGGAGGATTTTTGAAGAAAAATCCATGCATATCCTTTCCTTTCTCAATAAAGTGGAGGCATTTGTGGTGGAGGTAGCAAATAATAGAGTTCAAGGGAGATCAACTTAGAAAGATAAATTCACTACTTGGGATGGGAAGATGAGATTCAATTGGTTTGGACTCTGCGTCCCACCCTTTGGGGGGGATGGGGGTAAGGATTCAAAAGAAGATAGAATGAAGGAAAAATAGTCCCCTCCATTGTTTGGCTGGCTCAAATTGAACTTTGATGGGGCTTCGAGAGGTAATCTGGCTCCTTTAGGGGTAGGGTATATCATTCGAATGTGGAATGGTGAGATAGTAGGTAGATTGGTTGTTCCCTTGAAGAGAGACACAAACAATATGGCTAAGATGAGTGCCCTCATTGAGGGTTTTCTTTTCTATAAGGATCTTGAGATGTTATAAACTATAAATTGAAGGTGATTTATCCCTTACCATTAATGTAGTAAGGTCAAGATCTACACCTAATTGGAAACTATGTGCACAAGTTGATAGAATTAAGGAAATCCTCAAGTTTTTTGAAGAATATACATTCAATAATATCTATAGAGAAGCGAATGTAAACATAGATGTTATGTCAAATTTAGTTGCAGATGGGTTTTATTTCAGAGCAATTGGACCAGTGCTAGAAGAGAATTAGTTGAGCCTTCATTTGGATAAGTAAAAGGGTAGCCTCATCTTATGAGGTTGGTCATTAATTGTATTGATAGGGACCTCACTTTTCTATTGCCAAAATAATTTTTGTAGTCCCTATGAATGGAATCCATGTCTACATATTTCCCATGCTTGGGCTTGGGAATGAGGAAATGTTTTCAGGAAGGCCAAAATTTTCCAAAACCTAGAATTTTTGAAGAATGTAATGGGTTTACTTCTAGGTGGCCTCTTTGGAGAAGGGTCAAGGGATTCCTTGAATGGAGATGAGGAGTGGGTCATCACCTTTAACTATGCAGAGAAATTGGATGGGTAGGGGTCTCTAGATTCTTATGAAGAAGAGAGGGAGGAAGGCTCAGAGTTGGAGATGAATGAAGAAGAACACACTTACCCAGCCTTGGATGTGTGGCCTCCTCCTAGACTCAAGCACAGTGATCAAGCAAGTATGAAGTTGGAGTAACGACAAATTTTGAGAGTCATGTTGTGAATATTTTGAGACAAAATTGTGATTTTTTCCTAAAATAGTGTGGGATCCTTGTAATTCAAAAGCTAGATAGGATTCATTTTTATCAAGAAGCATCGAATGTATTTGGATTTTGGTTGGCAGTAGGGCTAGCAATTCTAGGTGAAGAAAAATTTGGGACTTGGTCCCCTTGACATGAACTTTTTTGAAAGAATATCAACATAAAACTCTCTGGCTTCAGCCTCTTACCAACCAAAAAAAATATTGTAATTACAAATACAATGATACAATTTAAGATAACAATATGACTCAATACATAAGAAAAAGTAGAGGTCAACCAAATTTATTATACACAACCCCAAATTATGACTAAAGAATTTTTGACAGCTCTTTTACAAAATAATTATCAATGTGAATCAAAACCATGAAAAGTATTAACTAACAAGGATTATCTAAAATTTTCAATAGATTGTAACTGTTACAAGCACATGAACTCGCATAATGATTTTCCATATAATAGGTTTTTTAATGCAACAAATTAAAAGGTAAGCCATGCAGAGATATTGAATCAAAAAATGATATATTATAGTGGAATGAATTTGCTTTTTTAATTTTTAGAATCTTTTGTGTGATATTTTGTAGATGTTGCCAACTCAGTTGTGGCTTCATTTGATCCAAGATGAGTCTAAGCAATGTAACTATTGAAAAATTTTTTCATACATTATTTTCATTAGTATTTGTGGACACTAGAAATGGATGTTCAACTTCCTTCTCCACATAAAAGGGAAAGAAGGAAGGGATCTGATTTCACAATATCCACATTCAAGGTACCTTAGAGATATCAACCCAATGGAGGATATGAGAGATCTAACTATGAAATATCCTTGGAAATGAAATGGAGATAAGAAATTGGTTCGCTACCAAGTGTAAACTTGGAAAATGCAAGATGTTTGAAAACATATTGTGATATGCAAAAAGACCTAGAAATGCAAGTAAAATGTAACAAAAAGCTATGAAACTAAAAATGTGCACCTGGAGACTTGTTGGAGATGGAATGGAGCTCTAGAATCCTAAAAATTCACCATTGATTCCAACTGGGACTCACACACCAAGCTAGGTGACAGTCCAGTTTCTAGAGGACTGTGTAAGAATAGGTTTCAAATAAATGGGTACTCAAATATGCAAAATTATTGTTTAGGCCTGGGCAATGTGACTCATTGACCAATAGTGGTGAATTAGTCCACCTCTCAATTTATGTAAATTCAAAATAGGAAACTATAGCCCTCCATTTTCTCTTTTGCTTCTAATATAGATCTGGGTTTGAAACTGTAGAATTCATCATGTAGATCTTCTCCAAGCTTCTCTTAGGACTTTGACAACTTTGACTTGTGTTTACTACTTCTCCAATCTTAACTTCTTAGTAAATCTGCAACCTAGCCCAAACCCTAGCAATAAGGATGTTGCAAACATGTAGATATTGGCTCTAATGGATGTGGACTTCGAATCTAGCTTGATGTTGATAGATCTTGAATGCAATGATGTCTTGAATCACACAATCCTACATCACAAATGTTAGCTATAAAACAACATGATGCAAACAATATTTGACATGATGAATGACACTTGAAAAAATCTCTTGATTGATTGATAACCTACCCTTGAAATGCCTTGAATGCTCTTTTGAATGCTCAAATGCTCTTGTAAACTATATGCATGAATACTTGAATGCTAGGTATGAAAATGAGGGAAAGAAGCTTGTATTTATACTCAATTATGCAATAATTCTCGAAATTACATCATAGGCCAACCTTAGATCTTGGAGAATAAGAACACACCAGAATTTTGAATTAAATTTGAATTTTGAGCTAAAGGGGACTCATTTGCCATCCTGGGCGAATGGGTCCCACCTAAGGGGACTCATTTGCCTAGAATGGAAAATTAGTCCCACCTTAGGCAATGAAGGTGGGTTTCAGGATTTTGATGCTTTAAATGATGTTTGTTGAGATTATTCTCAAAAATACACATAAATAAGGCCTATGGATGCAAAATGGGGCCAATTCAAGCATAAGAAAGCCCAATTATTAATGAAAAACTTAGGATAATGTGAAAGTGTGTTACAACACTTTACAACACTTTGAATCAAGGCTTGGTAAATGATGAAAAGAGGTTATTTAAGTGAAATACATTAACAATACCCTAGAAAAGTGTTAAATTGTGTTACAACACTTAAGTAAGGTACCACTTTCAAGGAAATATTAATCCAAAATCACGAGGGCCCAAACGAGACAGAAAAAGTAGAAGGGTTACTTTTTTTGTGTCCACATTTAGCCCCCAATTTAGTGAGAGGATGAACCTACTTCAAACTCATGCTAAAGTAGACCAATGTGCATCAAGAGGGCTTCTAATGAACCAATGCTAGCAAGATGGGATGACAATGATCAAAAGGGGTGATCAAGCCCCCATGATTAGGATCCCATGAAAAACCAACATAAGCACAAGGGAACACACATGAAAATGATATCAAGAACAACAAGGCACAAGCATACGATGCCAAACATGAAAAAGAAAAAATTAGATCAAGCTTCAAACGTTTGTCCAACACGATGTGGACCACATCTAGGTTGTTTGTCCGAAAAACACATACTCACTCTAACGAAATGGAACTCATGGCTTTCTGCCAAGTGAGAAGGCCTAAAAGGTGAGAAAGATACAATCATGTCTAGTATGCACTCACACACATGCAAGTGGCTATGGGGAAAGTCATGCCTCGGAATGGGCTTCCCACTCAACCATACCAAAGTTATACCTCCTAATAACTTTAATAAGACACCACAAAAAAGAAAAAAAGGTCTTTTGAGCTTCATGAGACAAGCAAAACTTTGTATAATTGGAACTCATGAATAAACACAATGGCTCCATAGGCATGCAAGTTGTGTTATGCAAGGTGGACATATAACAAATGCAACATGCAAAGAATGTTCAAAGGAGTCTTGCTTAGTTCATGTGAGGTCTTTAACTTAGGGAACATTGTGTCTAATGTCTCAGAGAGATGATCAATCAAAGAATAGAAGATTAACAACTTAGGGGCTATAGTGTTTGCATCAAGCCACTAAGAGGAACATAATATGCTAAGATAGATCAAAATCATGAAGGACATCATCCACAAAGTGACAAATGCATCGTATGAAGTAAGAAGCTTTGCACTAAGAACCAAGAAAAATAAGAATGCAAAAGAATAATGCCAATGTATGCCCCCACTTTAAATGAATTGCTAAACACCATGTTGTGAGCAATTACTTTAAAGTAGCAAATGAAAAATGCTAACAAAAAGGAAGACATGAGAGCCAACTTGGAAATCCCTATTCCAAGTCATATGTTTCCGAGTAAAGCTAAGTCATGCGAGATAAAAATAAAAGGGAGGGGTTGCCTCAAAAATGGAAAAACTAAGCACATAAGGGATCTATGGATTTGGGGTCAGTATGTTCTTTTCTACATTTTTTTTAGAGAGTGTGGAACTGTCATCATTCCCTAAATACACAAAACTGCAAGAATGACACAAAGAAAAAATATAGGAAAAGCCTTTTGGTTCAACACGGAAGAGACATAGGGTGCCTTGACACCATGCATCATCCCCAAAAGGAAAACACAAGACAAATGAAAGAAAGAAAAGGTGAAAGAACAAGGAAAATATTTTGGGTCAACATGAAGGATACGTGAATGTCTCAATGCCTTGCATCATCCCCAAAAGGAAAACACAAAAGATCCATAAAGATAAAATGAAAAGGAAAAGGAAAAAGAAATACTTTTGGGTCAACATGAAGGAGACATGAATTTCTCGATGCCTTGCATCATCCCCAGAAGGAAAACACAGAAGAGATAAAGATAAAATGAAAAGGAAAAGGAAAAAGAAAGCCTTTTGGGTCAACACATGAAGGAGACATCAATGTCTCTATGCCTTCTTTTTGTATTGAAACAATGCAAAAAGAGTACAATAAGAATAAGGCAACACAAAGGTTTCCAAAAGAATAATCACATAGCAAACAGCCAGATACACCTTAAACAACTGGAAACCATAAGCTCAAGGCATGGTAAAATACAAATTCATTAAAAGACAACCAGAATTCAGCTTATGAGCAACATTCAAATCTGAATTTAAGCAAACATTGTATCTACTACAAACATAGAGAGTCTTTTTCATGAAGCTGAAGCAATTGATACTTTATCTCATCCAAGTGGTTGCTTATTTTCACCTGTTCATTGGGAAACCCTTGCAATTGAGAGCACAACACAGGGTAAGTGCACCAAGATGGTTCCCAAAAAAGGGGCTTAAGTGGCCACTTTTTTTTTCTGAAATCAGGAAATACTGACCTTGGACATGAAATTGAGGATAGCTACACTCAAAATTTCTTGATGGAACAAAAACAAGGACCGCAATGCTCCGAGTCTACTTTCTAAACTACTAATTTATTTTGAAAATGGTTGAGATTAAGGGGCTCAAAAGAGGGACACACACAAATTGTTGTTGTTTCTGTCAAAAAAACATAACATAGCAACTCTTGTGTGACCCGAGCACGGTGGAATTTTTTGTAGTATTTTTAAAATCGCTCTAGTCAGAAGTTATATAATAGTATGTAGTAAGGACTAGATATTTTATGACAATTTTTTAATGAATATATGATTTTTTATTAATTTTCTAAGTGAGCACTTCCTAAAAAGCAGAATTTTGGCCGTGCTCCCCCTAAATTTTTTTGAAACTAATAGATTTTTTTAAAATTTTATTTTTTTTAAATTGTAGAATGGAATCTAGTTTCTAAAAATGTAATTTATTTCAAATTTTGATGAACGGTTAATTTATAGCGAAAAAAATACCAAACACTTCTTTTTGAAGAAAAACGGACATACAAACAAAAGAAATTATGGATGAAAGGCTTAACATTGTTAGAAAGTGAAAAAAATTACATCGTTGGAAAGCTAATAAAGAACCTAACATTACCCATGTCTTCAATTTTTTTGATATTGAACCAGATGCAATCTTGATGAGTGAGCCACGAACTTCGATTATGTGAAAATTTATTTGAATTTGGAAAAACAAGTCTTTGGTCTTTGGAATGCCCTCGAGAGCCTTTGGGTTGGTATTCCAAGGAAAATACCAAAGCTAAGGCTCGAGGATTTCCAATGCAAAATATAACGCGTTCGCGTTATAACGCATTCGCGTTATGTTTTGCTTTTGACATTTTTCCTCTTCGGGGAGCATTACTAGCAACAAATACCGCGCTCGCGTTATGTCTTCCTTTAGTTAAATGCCACTTTATTGAATGTTTGTTGATATGTTTGTATGTTTGTATGTATATGTATACTGGTGTGTCATGTACATATGCTTATGGGAGAGAGGGTGGGAGTGGGAGAGGGTTTAGGGTGGTAGAGCATGGGAGAGAGTGGCAGAGTGGGAGATAGGGAGGGAGAGTGTGGGAGACAAGGTTGGAGAGAGTGGGTGAGTAGGAGATAGGGTTGAAGTTGGTTGGAGAGTGTGGGAGAGTGTTGGAGAGAGTTGGAGAGAGGGCTCTAGGGAGTGGGATAGGGGTGGGAGAGTGGAAGAGTGTGGG
>VDFB02281492.1:389615825-389741431 GCA_007258455.2 Sequoia sempervirens | reverse complement strand
CCAGAGAGAGTGTTGGAGAGGGTGGGCAAGGGTGGCAGAGGGTTTGAGATAGTGGGAGAGGGTGGGAAAGGGTTGGAGAGGGTAGGAGAGGGTGAGAGAGGGTTGGAGAGAGTGTTAGAGAGTGGGAGAGGGTGGAAGATTGTAGAAGGTGTTAGAAAGGTGAGGAGAGGGTGGGATATGGTGGGGATTGTGGGAGAGAGTTGGAAAGGTTGGAGAGGGTTGCAAAGTGTAGGATAAGGTGGGAGAGAGCAGGAGAGGATGGGAGAGGGTTGGAGAGGGTGAGAGAGGGTATCTCTCTCTCACTCCCTTCCTCTCTCTCTGAAGTATCTCCCTCTCTCTCACTCAATCCCTCTAGCTCTCTCCCTTGTACCCTTAATCCTCTACCCTATAAATGTACCATCTAAAGCTTAAAAAAGCCAAATTTATCATAACGCAAGCGCATTATTAACCAGTAGAGATATGTTCATTTAGGATTAAATAACGCACTCGCGTTATAACGAGAACACGTTATTTATTTTATTAAAATTGGATTCGTGCCTTTTTAAAACTGGATTCGCACCTTTTTTTTTTAAAGAAATAACACGAACGCATTATAACGCAAACGCATTATGGCTTGTTTTTTTCTTGTTTGGCCACAAAAGTGCGACCATCTTGGTGCACTTACCCCACAACAATTTGGAATATAACATCAATTTAAAATTTAAGCATTTTTGCTTCCTGGTGCAAATTATGCTTTGCAAAAACAGCCAAACATTGAGATTTCCATATATTAAGTAAAATAGCATGTCTCATAGAATCAGCAACAACATTCCTATGCAACCCAAAACATAATAAGGCTTCTTTCCATCTTAACTTATGCTTGAAGATAGCGGGAAGAAATTTGAAAATAACATTCCATTTCCTTTTTGTCCAAGCATTGTCCCAAAAAATATGTTTCATACTTTCATTGTAATGACAAATGGGGAATTTAATCTATTGTACCATCATACATCTTAACCTGTCACCAATAGGTAATTTAGAGTGCAAAACTTTCCAAGCCAAGATTTGAGCATTTTCCTAAGCTTTAGACCTCCAAATCTAAGCACTCAATCCTCTCCAAGTCTTTTCTTTGAAATTACAATTCCATTTCTGATTTAGCCTTGGATTTAAAGACACTAAAGGAAGCAAGCTGAGATATATCATTTTTAGAGGAATATAACAAAATTGAGCTTCTTTTAGCCACCACCAATCCTTAAAGGCATTACAATGTAAGGGAGTACAAATTTTCATAATTAGCTCCATGGGAACCAAAGCTCTCACAAAAATAACAAAACATTGAAACTTATCATTAACACCAAATTTATTTTTAATGATATGCCATGCAACCCAATCCAAGGTATTAAAGTCCCATAAATCACCAAATTGTTGAATCCCTTTATTAAATAAAAGAAGAGCATGTTGTGGAAAAGCAATAGCAAGAGGTTGTCCCTGATATTGAACCATTTTATTCCACCAAATTGATGAAACTCCATAACTAAACCCATGTTGTAAGGATTCACCTTTCCAGCTTAAACAATTGCAGACCAATTGCCAAGCCTTCCGTATAGACAGCAAGGGAAAGGAAGCTTTGAGCTAAAAAAAGGAGGCAACAAAATTTATCAATCCATCTAACTAATTGCCATTTTTTTAAACAACAGCTTGCATGATTGGTAGCGAACCAAGATCTTCCAAGGTTCATCTCCAACCACAACTCTAACTATCCATTTAGCAATCAAACAAACTCCTTGATTTTTGGGGTCCAACAAGCCCAACCCACCTTTTGATTTAGGTTGTATGCAATGTAGCCAAGAGGTTGATTTAAAACTAACCTCACCATTCCAATTAGACCAAAGAAATTGCTTAATGATTATTATTAAATCCTCATAACCCTTTTTAGATGGCATCCAACAAGAGGAATATTAATAAACATGAGAAGCCAGAAAAATAAAATTCACCACTTGGATCTTTCTAGCTAGGGACAAAAATTTATTCCCCCAAGAGGATAGCTTATCTATAAACTTATTAAGAAACCATTTCCACATATGAAAAAGTGTAACACCCAACCCAAAAGGAATCCCCAAGTAGTGGGAGATTTCTCCATGTTTAATTTGTTTCCATTCATTGGGTATCCACTCTGGGATAGGATCAAACTTAACCATAATAAACTCAATTTTATGATGAGCTAATTTAGAACCAGAAACAACAAAATAAAATTCAAGAACCCCCATCACATTATGAATCTCTTCTTTTGATTTATAAAGAAAAATCACGCCATCATCAGCAAAATGTGAGTTAAGCACAACTTCATCATTTTGTATTGAAACACCCCTTATTAAATCCATATGCTTATACTTTTGAAGCAAATACCCAAGAGCATCAGCAACAAGCACATAAAGAAAAGGGGCTAACGGGAAACCTTGTCTTATTGAACATTGCAAGGGAAAGGAGTTTGATAATTCCTTGTTAACCACCAGCTAAGTGTTAGCCCCATTGAACAACATTTGGACGTGTTTGCAAATCTTGGAACCAAAACCCAGCCAATCAATCATTTTAAGAATAAAACTCCATCTCATTCTATCATATGCTTTATCAAAATCAAGCTTCACCACTAAAGTGTATTGACCTGATTGTTGAGCCCATTCAATAGTTTCCCATGCAAGAATCAAGTTATTAAGGACAAATCTCCCTCCAAGGAAACCACTTTGTTTTGGTCTAACGATCACTTTCACCACTGATTTAATTGTAGAAGCAATAGCTTTAGCTATAATTTTGTAAGAAGTGTTCAATAGGGTGATAGGATGCCAACCAAAAATAGAGTCTTCATTCTTCCCTTTAGGAAGGAGTTTAATAAGCCACTTATTAATATTAGCACCTAAGGACCCTTGGGCTAAGGCTTCTAAGTACACCAAATAGAAGTCATCTTTAATGTGCTACCACATGGTTCAATAAAATTCCACTGATAAGCCATCAATAGCAGGGCTCTTATTAGAAGGAATAGAAAAAATATCATGTTCTAAATCTTCCATAGAAATTTCTTAGTCCAAAAACTTGCTATAGTCAATATCCACCTTCTTTGGAATAATGTCCTTGATCATGTCTTTCAGAACTGACTAAATATCATGCCAATGAGGTTCTTCCTAGAGCAGCTTCTCATAAAATTTTTGAAATAAGTCCATAACCTATTTAGGACTAGTATACACATGACCATAATCATCCTAAATAGCTCCAATGTACTCCTTCCTATGTTTATAGTTCATAAATTTAAAGAAATATTTGGAGCCTTTATTACCTTCCTTAACCCAATGAAGTTTGACTCTTATTTTTTCTCCTTTTCCTTTATAAGAATCAATTTTTCAAACATGTATCTCTAAAGTTGCTATAGAATATTGAAGGGAAATATTGTTAGGATCAGCATTAAGAAGCTTCCTATGATGCTCTAGCTTTCCTTTTAAATATTTTTCCTTGTGTTTTCTTTGCTAGGCTAGTCCCTTACCAAAAGCACACAGAAACTTAACACAACAACAAATAGCTAAATTCCACCACTCCCTATAAGACTCTCCTTCACTTGGTTTAGGTATAGAATTCCAAATACCAACAAGATCAGCCACATAAGAAGGATTTTTTAGATGAGAAGTATTAATTTTATAGGGAAATTTGGATTGCACATTACTATTAGCATTTTCTGAAATGAGACAAAATATAGGAAAGTGATCTAAAAGAGTAGTGGAATAATCCACTCTCACACTACAGCCAAGGGAATCATGGATGACACGAATATTAGGAGAAATATAAAATCTATCAAAATTTCTACTCAAGTTTATCGCATCTCCGAATCTGCAATTAGACCATGTAAACCAATTTTAGCCTTGATTGGAGCTGTTAGTGTGAGTTGGGTCGATCACCCCTATAGAATTTCTACAGGACAACCATTTATCAAATTCTCCATTGCTTAGTTTAATATGAATTTTCCAACTTTGGTCTTTATGGAATTCAACCATATTAAAATCCCCTCCTATAACCCAATTAGCATTAGGGAGGTTTTTACAGAACCAATCCCATAAAACACTTTTGTCTTTTGTTGAATTATGGGTATAAATAGTACAAAACCCAATAGGTTGGCCATTAATAAAGGTTAGGACCCACACACAGCTATGTGAAGGATCCTCACCTCTATCAATGACAAACCTATGAATCCAAGAAGATAAACCAATGATTTCTCCCCCCTACCTTCACTATGCAATGTATGAATAAAAAAAACATTCCTCCAAATGTTGGATAAAGAACAAGAAAAATGTGAGCCAACCAATTTAACTTCTTGAAGGAACACGATATTAGGCTTCCACTTGATAATATCATCTTTAACTCCATATTTACAGTGAGGGAGAGAGATCCCTCTTACATTCTAGGACATTATTTTAAAATTCATGGTAAAGAGGAAAGTGAAGGGTTGTCCTCTTGTGGCAACACATCAAACCTATTAGCAACTATAATGGATTGATCAAAAGTGTCTGGCACAATAGTAGAGGGGGA
This sequence comes from Sequoia sempervirens, assembly GCA_007258455.2. NCBI lineage: Eukaryota > Viridiplantae > Streptophyta > Pinopsida > Cupressales > Cupressaceae > Sequoia > Sequoia sempervirens. Next base: position 389,736,883 of record VDFB02281492.1, on the reverse strand, counting down.
TGGAGACCTAGATCTAAGCCTTGAAGAAGGATGTTGATTACAAGAATCCAACTCAACATTAGGAGCAACAAGAGACCTAGACCTTTACCTCACAGTAGGGGGTGGAGAAGGGGAAGAATGAGACTGAGAATTTTTTATCGGTTGTGAAGAAGTGGAGAAAGAACTTTGTTGATCAGTAACACCAATTTTCCTAGCAGCCACATTAAGTGGTTCTTTATGCTTCCTAATCACCCTCCAACCATCCTCCATCACAACTCATCTCTATAAGAGGAAATACTATGATCAAAGTCCTTATTAGTTTGAGTATCTAATCGCATATTAGACTGTTGTCATGTCTGAGTTGAGTTTTTAGGAATGAAAGGAACTAAGGCTTGATTCTCAACTCGTACTTGACTATAATGAGTTAAAATTTGAGGTTGTGCCATTTTATTCCTTCTAGTTGGACAATCCCTTATTAGATGACCTTCCTAGCAGTAGTAAAAAAAAGGCATTTGGTTTGTTTAGATACACTACGGGCTATAAAAACTCAAATCATGGCCCAATAATCTTGATACTATCAGGTAATTGTTAGTTAAGATCCATCTCAACACACACCCTAGGATGAACCCTGAAATTGAAAAACTTATCAAAATTGTTTTTGCACCAAATGAATCTACCCAACTAAGCCACAATCTCCTGTGAAAAAGGCCTGAAGGAAAATTTTAAATATGTAAGTTCCAACCACATTAGGTATCATGATCTAGAAAGCCCTTTAGGGTGAAAGTCTAAGGTCCATGCCTATAAATAAAAAACTTGTCCATAAATGACTCATGTGACATATTGTAGAACTACTTGAGCATGTTCAGCATGCTTAAACTTGCAAACCACATAACCCTTGCCCAAACCCCTTAATGTTTCAATCTCCCAACCCTTGTTTTCCTAGTTTAACTTTTCCCATTTACAAAAATCAGCTTCAGTAGAGATCCCTCTTAAAAAAAAAAAAAATCACAAATTTGTGTTGGCACTTAGCAATGCAATCCAAAACATCATCAGGAAGAACAAATTCTAAAATTTTACCTGCATCTTCACCCTTTTTTCCTTCCATTTTTAATGTCTCCTTGTCTCCATTATTTCTAACTTGAAAATATTCTTCTGCAAGGAAATTTCCATTTGCATTAAGCTTTTCATTTTGACCCTCTTCAAAGTCTTCACCCCTATCACGACTAATATTGAAATTATGAGCTTCCGTTTTTATCCGCATTCCAAATGGTGGCAGCCACAACACATGAAGTCATTTAAAGGGGCCTTAATGTGCCCACTCCACCAAAAAAGCTTCCAACTTCAACTTGTGCAAACAAAGCAATAGTATGAATGCCCAAAAAAGTTCTTCCAAAAGAACATAGCATTGAAGAACAGCGTGAAAACAACAGAAAAAAGTAACAAAAATGGTGTTAGTGTTTGAGAACAAGTGCACGTTCCAGAACTTGGCTCTCTCCCATAACAAACTAACTTTTAATATGACCAATGTCTTAGAAATAATGTCTCAATTCCTTGCATCATCCCCAAAAGGAAAATAGAAGAAAAAGAGAAAGATAAAAAAAGGTGAAAGTGATGCACGACATAGAGAAGAATGAAGGTACAAATAGAGGAATGTTACAAATATAAATAACATCATACAGAACATCACGGGGGATCACATTATGCACATGCAATCACACAAAAGAAAACAAAAAAGAAGAAAAAGAAAATCCAAAAGACTAATAAGGAAAATGTAAGTCAACCGTTGAGGAAGTCATTTTCCTCCCAATCTCAGTCTATATTTAATCAAAAGGTAGATGATGAATCAAAGGGACAACAAAAAATGCATTACTAGAAAAAGGCCTACAATTGCTTGCCCCCACTGAGTGTGAGACAAAAATGAGTTGAGATAGGTGATGGGAAAGGTCATGTAATAGTGAGAAGAGAATTTTCTACAACTAAGTTACATGAAAAGAGTAGGAGAGTGTGTTATGCGATCGCTGGATAGAAATTATTGCCATCGAAGTGTTACTTGCTAAATATTTCTTTTAATGCACAACAATCATCACTACTATGTCCAAGGACTCGATGATATGCACAATGTGGAACTTTTTCATCTTTAGGATATATCACAAGTTGGTTCATAGGTGGTAATATTATTAATCCTTGGTTGAGAAGAATTTTTTAATTTTCATTCACTTTCAAGTGGTAGGTGAGGAGACTTCAATTTTTGTAACTTGTAAGGCCTCTTGTGTTTTCTAGATTCACCCTTCTCTCTAATTGAAGGAGGAGGACCCAAAGTGATCCTATCATCCTTGTTATTGTTAGTATTCAAGGTTTTCTCATTAGGGAGGACATTTAGATCAGGAGGGGAATCAAATATCATTGTACCATCATCACGAAGCCTTAGATATTCTCTAGGAGATTTGTTGTTATGAGAGGGATCTTGATAACCCAACCCCTTTGTGTTTTCATCTATTGGTTTTTGCTCTAGTAATTGATGAATTTCATGTTCACTTGTTGTGTCACATCCTTGTTTTCTCAAGATTGTGAACCCTTTTCCATATGTTTCTTCAAGGTTGATTGGAGTGTTTGTTACTTTGTTATCATAAAATGGTTGAGTGTTTGTTAGTCTAGAGGAACTAGATTCCCCTGTTGTAGGGAACTTAGGTTCAACTTTTATATCAGGATGTAAGTAACCAAACATGTGAAGAGGTGGTATTGTAGGAGGATTTTGTTGGTTCATGGATGGATAAGAGGATGCATTAGCTTCAAGGTTAACAAGACAATCGTTTAGGAACTTATTCATGTTGTCATAATCTTCTCCAATGATGTCAACATCATGACGAGGAAATGCATTAGGAGTTGAAGGAGTATGAGTGAGTTCAAACTCATTAGGGTCATTTCCCAAGGCACAACTTAACATATCTACTAAATATTTTAGTGACATCCAAAGATTATTAAAACCAATATCCATGATGAAAATTTAGATTCTACTATGCAATAATGTTGTAAATGCACTTTTAATTTTTAAGCAATGCACAAGATGGGAAAAATTAAACTAGATGCAATGAATTGAATGAAATAGAAAATATAAAAACTAAAATAGAGGTATAACAAAAACAAATTGGAAATTGAAAAATGAAGAGTAAATGCCAAAAAATGCAGTGCAAATTGCGCAAAGGGACTGATTCACCCAAGGTGGCGAATGAGTCCTGGTACTGATTTTTTGAAAAAAATTAGAATTTTTGAAATGAATTTCATGCTTTTTATGTTTTTTGATGCTAATCTGAGATGAAAATGCAGAATTTTACTAATTTTTAATGAAATTAAGTGCAATAATGCAAGCTAAATGAATTTTTCACTACTGCAAATTTTGAAACCCTAAAATGAAAATTAACTAATGCAAAATGCATGGAAATGTTAATGCAAGCTAAATTTAGGATGTAAATGCACTCCAAATCAGAACTATGATGCTCAAAAGTTGGGTTCACCAAAATTTGGATGCTAGAAATGGATGCTCAACTTCCTTGTCCACATAAAAGGGAAAGAAGAAACAGATCCAATTTCACAATATCCACATTCAAGGGTACCTTAGAGATCTCAACCCAATAAAGGATATGAGAGATATAACTATAAGATATTATTGGAGATGAAATGAAGATAAGAAATGGGTTCACTACCAAGTGTAAACTTGGGAAATGCAAGATGTTTGAAAACACAATGTGATATGCAAAAAGACCTAGAAATGCAAGTAAAATGTAACAGAAAACTATGAAACTGGAAATGTTCACCTGGAAACTTGTTGGAGATGGAATGGAGCTATAGAATCCTAAAAAATACACCATTTATTCCAAATGGGAGTCATATTCCATGTTGGGTGACTTAGTCCAATTTCGGGAAGAATGTGCTAGAATAGGTTTTAGATAATGAGTACTCAGATTTGTAAAATTCATGTTTAGGCCTGGGTAGTGGGAATCATTCACCAATAGTGGTGAATCATTCCACCTCTAGATTTTTGGGAATTCAAAATAAGAAATTGTAGACCTCAGTTTGCTCTTTTGCTCCTGAAATAGATCTAGGTCTAAAACTGCAAAATTCATCCTATAGATCATCTCCAAGCTTCTCTTAGGAGTTTGACAACTTTGACATGTGTTGACCAATTTTCCAATCTTAACTTCTTGGTAAATATGCAACCTAGACCAAACCCTAGCAATAAGGATAATACAAAGATGTATATATTAGCTCCAATGGATGTGGACTTCGAATCTAGCTTGATGTTGATAGATCTTGAATGTAATTCTTGCTTGAATCACACAATCCTACATCACAAATTTTAGCTCTAAAAAAACATGATGCAAACAATCTTTGACATGGTGAATGAAACTTGAAAAATGCTCTTGATTGCTTGATAATCTTCCCTTGAATTCTCTTGTGAATGCTCAAATGCTCTTGTAAACTATATGCATGAATACTTTAATGTTAGGTATGAAAATGAGGGAAATAATTTTGTATTTATACTCAATTATGCAATAATTCTTGAAATTACAACATCACAGGCTGACCTTAGATTTTGGAGAATAAAAAATTGCCAAAATTTTGAGTTAAATTTGAATTCTGAGCTAAAGGGGACTCATTCGCCCAAAATGGGGAATGAGTCCCACCTTAGGTATTTAAGGTGGGTTTTAGGATTTTTATGCTTTAAATGATGTTTTTCAAGATTATTCTCAAAAATACACATAAATAAGGCTTGTGGATGCAAAATGGGGCCAATTAAAGCATAAGAAATCCTAATTATTAATGACAAACCTAGAAAAATGTGAGAGTGTTATGACACTTTATATCAAGGATTGGAAAATGATGAAAAGAGGTTATTTAGGTGAAATACATTAACAAGACCCTAGAAAAGTGTGAAAGTGTGTTACAACACTTAAGTAAGGTACCACTTTCAAGGAAGAATTAAGCCAAAATCACAAGGAGGGCCCAAACAAGACAAAAAAAAGTAGAAGGGTTGTTTTTTTAGTGTCCATGGTATTTACCCACATGAAGTTGTTTGTGCTTAGTTTCTTTGTTCCCCATAACTTGAGACCCCTACATTAGTGATCAAAATAGGAAATACCTTACCATTACTAGTGATCTTATTAGATTTATTCACTATCAACTTGGCTACTTATATAAATTGATTTGTTAATGAAAATTAACAAGAACTTTATGGAGTTGTTGAATTATCCCAAAACATGGCTACACTATTAGTCAACCTCTTTCATAGGCAATATTGATCATAGGGTAATTTTATAGGCATCTTTGGATTTCAAAATTTTTAATGGAATGTGGCCTTGCTTGTCACTTAATATGGAAGTTCTAGTGGTCTTATTAAAGTTTCATAATAAGTTTACAAAATTAGCAGAACCTACAGAACCATGGAAATATCTTATCAAACTAGTTTATGTTCTCCACCACCCTTCAGGAGCAAGGAGACTAATGGACTAGCTAGAAATGCATGATAGTTATGTAATAACTATACCAAGCAATGAAACATGTCATGATCATGGCAACATAAGAATGAACCTTTGAAATTTTAACAATTGAACCAAATAAATTCTAGGTAAATCTAGAGGTAGCTAGAGTAATTATAAAAGTCATGTTAAGGCAAAAGTTTATTCACTAGTCCACCTTGGAATTGAATTGAAGCTAGTTCAGACCATAAATAGTATTTCCTCCATACGTATGGCTTTCCCTATCTAAAACTACTTACAAAAACCAAACAATAATACTTGGTAAGAGGTAATGGGAAAGAGAGTTTTAACAAAGCTTTACATGCTTGGTACAATCCCTTGATGTATTAATTGCAAATCTGTAACAATATATAGAGAGAATTTAAAAAGAAACTTCCATTTAACAAGTTTACTACCTACTGGTAAACAATACATGTTTTTTTTAAAAAGTAAAATGAAATATTTTTTCAGTAAAATTGTGAAGGCCAAAGATGCCTATAAAATCACCTAATTAGTCAACCTCTTTAAAGATCAAGAGAAATAATTTTATAGGAAATATTGATCATAGAATTTGATCATGAAAACAAAACTATGTTTCAAAAGTACAATAGCTATTGTAGTATTTTTTCTTCTTAATTTTCGATGAACTAGTTTAGATTGAGTTATTTTATATTATGTGACTTTAGTTTATACATTTTGGTTTGTTGATCTCTTAAAATCATGAAATTTCCAATCCATTTTATTTTTAGTAGTGTTACTTGGGGACACATCCTTAGGTCTAAATCCCCCCATCCTCATCCTAGGGACATCTCAAGGAAAAGGGACGACGAGGGGATGAAAGAAATGTACTATGTGTTTTTTATTTTGATTTTCATATCATAATTGAAAAAAGAACTATATGGCAACAATGTAGCCTTTGGGAATTTTTTATACGTTTATAACTTGTATGTTATTGTTTAATATCACATGCATATTAACAATAATTCATGAATTTTGAATGCATATTGAGTAATGAATTCTTAACACAGATGTTATATTCTAAGTTTCTATAATATATATATATATACATATATATATATATATATATATATATATATATATATATATATATATATATATATATATATATATATATATATATATATATATATATATATATATATATGCATGCTTTATCCATGTTTTCATATGAATATTGAAAATTTCCCTATAAGTTTTAAATTTTCCTATATTTTATATAGTCATCCCCTAGCCATCCCCAAAATTGGCTTAAAAAATCAAAGGACTTGGGGACTCATCATGTTGTCCCCTATTGTCCCCATCCCAAAAACTTGAGGTAACACTGATTTTTAGCCAATATTTTTTTAGAGCTTAGATTTGAAATTTTGTTAGTTGATCTTTTGCCAAGTCTTGGTGTACAGTATAGACTTACTATGAGTGGTCCCATCAAGTGCAAGCCATGTAACCATCTATAGACTTAATCATGTTCTCTCAAACCAAAACTCATTTGAGGTATCTTTCTTGTTACCCTTTTTGGTCAATCTTCTTTTGTCAGTGTACATTTCTATTTCCTTCCTCTTCTCTTTAATCTTATCTTCCATCTCTCATGGTTAAAGATGTTTCTATGTTGAGGGAGCAACAATTTGTAATATAATTATGTACTCATGACATCACTTTCAACATTTTGACAACTCATAAGATAAAAATATTGAAATTTAAAGTGGTTGTGTCCTACAAACAATTGAATTAGTCTTGAAATTGTTTACATGTGCTTAGGACAGATTTTTATCCCCATAGGAAGTATGGAGATAGAACCATTTAATTCACATATTAAAACCCATGCTATGTAGGAACCTAAAAATGTGGATCATACATCTAAAAATTGACTTCTCTGGTGTTAATTCTTATCAACTATAATGCACCAATGATTAAATAAAATATAATTGAACCGTGATAGTAAACTTGATGGATTTAATATTACCATAGCAATTCGATTAATAAGCTTTGAAAGTAAACTTAACCAATACTTTTACCTTTTTTCAAAAGAAATTGTATACATCTTATTTTCGTCATTTTATAGTTGTATGTTGCTAACAAATACAAAATCAATCTTGGGTGTGTGCAAGAAGTTGAGTTCACTTTTTAGCCAAAAAGTGGAAGTGTTTTCCCTGATTTTTAGAATTTGTCACATTTGACCTTAAAATTTGAAGGACTTAGAGATGGAATCTTTTAAAAAATCATTGATCATAAAATGTAGTACTAAGAGTCTAGTTTCCAAATATGCAATTTATTTTAATACTTGGATGATACAAATTGGTTTTCAATAAGTGTTTCTAAAAACCACTATTTAAAAGTCACTTTGTTTTACCATACCATGCACGTGTACATCATCCATATTTTGACCTTTAAATAATCATATTTTTCTAAATCCTTTTGGGAAAAGATTTGTAACTCACTGAAGCACGCTTTCAATATTTTTTTGTAATTTTTATTGAATCTCTTTTTGTTAATTTTTTTTTGCCATATTTGTTGTTTTGAAAAATCGTCGTGTATGTCATGGATAAGATGACCTAAACTTATCATTTTTTGATTTTTTTCAAATTGAAAAGAATGTCTGAAGTATGCTTTCATACAATTTGTTTTTCAAAATTTTATTTTAATAAAAGTTATTAAAATACTAAAAACCCAGATATTTCAAGTTTATGGAACAATTTCATCAAAAATTCATTGTAAAATAGAAAAAATAATCCAATTGTAAAAAAATTACATTTTTTGAATCTACAATATCTCATCTATAATGGGTTTTAATTTTGTCAAAAAAAAGAAAAAAAGGTCTTCAGACATATATCCAAAGTCATTATTTTCTTGTGAAATTAACATGACCTTCAAGTTGCAGGTCAAACCAAGTCCAAAGCTTAGGTTCGGGTCCACAAGCCTTTTCCCGAACCAAAAAACAAAGCAAAAACTTGACCAAATTTTTTTTTATTTAAAATGGGATCTCGTTCTAAAACATAATTATACTTAAATGAAACAGAATCTTGTTTTGAAAACGGGATTCAATTCTATAAAACGGGATCCCATTTCTTAAAAGTATAAAAATAATAATTTTTGTATGAAATGGCCTATCAAAAAGTGGGATCCCGTTTTAGAATATAGGCTGTTAAAAAATGGCATCCTGTTTTTAAGAAACAAGATCCCATTTTTAAGAAATACGATCCTATTTCTTAACAACTCATTTTAAACAAGTCACTAAAAAATGGAATCCTATTTTCGGCCGAGACCTTGAACCTAAATGAGATCCCATCTATTAAAAAATGGGATCTCATTTTCTTGAAGCCAATTTTGGGTTTTTGTCTAAGGAAAAAACTTCCACGTTTCATGGAATCAACTTCTTGCATTTACCCTCTTCTTTTGCAAATGATTGACTAATTTTCAACATTGCTTGACCAATATTGTTTAATGTTGAAACCATGCTCATTTGGACATTAATTTTATGCTCTTCAAGTTTCAATAACCTTTGTTCATTCAAATCATCCTTGTTCATGTGTTGTTCATGGTAAATCGTGTCTCCCTCCTCAGGCATTTGTAAAATAGAAATCAACAACCTATTGTTCTCAATAATAACATCCTCCATGCCTATTGCATTGTAAATTAATTTTCATTTTTTCCTTGTGCATTGTTTGTCCCTTTCACTACCACTTTTAGATTGGTCATGACTTTCCATATTTGGTATTCCAGGTTAATGCAATGGTTCATCTTCATTTGGAATATTATTCCCATCAAATACATATATGTTTTATTAGAAGAGTCAATAGTGATATTTCCTAGATTGATGGCTCAATCTTTACCAAATATGGTCTCCATTGCATCATAAAGCTCAAGAATGAACTTTGTAGGAAGTTACATTTCAACCATTTCTCAACTTGTTATATTTTAGTAATTATCATGCCCAGATGGAATATTATGTTCATCTAGTCTCTAATTCTTTTGTAACTGGGTTGAATATGCTCCCAACGACCTCGACATTGGTCGGTTGTGCGATGAAAACCATGAGTAGAGCAATATTCTTGAATATTTTTCCACTTTTTAGTGGAATTTAATGTTTTTCTCATTGCACCACCACTTGATTGTGTTTCTCTCTCAATTCTCTTAGCTTTGATTAGAACCATTGTGTTTTCAATGCTCCAACAAAATCTAATTTTTTTCTTGAGAAGGTAGATGACATTGATTTTTTGTGACTTCTACTTTACTAGTTGGAACTTCCTTTTCAATGGCCACTTCTTCGATGACCACTTCTTCATTGTTCACTTGTGTATTAATAACAAAATCTGGGTAATAATCATCATTAGAGGAGAACAAATTTGTTTATTCCATCTTGTGAAAGTAGTGATGTAAAATTTAAGAAACCATGTCGAGGAATTGAAAGGTATGTAGTGTTATCCATGAAAAATAATGTATCATTTTTACCTACATTAAAACAACCAAATTGAAAACATTGAGCCACCTCAAAATAATTATTAATAAATATAGATAATGTATATTAGATAAAATTTGGATGAGGAATAGAAAAATAAAATTAATTTAACCATATGAAACAAAAAAAAAATCTCTACAAAAGTTCTAATACCAAAACAATTTCAGATAAAGAAATAACAAAATATGGTTTGGATCAGCATAGAAATAGAAATTTACATGAAAAGCATATAATGGATATCAATTTTCCTTTAACAACATAAAAAACTAATTGTACGTGTTTGGGTTACATTAAATAGTAATGAATGATGAACCATAGATTTAGTGTTGGTTTTTCATGATCAACGTCTCCTGCTATTCAAATGCATTATATAGTCCACTAAACCCATTATTAAAAACATTCCACCTTCCCTTAATATGACACCTTACGAATACTTCCCCTACAAATTAATGAACATGACAAATTGGGATATCACTCAAATGCCCAGCATTTTGATCCATCAATCCCCTACTATCCAAAAATGTTGCCATGCACCCAATACTCTCTTCAAATCATATTTTGTGTGTTGACCATAGTGCAATCTCCATCTTATTTATTTCATATTTGATGAATGTTCTTTATAATTTTAGATTTTGCAGCTTGTAACTCCGCTTGTCAGTCTATTCCCTAACAGTACAGATTTACCCGAGACTAAATTTTAAGAAGTCTAACCTCATGTAGCTTTTGTTGAGTTAAAATGGTTTAATTAGTCTATTCATATTTCAAATATTCAAAAATTTAGCTATTCCCCTTCATTTTCTCTAGGCATCTAATAGCATAACGGATGGAACGGTGTAGATCCATTCTCATGTATACTATATGTGGATTGAATGGTGGAGATCCATTCTCATGTATTTGAAGTAAACCTCCCCATTCCGTATGGTGCATGTTTGAGCCTAAGCGTGTGTAATGTTTTCTTGTTTAATATAGTCACATGTTTTGTCTTGTTACGAAATTGCATTTAAGCTTATATTGTTGTCTTCAATTTTCCTATTAATGTTGCTCAGAGTTGTTAAGCCTTAATAGTTTAGATGTTATCCATGTACTTACAAGGCTTCTATAATTGCTTTTCCTAAAGAAGTGATCCTTTCTATTAATTTGTTTACTTCATCATATTTTATGTGCCATCAATCAAAACATTAGAAGATGACATTCAACTTACTCTTAACTTGGCTGCAAACTGTATTCCTTCTTTTGTTCTAGGAAATTCATTAAATGGGACTTTACCTATTACAAGGGGAATGAGAAATCCTTTACAAAATCATTTTGGCTCAAAAATATAATTTTCATGAATTGTTACAACACAAATTCAAAAACTACTGTTTTTTTATACATACTATTCAAATGGATATTTTCATATTCACTCAAAGACAACATATGATTTAGATATGGGAGACCAAGATTGGGATGGGGACACCATTTGTGAAACATTGTATAGGGGTACTAGAAGATGGAAAAATATATAAAATGAATAAATTATATAAATTTTAGAATTTCAGTTGAATACCCTTTATCTGTCTAATCAAGCATTGATATCAAATTTAACCAAAAATTGTTAAATTTTAGTAATTTTATTATCATGAGATTACATACAGATTTGTAAACTCCACCATTCCATCCACATACATTGTAAATTAGCTATACAGAAACCTAAACAAGTGCATTTTATCTCTAATACAAATTGTGAGGTTCCCTAACAGATATGTCTATATATCTAATGCTCAAGTACTAGGAGTGCCAATTTATGATGCTGAAAAGATGAAGCAAGAAGGGGATAGATTAAATATTATTCAAAATTTCAAAGTAGATAGAAGAAAAAGGATTCATAGATAAACTATTTCCCAAAGTAGTTGCAGGGAAAAACAAATCTACCACAAAGCTACATTTCACTATTTGAGGACTTCATTTTAGGACTTCATTTTGCATCCCAAATTCACTTAATATTTAAATTATCTTCTTGCTCACATTTAACATATTTGCAATGGAATATGCATCATACTCCAATGACACAGCTTTATCATCTTCATTACAAAATTTGTAAAATCATTCATAAAGTTCAAACAGTTATAAATAAAGATAAAAAGCAATGTACACATTCAAACACAAATTATCGTTGCTGCAATTAAATTCTTAAAAAATGGGTATATGCGGGTGCAAGATCAATATTTCAAAGAATGATGGTAATCAAATTTATTATTTTCAATAAAATTGAAAATTTGATTTTCTTTATGAAAATATGTACCTTCTTCTGGCACTGTATTCCAATTTGTTGCCTGTGTATTTAGATGAATGAATAGTATTATATTATTACTAATAATTTCTTAAAGGAAATTTTGGAGAGGAATTGGAGGTAAATAAAAAGGAGGGAAGGAAATTTACGAAGCCACCTGACATTTTTCACAATATGCTGCTTATTTTCAGCCCCCTAATTTTTTGACAGCTAAACAATAGCTGCTCCTGGAAAATAGAAAAAGATTCTAAATTATCTTTTTACCAATTTTTAATTTTCCATGGGAACACTCAAGTGCTTAAATTTAAGCAAAAAATAAAGTTAAACAGTCACATGAAGACATGGGGTTAGAACATTTCAATGAGATAAAAATAAAAGTAGTTAAAAAAAAGAAGTTACAGGAATAACCAGCTAGAAGTTTGAAATTTCACAAGTTACAGAGTTCGTAGAGAATTTGTGAAATCTTTGACATACAATTTTTGTTTTAGCAATATATAGAATGGAGAGTTTTGATAGCAAGGTTGTGTGCACTAGAGCCGATGCCCTGCTGAAATCACTATCCCAGCTACCCAACAACTTTGTGCATCTGACCTGCAACTACCCAAGGATCAGCAAAATCCCACTTTTCACCAGTTTTTAAACGAGCTTATTAGGTGTTCAGAGCTGGTGAAATATTGTGAGAGCATTAACACTTTAATTGTATTTTGTAAGTGTAGCTATGCTTCAGAGATACGCAAGCTAGAAGAGGAGATCAATGGCTTCATCGGTTCCATCCCAGCCCACATGGTGTTAGATGCTAGAAATCTTATGGCAGTCCTAAAAGATCTGTATAAGGAATTACAGCCTCCAGATATAAGTAGTTTCCTGAATACCATGCATCTAAAGCAAATGAATCTAGGTAACTTGCAGTGTCAAAGTACTGAAATGGAAGAGGCTAACAAATTCTCTTATCTTAGTAATGTTCCTGTGAAATCTCGGTTTTATGTGAAATTTACAGTGCACTCTTACATTTCAAATCATGATTTTTCTTCCTCATGCTCTTGTCTAGCATTAAGCAATTCTTTTGCAGTGTACTGAAAAAAAATTGTTTTCTTGTGTGAACATCAGGTTATTTTGGAAATGTACATTTCATCACTGTTTCAGTCTCCAAATCTGCAAGGGAATTATAGAGACGATGTGGGAGAAGATTGTTGGAAGCAAGAAGCCCGAGTTTTAGAATGCAGACAATGCACACATAAAGCTAAAGCAGTAGCTCTTTAGTCAATCCAAGCGAACCCTGATGATATTGGATGATGTCTGGTCCAGGGCTACTTTGGAGGAATTACTATTTGAATCGCCAGGGTACAAGACTGTTGTCACAACCAGAGACAGTTCTACGATCCCCAAAAACCCCAGTACTCGACTCTATTAGTTTCCATTGTTGGGCCACGAGGACGTTCTCTCACTTTTCTGCTTCTCGGCTTTTGGATAGACATCAATTCCACGTACCACAGATGCAAATCTAGTCATGAAGGTATGGTCTTCTCTTACGCGCTTAATTGTGCTTTTTCTTTAAGAACTTGGAACTTCTGGATGTTCCAGTTCTTTAAGGAAGTGATTTAAATAACTCTACAGTTGAAAGCAGTTAATCCATAAAAAATATGACTCAACTTATATAATATAATTTTGTCTGTCTTTTAATCTTTTACAGAGCTCCCTGTGGACACTAATAAAAAATATCAATCATGGAATGGCAGGTGCAAGCTGAGTGTAAGGGCTTACCCCTTGTTCTAAAGGTGATTAGGAGCTCTTTGAAAGGGGAACCTCACGTGGCCTGGTTGAACGCAAAGAATAAGATTTCCCACGGGCAGTCCATATCCAGTTATCACAAAGAAGGGATTTTTAGATGCTTGGAGACCAGTGTTGATTTCTTAGATGATGTTGGGAGGGAATTTTTCTTAGATTTAGCCTCATTTCCAGAGAACAAGAAAATCTGTGTTGATGCACTGCTGGACATTTGGGCTTATGTTCGGAAGCTGGAATGGCAAGATGCCTTTATCATGTTATTGGAACTTGCAAGCAAAAATCTCTTGAATTTAATCATTAGTGCAGGGTATTTTCCAATCCTTTAAGTATATTTAATTTCTTTCTATCATTTATTTAAACATATAACTGATATTGTGGCTGTATTTATCAGAAGCCAAGCAACAATCTCTTATGGAAATGCCTCTGAGCTGTACTTTTCTCAGCATGATGTAATGCGAGATTTAGCCATATATTTGGGAAGCCAGGATAGTATAGTCGATAGGAAGAGATTATTCATCCCAGGAAGGAGCTGAGCTTTCCAGGGGAGTGGGAGATGCTTAATGATAGACCATTGAATGCTCAAGTTGTCTCTATTCACATAGATTGGTTATTCTGCCAAAAATATTCTGACTTGTTTAGTGGAAAACTCTGCATACCATTTTTGAACTATTAAAATGTCTTAGCTTTTGTGGTTTCGTCATCATGAATAATGGGACAATTGTAAAAGCAACACTTTGATATAACTTCTTTCCGTTAACTGCTATCATTCTTGGCCACTAAAAGATGTTCTAATTCAATTGCATATGTGATTGATCTATTGTAGGCTCTATGTCTGAGAATCAGTGGTATGAGATAGATTTTCTAGAGAAAGAGGTTTTGGTGGTACACTTTTCTGCGAGCGAATACTTCCTACCACCATTTATCAAAACCATGGAAAAACTGAAATTTGTGATGTTGTTTAATTTGAGCTCAAAGAGGACCACAATAAAAGGTTTAGATACCTTATCTTCACTCACTCGGCTCAGCAGTGTTTGCTTGGAGAAGGTGGATGCACCCATTATTTTAGAACAGATTAAAGTAATACAAAAATTAGACAAACTATCTCTAAGTTTGTGTGTAGGGTTTGGAAATAATTCCACATTCAGTAACACCAACCTACAGGAACTTAACCTGGACCACTGCAACGATTTGGAGGAATGGCCACCTGATATCTGTCATATGCCCTCTGCTCAGATATGGTCTATTACCAACTGCCATCTGGTTGAAAAGTTACCATATGATCTTGAAAATATGAGCTCTCTAAGGATGTTAAGATTATCAGCATTACCAGGCCTGAAAGATCTTCCGACATCAATTGGAAAACCTGGGCAGCTGGAATTTCTAGACATTTTACCCTGTGATGGCTTGAAAGAACTTCTAGAGGAAATAAGTCAACTGAAGAAATTGAAATAATTTGACATGAGAGAGTGTTCTCGTCTGAGGAGGCTGCCTAGAAGTGTTTGTGAACTAAGCTCTCTGAAACATGTCATCTGTGATGAGAAGATTGGGTGCCGATGGTTGCGAGTTAAGGCCTCTTCCATCCCTGATCTTAGAGTTGAAATTGTGGAACCACAATTTACTTTGGATTGGCTTGATGATTGAGAAGCTCCAAGCAACTTCACATTCTGCTAAGTAATCATTACAGTCCCTTTCTTGGCTCCTGCATATGGAGCAGACTGTAGGTTTCACTTCAGCTAAATTTTCAAGAGTTTGTAATGTATACATCATTCATGTAATTTGTGGTGTATATGTCAAAGTTTAACTTTATAAACAATCCTCCTGCATATGGAGCATGTTGTAGGTTTCACTTCAGCTAAATTGTAAGAGTTTGTAATGTATATATCGTCTATGTAATTTTAAGTGTAATGCCAAAATTTAATTTTATAAACAATCCTCTATATATGGAACATACTATAGGTTTCACTTTAACTAAAAAAATTTAAAGTATATAATTATTTATGTAATTTTTAATGTATATAATCAATTATGTAATTTGTAATGTATATGTCAAAGTTTAACTTTATAAACAATCATCTGTATATGAAGCATATGAAGCATACTGTAATTTTCACTTCAGCTAAATTGTAAGAGTTTGTAATTGTGATCAGTGCTATTTTCCTATCCTAAATAATGCAAAACATAATGTAAAAAAGGAAACAATATTTTACACCTCAAGATTGGGCTACGTTAAACTCAAACAAAATAAGGATAAGAAAAGTAGATTTACACCTTGCGTGAGTTGCTCCTTGGTTGGCCCTTTGATAGTTGATGTTATGTGTGCTCCTTGATGGAAAAATGGACTAAACAAATGAATACAAAATAATCTAGGTGAGATGAAGAATGCAATGAGCTATGTGAGTAGTTGGATTGATGAATATAAATGCAAGAGAGGAAAGCTTGAAAACATGCAACAATGGAGGTTTTGTGAAGGTCCAAAATGCAAGTGTGAGAGCTTCAAAGTTGAAAATGTGAATGTGATGAATGAAAATGTGATCGTGTTATGAGAGAAAATCTTCCATTTTAAGGGAAGAATCTCTAGGGAAATAAACGGTCAAGATCTTGCCAACATGGGCAAGATGAAGGGCTGTGGTGAGTTGAGCAATCACAAGCCCTCACATTCTGCCATGTGGAGAATGAGATGTCACAAGGACAAGTGAGTTAGAAAAGGGACATGTTAGGTGGGGGTACTTGCAAGTACCTTGGGACTAGAGGAAGATCTTCTTAAAAAGGAAGTTTTTGTCCCCATATGAGGGTGATGGTGACAAGTGAAGAATTTTAGAAAGTCCTCTCTTATCATCATGGGGATGAGAGAAGTTGTTGGAAAAATTCACGTGATTGGGAGTTGTCTAGAGGATAAAACAAGGTCCTCATAAATGAAGTCCTTGTTCCATGTGAGTGATGTGATACATGAGACCCACATAGGGAAGAGGAGAATTTTGGATGAATAAATATGAATTTTCAATTCACATGGGGAAGAGGTCAAAGCTAAATAAAGAAAGAACTTATGAAAGGTTGATTTGGAAGACGTGCCAAAGATGGCATGTGATTAGATTAAGGTTGTGCAAACAAGTGATTAAGAAGATTAATGGAAGATTAGAAGCGAGTTGGAAGATGTGGGGGATGTCACATTAATCCTGATTAAAGGTGTGCACATCCTAATCATGGATTAATTAGACTAATCTAGATTAGAAGGTTATGGAGGATGTGACAAGGAGAGAGAAAAAGAGGAATTTAAAATTGATTTAAATTCCAAAAAGGCTAAATGACCAAATTAAATAAATTGATGTATTTATTTAATTTAGAGAAAGGATGAAAGGTAAAGTATTTATTTACAAAATCAAATACTTTAGGAACCTTAGGGAAAGTGGAAATATTAATTAAATAAGTTATTTAATTAATATTGATGAAATAGGCATATGAAGGAGACGAGTTTGACCATATGGGAGTGGTCAAATTTGGATGTCTACATTTTTCCCCTTTTCGAAATATTGTTAGAATAACAATGTTTTGAAGAAAAATAAAATGTAGATGACTCTATAGAGAAAGCAACTAGAAAATGATGCCTCAGCATGGGAGGATTTATATGAGCTGCCCAAATAGAGACAAATGAAATAGATGCCCCAATCTCACAAGGGAATGACCATAACGAAGGAATGGAGGAAAATGGTAGGGTATGCCCCCTCTAGAGGGCAGTTGAAGAAGAAAAAGGGGCCCTAGGTGACTTCTTGATATGAAGAAATGAAAGGTATGATTGCATAGAGCTCAAAAACTATGAATATTGGTTTTTGAACAGAGGCAAATGGACACACGTTTTGCAAATGGCGGCCCTAGATAGCTAGAGGATTAGTTGAATTAAAAAGAGGTTTAAATAAAGGGGAAAAATACCCTTCACTTAAAAAAGGTTAAAATGGAGGGAAAAAGTTATATAAGGTAATTTTGGAAATTACTATTCCTCATTTGCACACATGGCAGTTGAGTAAGAGGAGAGTGAAGAGAAGGGAAAGTAGACGAGGATACTAGAGGATTACGATTCTAACATCATCCACAAAGGGGGCGAGGTATGGTGGTTCTTCCACAAGTGCGCAGTTCCATGCTAGGTTAGGTTCAAAACCCTCTTTGTGATTTTAAGCATTTTATGATGTATTTTTAGTTTTTAATGCTTTTTAAAAACATGGGTTTTGGAATTGGGGTAGTTTAGAAAAATGGTTTGAGGGAAAAAATTTGATTTTACTAAGTGGGTAGGTAGAATTGCCTGTTGGAGGCAAGGGAAAGGGGGTGAATTTTCCCAATTAGAGGGGAAATACACCTAGAAAAATCAAAAGATAGGCCTAAAAAGGGCCAAGAGAGAACAAGGTAGCGCGGATTTGCCCTGGTATAAGGAAAATCTACCCGAAATACCAAACCAAGGGGAAGGGGCGACTATGTCCATTAAAGGGGCAACCCCACCCATAAGAGGGGCGACCCCACCTAGGCACGGTTGCCCATCTAGGGGCAGGTTCACCCGACCTCCAGGCGAGTTCGCCACCCAGTAGGGTGGGCACGCCCGCAACCCCAGGGGCTTGCCCCGAGCCAAGGTGGGTCTGCCCATATCCAGTGTGGGCTCGCCTGCAGTCAGGGCAGGTCTACCCATGGCCAAGGCAGAATCACCCGCCACCGAGGCGAGTTCACCCAAGGGGAGGACGAGGGAGATAGAAAAAAGAAAAAAGAAAACAAGACAAGGAGAAATGGGTAAAATGTGGGCCCAAAAGGGGGAGGGGAAAAATTAGTGAAACACAGCCCGAGGCCAGGGAAATGGACAAGAGGGAGGAGCTAAGGAAAAAAATAAGATGATTGACATGTGGTGGTTGGTGTGAATGCAAAGCTTCGAAGGTCTATGGACATGTGAGAGGTGGTTAGAGGTGTTGAAGGCAACAATAGCAACCATGAACGGAGCGGACCATAAGGCTTTGTCATGGGCAGGACTACTACATTTATTAGGATACTCTATGATTAGAGTGCATTGGGCAATGCTGACAGCCCTGATTGAGCACTAGAGTTCAAAGACTTCAACTTTCCATCTCCCAATAGGGGAGATGTCTATGGCATCAGAGGATGTGTGGTAGATATTGAGGCTACCTATAGTAGGCCACCTGGTGAGTGGGATGACACCAGAGGGGCAGAGTTGGACTATATTATGTGGGTGTTATTTGGATGAGATGACCTTCCTGTGAAGAAGCAGAGGTTGGACGTGGACTGGTGTCTGGTGTTGGGGGTGCCACCACTACCATTATACCTATGTGGGTTGATTAGTGGGTTTTTGTTACTAGAACAAAGTGGGTGTTTCTATAGCCTGAGCTACATGGAGGTGATACGACACATCGTTGAGGGGAGAGAGGGGTAGTTCGCATATGATACATGCATACTAGCATAGTTGTATAGAGACATGCACATCGTGTGCTACCGAGAGGTGCTCAGCATGACAAAGATGACATTGCTATAGGTATGGGTCTAGGGGCACATCAATGTTGATAGGCCAGGAGTGGTGAGAGCAAGATTGGAAGACGATGCAACACTAGTAGCTTACTAGTACAGGGCACAGTACGACTGTGTGTTGCACTATGATGGCTTTGGGGATCAAGATAGATGGAGGACATTGGATGACCTTTAGGAGGAAGATATAGTATGGAGGCCGTACATGACACAATGGTTTTTCAAGATGGAGGAGAGATGAAGAGAGATAAAGAGGCTACTTCTGCACCGGATGCTTCATAGTCGAGATGAAGCCACATACAGTGGAGGCACCTAGACCAGACAAGGTGTCCAGATAGTTTAGGTTGACACAAGATATTTTGCACAAACTAGATAGATTTTGACGAATCACACGAGAGTGGCCATGGGGAGAGCCAATTTTGTTGAGGTTTGTGAGAGAGAATTCAGAGACATTATAGTTGGTACCCTACCCAAGTAGGACTGGGGGGGAAGTAGAGGCAGGAGTGACAGTTTGATACACTATGTGGCATACCCATCACCAGCCTCCACGAATTACTCCAGAGGAGTCGATTGTGGGGGCACTGGGGTTTGGGCCAAAGGATGAGCTTCGATTAGTAGGCTAAAGGAGAGGGAGGAGGGGACAACAAAGGAGAGGACAAGAGGCAGCTAGAGTAGCAGGGCAGTAAGGGGATGCAGGGGCTATAGGATAGCAGGATAGAGGATAGAGTGAGGTTGGGGCCACAAGATAGCAGGAGAGGATGACGAGGAGAGCTAGAGTGACGATCGAGGCAAAGGAGGGGAGAGATGAGGCAAGGATGGGGGAGAGGGATGGGAGAGGGAAAGAGGCAGTTGGAGCAACAAGCCAGCCGAAGAGAGGATAGATGGTGGATGGGGCCACAGAGCAGCAGGAGAGGGTGAGGAGGAGGAGACCAAAGAGGAGAGCCCAGGTGGAGATTGAGGCAAAGGATGGGAGAGATGAGGCAAAGGAAGAGGTGATGGATATGGATGTTCATAATATTCCCCCATTGGCCATGGTGTCACCTATAGCAGAGGATCCATCTATACTATTGAGAGGTGCCATGGCAAGATTACAGATCGTCGAGTAGAGACTAAAAGATGCAGAGGCTTTGATATGTAGACTAGATGTAGAGGCTTTGAGATGTAGACTAGAGGCAGAGGTGAGCATGCTACTAGCAAAGGTGGCTAGCATGCGGGCAAAGGGCGAGAGGGTTTTCAGAGATGTAGCCGATGTGGTGTCACAGTGTGAGGAGTTACAGGTAGAGAGGGATAGTTTGCTAGTTGAGGTGTGCCAACTATGAGCAGAGGTGACTCGACTTGAGGGAGAGGTATCCAAAGAGCATGAGGAGGGGGTAGCAACGAGATGGGAGAGAGACAGGCTAGAGGTAGTGGTGACCATACTACAAGCGAGAGGACAACGAGAGCCTGGAGGATCGACAAAGAAGGTATCCAAAAGGACCATGGCAGAGGCAAAGAAGGATTGGGATGATTTGAGGATACAGGTGGAGGAGCTACTGAGAGAGAGGTCTGAGGTAAGATGAGCTCCATGATAGAGTCAAGGTAGAAAATCAGATAGTGGGAGACATGGAGTTGATGCAGAAGAGAGAGGAGGCTATGATAGTCTAGGTACATACCTTGTAGACAGAGAGGGACACAACACGGATATCTAGATGTAGGCCCTATAGGGTGAGAGGGATGCAACATAGATACAAATGCAAACCCTATAGAGGGAGAGGGATATGGTGATGGCATGGGCATAGGTTGCACAAAGAGAGATACAGCAAAGGCTCAAGCACAGGTAGCGTAGGGTGAGGGTAGAGAGACGGGGGAAGAGGTACAAAGATTGTAGGAATAGATATAGGTGATGGAGGCTAAGAGGGACAGGGCCACAGAGTAGGTGGTACAGATCGGGGCAGAGATAGATTAGCTGAGGTTGGCACATGACGCATGGGTGCAGGAGCGGAGATCCATATGTGGATCTTGGGACAAATATAAGGGAGAGTGAGAAGCAATCAAATATTAGGTGGTAGAACAGGATGGGTATATGCAAGAGGCCAGCTATTATATAGCATCCTACTATACATCAATGTCAGAGGAGCTGTGGGTACCTCCCTACATTCGAGCGAGGCCACAGATGCCAGCCCCATCCTAGTTAGGAGGGACACATACCCACAGAAATAGGAACTGGAGAGAGACTCCTCCATGCAGAGGGGGAGTGCCAAAATCACCTTGGAGATCAGATGTGGGTAGCTCACAGTAGAGAGGGGAGAGGACAGGTGATAGGATACCAGTTTTTGACAGGTGCATGATGGATGTACAGTACAGAGGAGCAAAGAATAGAGTTGATCTAGAGCCTTGTATTTGTAACTTATGTGATGCTATATGTGATGGATGTATATTTTGGTTATATGATGGACATTATTATGGACCATGTTATAGACATTCATATTTTGATTTTTATATATGATATGTGACAAACTTTATTGATACCATGTGATGTACATATGATGGACGATGTTATTTATGCATATGTGTATGTTGATGATTTTGTTTATGGATGATCATTATGAGATGATGTATGGACATGCTTATGATGATGTATGTTAATGTTTATATGTATGAAAACTAAAGTGTATGATGCAAGATGGGATGATTGATTTATGACTTGATATGCTTTGGATATGGATCTGACAATTTGCGATGCAGGTGGCGATGTATGTAGTGTGTTAATGATATGGCCTAATATGAAAATGAATAGATAATGAAATGAATTTAAGATTCTTAGAATAACCAAATATGATTAATCTAAACAACTAAAAAGAAATATGAGATGGTAATGCATATGAGATGAAATGTAATGAACCTATAATGTGGGATGAGATGCAATTAAATTTCTTACAAACAATAATGGATATATGAAATGCAATGTGGATGGTATATGAACTTCGTTTGTGATCATGCTTGCTTTAGCTTATACAAAATAAAGGTGTGTGATATGTGAGAGAGACGGCCTAACATGAAATGAAATGCATCAAGAACATGTGTGTCAATAAGGACTTGCATAGTAATGAGGGTAGGTGGTAGGCCTATTGTTGGTTTAATGGCAAGTACTTTCGCTATAATAATTATAAAATTAAGCGAAGATGGGTGTGAAATTGCACCTTTCAAGAACTATAGGTATCCCGAGAAGAATGGGAGATGGAAAGTGATTGTTTGCATAACTAAAATCATAGGTCATAGGTCAGGTATGAATGCAATGTAATGGAATTGACCATGAAATGCAATCCTAATGCAATTTTCCATTTTTAGAGCACTGATTTTTGCTATAGTATAAGACACCAAGTACCATGGTATGTAAACCAAGGAAAATAAGCATCTAATGCATAAAACAAACACAACAGACAAGAAGGCTATCCCAACACCCCAAAGTCGTGAAGACCTTCGTCGGGTCAGGTATTGGGTTAACCACAAGCACAAAAGGATGCCCTAGCGTAACACAAGACCTCAAGGATCTTGGTGGGTACTATGTGGGATATCCAAGAAGATAGCAACACAGCAAAAAGATCAAGATATGCCCCTATGTTAACCGATCAAAACACACCATAATATGATGGATCATGGCGGCCTTAACAAGTTGTGATAGGGAGCTCAAATGACAAATAAAAGCCAAAAGTATCAAAAGATTGCAATCAATTTCAAAATGTCCTTTTCCATAGGATCAAGAGGATGGATGGGGTTGATGAGGTTTGTTAGGAAGGATGCATCTTGTTGAGACCAAAGATATATACTAAACTAAAAGATTGTTCATGATGCAGGAGATTCTAAAACTGATTAAATCTCATGATACAAGCAGATCTCATTTGTGAGGAAATAGCTAGAGAAGGACATACTTGATGACACGACACAAGACTGACACACCCTAACGACCTAGGGGTTCAGGGGCCGGTCAAAGATTAACCTTTCCTACATGAAAGCGCAAAGTCCTCGTAGTTTAAAAAAGACTATGGATAAAAGCAGAAAGAGGACTAATGAAGATGAGCAATAGAAAATGACGACCAAGAAAGAAAGAAAAAAATCCCTGGGGGTGGATCAAATGAAATCATTGAGGAATAAACCAGGCATCATATGTAGGCATAGTCTGAGCTACCTCTTATCCCTGATCATACGCCCAAGGCTGAGACACCAACTGTCTGAAGCTCTCAACTTCCTCGGGAGCTAGAATAATTGGTCCCCATGTGTGAACCTCTCATGTCGCCCTCACAAAAATCACCCTACATGCATCATCAGGTCTATTATGGACCTCTCCAAACTATTGGGCTACCCTATCTGGTAGATATCTCTTAACGATACAGTGCTTGTGACCCTACATGTATCAGGTATTCCTGGTGAAGTGTAGGTGTTTTACATCATCAAACCATGGTGGCATTTGCAACCACGAGTACCAGTGAAATATTTTCATATCATCAATCACCTGTCGCCAATACGAGAGCCAAATTTTTCTAGTGTGCCTCATTGTAACGACACCTCTATATCTCCAAATGGCAAGATCATCTAGCTTTATGTCTGCCATTTGAACAATAGGTCGGAGCATGACGATATGCTCCCACGCCCAAATGTGAAGCAGATTCACCCCTACACCAATCTCTCTCCCATTACAGTACACAAAATCATACAAATCATGATATAGATAGGTCAGCATCACAGGCCCCCATGCAAAGAGTTTCCTCTTGTACAACATGCGATGCCACACCAAACCCCATCCTAGGTTGAATCCTTGGTTGCATCTGTTCAAGGACACCAAACCCAAAATAATGGTTGTGATAATCAATCTAAAGGTCGGCACGTGACCTCTGTATGACTCAAGATTGATTTGTGATGTGGATAAAACAGTGTTCATCTCCATAACCTCAAGGCAAGTGTTGGAATATGTGCCTCAATCCTTACTGACATGGAACTCCTGAAGGGAAAAGTCACTATGACATTGTTCATGTTTGGCTGACTAATTTTTCTAAATCTACTTGATAGGGTCATGTCACCAAGACAGAGTTGATGTCTTGCTGAAAATGACTATCAATGTGACTTTTTGTGTTCGGCGTGACCTTTTGGTGAATGGAAACCTTTGGGAAATAGTGTGATCTTATCGGGCATCAAGGACACTTGGCCAAAGGGTTTATTGTCGGTCTGTGGTCTCACCAACTTGGAATGTCTCGCCGAATAGGTGTCCAAGGTTGGGTCTTCACGGTGACTTCAAAGACTTCGGCATGAAGTCTTGGCAAACGGTGTAAGTCTCACCGATAGCTTATGGCTATCGAGCTAAAACACAGATCATCGAGGAGAGGTCTCAACAAAACCAAAAAGTCTTGCCAACTAGGATGTAAAGCTATCAGGGTAACATAAAGGTCATGCGGAGATGTCTCAACGATGCAGCTAGGTCATGCCGACGGGAGAATGTCTTCGCGGTGACAAAAGACTTCATTGAGAAGTCTTGGTGACTTGGGTAAGTCACGCCGATGGTCTTTGGTAAGAATTGCGCCACTCAAAGAAAGGTCACGGTGAAAGACATGAGTCTTGCTAACAGTATGTGACATTCGGTGGAAGCTTTGTCTTTTGGTATGAAGTCTCACTGAAACCGTGGGGTCTTGCCGATAGTAGTAAGGCTTCAATGTAGCATGCAGTGGTCGATGGGAAGTCTTGGCGAGATCAGTATGTCTTGCCGATAGTATATCTCGTCGCTATGACTTCTGACTTTGATATGAGTCTCTCTGAAATGCGATTGTCACGCCGAATGGAAAACACTCGACGGCATAACTCAAAGACTTCAATAAGAGGTCTTGGCGAGTTTGGTATGTCTTGCCGATGGTCTCTCTAGGTTCGATATGAATTATGTTTTTGGAATGAGTCTTGTCAAATGAGAATTCTCTTAGCAACTGTTGGGGAACCGATATTGATAGCGATACTTTGTGGCATTAGGGAGACACTGTTAGTGTCTCACCGATATGCCAAAAAAGTTTGATCATTGTTGACCATGTGACCATCCTGTGTGGCATCCTACTAGACCAATCAGAGGAAGTGGTTTTTCAAACTGATGACGGTTGTTTTTGTAACAGTTACAATGCTAGAAAAACTGCATGAAAGGAAAAATCATCTGCTCGAAAGGAAACTATCTATGATTGGCAATGGTGGATAAGGATGCACATAAGACAAAATCAGAATGTGAATAGAATAAAAGCAGATCGATTCTGATTTGAGGAGAGAGGATGAGTTGAGTCATTTTGTTGAGAGCATTTCTATAACTAGATGAACAGTGAATGAAGCTACAGTAAATTACTAGAGAGTTGTATTTTTGATTGTATGTAATTTTGTTGTT
Source organism: Sequoia sempervirens (assembly GCA_007258455.2). Classification (NCBI taxonomy): domain Eukaryota; kingdom Viridiplantae; phylum Streptophyta; class Pinopsida; order Cupressales; family Cupressaceae; genus Sequoia; species Sequoia sempervirens. The sequence goes on along the minus strand of VDFB02281492.1, from coordinate 389,710,970 downwards.
ACTGTAATATAAAGGATTCAGCTTGGGGTGGTGGGTTTTTTCCCGAAAGGGTTTTCCCACGTAAATTTGTTGTTCATTGTCTTATTGTATTTGCTCTATTTCTGTAAATCTTTCATGTGTGTTTTAATTGGATTGTAATTTGAAAATTAAAAGCCCTGCATTGCATACTTCCCTATGGATTTGACATTAGGAAAGTGTTTTTGCACCTCTTCTTTCCTTTCAAGTGGTATCAGAGCCTGGCTAGTTGTGTTGTCCTTGTGAGTGGGTTGGGTTTTTTGTGTCAATCCTTTTCTAGTGGGAGTTTTGTAGAGGTTTGATAATTTAATTACAGATTGAGATGGTGAGCACATCCGAAAGGATGGAAATAGAGAAATTCAATGGAAGCAATTTTGAGTTGTGGAAACTCAAAATGGAAGATATGTTAGTTGATCGAGATCTTTGGACTGCTATGTCTAGAACAATGCCTCAAGGCATGGAGCAAGAGGATTGGGACCTAGTAGATAGAAAGTCTAAAGGGCTGATAAGGCTCTGTTTGGTAGACTCTGTTCTTTTGAACGTGCATGAAGAAAAGACTACCTCTTCCTTGTGGAAAAGATTAGCATCTATTTATCAAGACAAGTGCTTGGTGAACAAACTTGTTCTTGAGGAAGAATTTGTACTCTTTGAGAATGTGGGAAGGAGGGTCTATTGTTGATCACTTAAATGCTTTCAACATGCTGATTGCTCAGTTGACATCTATTGGTGTGAAGATTGAAGTTGAAGATCATTGCATGTTGTTGCTATGTTCTCTGCCTGATTCTTGGGATCATCTGGTGATTGTCATTGGGAGTACAAAATCCACATTCAAGATGGAAGACGTTGTTGCTTCTCTATTATCAGAAGAAATGAGAAGAAAATATTTTGAGATGGAAAAGGAGGCTCTGGTTGTCAGAGGTAGACCAAAGGAGAAAGGCAAGAAGAAGGATAAGAAGTCTAGATGGAAATCATAATGGAGATCAAAGTCTCCTAAAAAGAAGGCCAAGGTGGAGTGCTAGAACTGTGGACAACCTAGTCATGTCCAAAAGGACTGCAAGGAGGATAAAAAAAGAAGAATAACTCTTCTAGAAATGATTCTTCTCATAGTGATGCATATGCCTTCATTGCAGCTTTGGCTACACGGGCATCAGATGATGTCTAGCTGATTGATTTTGGAGCATCTTTCCACATGACATCTCATAGAGAATGGTTCACGAAGTATGAAGAATACAATGGTGGAAAGGTGTAGCTGGGAAGTGATTCATCTTTGGAAATTGTTGGTTGTTGAAGAGTCAGAATTCAATTCCCTAATGAAAGAGTGAAGGGAATCAATGATGTGATGCATATACCAGGTATGGCTCAAAATCTACTTTCTATAAGTAAGCTGAATGTTATCATAGTGCAAGTCACATTCTCTCGAAATGGCTGCAAGATGACTAGAGGCTCTATGGTGTTGGCTAGGGGTGCTTGAATTGGAACCTTGTATAGGCTGGATGCACAAGCTATTCAATGCAATAGTGTCTCTGCAAAGTCACTTAAAGTTTCTCATAGAGAAAAGAAGGAAAATGTTCCTGATGGAGTAAATGCCATGGAGGTTAAACTTCTAGTAGAAAAGACTATGCTCTGGCATCATAGGCTTGGCCACATTGGTGAAAAAGGTTTAAAAACCTTGAAAAATAAAAACCTGGTAGAAGGGCTTGAAGATTATAACCTTGAGTTCAAATTTTGTTAACATTGCATGTATGGAAAGCAACACCATTTTTCATTTTATTCCAGTCCTCACAAATCTTCTAGTTTGCTTGATTATATTCATCTTGATGTGTTTGTTCTAGTGAATGTTCCTTCTCTATCTAAATCAAGATACTATGTATCATTTATTGATGATTATTTAAGAACTTTTGTATATTTTCTAAAAAGTAAATCGGAAGTGTTTAGTCAGTTTAAGGAATTTAAAAACCTTGTAGAAAATCAGACTGGTAGAAAAAAAAATGTTTAAGGATTAACAATGGAGGTGAGTTTTGTTCAGATGAATTTGAAAGGTACTATACATATCATGGGATTAAAAGACATAAGACTACACCTTACACTCCATAGAAAAATGGAGTTGCTGAAAGGTTCAATAGGATAGTAATGGAAAGAGCACAAAGTATGCTGAGCAATGCTGGCTTGGAGAAGTTCTGGGCTGAAGCAGTATCTATAGCATGTTACTTGGTAAATCATTCTCCTAACTTTGCTCTTGTTGAGAAGACGCCTTTGGAAGCATGGTCTAGAAAGAAGCCCTCTCTGAGACATATTCGTGTCTTTGGCTGTGAGGTATATGCATATGCTCCATTTGACAAAAGATCCAAGTTGGAAAACAAAGCTGTAAAGTGTATTTTTCTTGGCTATAGTGTTGGCATAAAAGGATACAAGCTTTGGAATCTTGAGACTAAGAAGGTTTTGTACAGTAGAAGCGTTATCTTTTGTGAGCTGAAACCTTCTACATTGGATCTGCAGTCAGAGAAAAAATCATAAAATGAAAAGGATGTAGCAGGAATTCCTTAGACACCAGATAAAGAGGAATTGAAAAATTAAAATGTACCTGATACTGAGGAGAGCTCAAGCAGTTCTGAAAATTCTAAAGAAGATGAAGAACCACCTCAGCCTCAGCTTGTGAGGAGGTCAATTTGTGAAAAAAAGCAACCTGAAAGGTATGGGTTTTCTTTGATAGAGTCTACTTGTGCCTATGCTTTAATTTTTAGCACTGATGAACTTAGGATTGTGAAAGAGGCATTTAAAATGTTTGATTCAAACTCTTGGTTGGAAGCCATGAATGAAGAAATGGCATCATTAGAAAAGAATGATATCTGGAGTTTGGTTCCATTTCCTAAAGGCGGAAAATCTGTAGGCCACAAATGGATATTCAAAAAGAAAATAGGTCTAGATAGAAATGTGGAAAAATATAAAGCAAGGATGGTTGTGAAAGGTTATTCCCAGGTAGAGGGAATTGATTATGGAGAAATATTTTCTCCTGTAGCTAAGCTGACATCTATTAGCTTTATTTTGTCACTTGCAGCAGTGTATGACTTAGAAATTGAGCAGATGGATGTGAAGACAACATTTCTTCATGGTGATCTTGAAGAAGAAATTTATATGTCCCAGCCAGAGTACTTTGTGGAAAAAGGTAAAGAAAGATTGGTTTGCAAGTTAAAGAAATCTCTGTATGGTTTAAAACAGTCCCCTAGAATGTGGTACCAAAATTTTGACCTTTTTTTGTCATTGGGATTTGTAAGATCAAAATGTGATCACTGTGTGTATTACAAAGCTAAAAGTGATCAAGTCCTTATTATTGCACTCTATATTGATGATATGTTGTTCATAGGCAATAGTAAGCTAATGATTTATGATCTTAAGTCCCAGTTGTCTGCAAAGTTTGAAATGAAAGATCTTGGTGTAGCAAGGTATATTCTGGGAATGGAAATAACTAGGGACAGGAAGAATAAAAACTTTGGCTCAGTCAAAGTAAATATATCAAGACTGTTCTAAAGAGATTTTGTATGACTGAGTGCAAGCAACTAGTTGTTCCAGTTACGTAGGGAACAAAGCTGTCTATTGAGGATTGTCCAAAATCTCCTACTGAGATGGAAGACATGACCAGTGTACCTTATACTAGTGCAGTTGGCAGCCTTATGCATGCAATGGTCTGTACAAGGCTAGACATTGCCCAAGCAGTGGGAGTTCTTAGTCGATTTATGGGTAATCCTGAAAGGACACATTGGGCTGATGTGAAGAGAGTGTTTAGATATCTAAAGGGTACTTCAGACCATGCTTTGTGTTACCATGGTAACTTGATTGAATCATAGAAGACTCTCAGCATTCAAGGTTATGTGGATTCTAATTGGGCAGGGGACATTGACAGCAGAAGATCCACCAGTGGATATATTTTCATGATGAATGGTGGTGTAGTGAATTGGATGAGCAAGCGGCAGGCTGTAGTCACTTTGTCCACTACAGAGGCAAAATACATGGCAGCAACACATGCCTGTAAAGAAGCAATCTGGTTAAAACACTTGTGTTCTAACATTGGTTTTAATGCAAGAAAAATTACTATCTACTGTGATAGTCATAGTGCTATATGTTTGGCAAAGAATCCTACTTTCCATGCTAGGACGAAACATATAGATGTACATTATCACTTTGTACGAGATATGGTGGAGGATGGGAAGGTCTCTTTGGAGAAAGTAGATACTCTGGAGAATGTTGCAGATACATTGACGAAGCCTGTGAGCACAAAAAAGTTTAGGTGGTATGCCAGTTCGATGGGCCTCTTGGCCTATGAGTTTCAGTAATTTTATTATGCTTTGGAGATGTCAGTAAGATCATCAAGTGGGAGCTTGTTGGAATATATGCCTCAATCCTTACTGACATAGAACTCTTGAAGGGAAAAGTCATTATGACATTGTTCATGTCTAGCCGAATGACTATTCTAAATCTACTTGATAGGGTCATGTCACCAAGACAGAGTTGATGCCTTGCCAAAAACAACTATCACTGTGACTTTTTGTGTTCGGCGTGACCTTTTGGTGAATGGAAACCTTCGAGCGATAGTGTGATCTTATTAGGCATCGGGGAGACTTGGCTGAAGGGTTTATTGTTGGTATGTGGTCTCACCGACTTGGAATGTCTCACCGAATAGGTGTCCAAGGTTGGGTCTTCGCAGTGACTTCAGAGAATTTGGCATGAAGTCTTGGAGAACAGTGTAATTCTCACCGATAGCTTATGGCTATCGGGCTAACACATGGATCATTAGGGAGAGGTCTCAACAAAACCAAAAAGTCTCACCGATTGGGATGTAAAGCTATCAGGGTAACATAAAGGTTACGGGGAGATGTCTCAGTGATGCAGCTAGGTCACGCCGATGGGAGTATGTCTTCGTGGTGAAAAAAGACTTCATTGAGAAGTCTTCATGACTTGGGTAAGTCACGCCGATGGTCTTCGGTAAGACTTGGGCCGCTCAGAGAAAGGTCACGGCGAAAGACATGAGTCTTGCCGACAATATGTGACATTCGGTGGAAGCTTTGTCTTTCGGTATGAAGTCTCACTGAAACTGTGGGGTCTTGCCGATAGTAGTAAGGCTTCAGTGTAGCTGCAGTGGTCGATGGGAAGTCTTGGCGAGATCGGTATGTCTTGCCAATAGTATATCTCGTCGTTGTGACTTCTGACTTCGATATGAGTCTCTTTGAAATGCAATTGTCACGTCGAATGGAAAAAACTCGACGGCATAACTTGAAGACTTCGATAAGAGGTCTTGGAAAGTTTGGTATGTCTTGCCAATGGTCTCTCTGAGTTCAATATGACTTATGGTTTTCGGAATGAGTCTTGTCGAATGAGAATTCTCTTGCCAACTGTTGGGGAACCGATATCAATAGTGAATACTTTGTGGCATCAGGGAGACACTGTTAGTGTCTCACCAATATGCCAAAAAAGTTTGATCATTTTTTATTGTGTGACCATCATGTGTGGCATCCTACTAGACCAATCAAAGGAAGCAGTTTTTCAAACTGATGACGGTTGTTTTTGTAATAGTTGCAACACTGGAAAAATTGGATGCAAGGAAAAATCATCTGCTCGAAAGGAAACTATCTATGATTGGTAATGGCGGATAAGGATGCATAGAAGACAAAATCAGAATGTGAATAGAATAAAATCAGATTGATTTTGATTTGAGGAGAGAGGATGAGTTGAGTCGTTTTGTTGAGAGAGCATTTCTATAACTAGATGAATAGTGAATGAAGCTACAGTAAATTACCAAAGAGTTGTATTTCTGATTGTATGTAATTTTGTTGTTACTGTAATACAAAGAGATTCAGCTTGGTGTGGTGGGTTTTTTCCCGAAAGGGTTTTCCCATGTAAATCTGTTGTTCATTGTCTTATTGTATTTGCTCTATTTTTGTAAATATTTCATGTGTGTCTTAATTGGATTGTAATTTGAAAATTAAAAGCCCTGCATTGCATACTTCCTTGTGGATTTGACATTAGGAAAGTGTTTCCGCACCTCTTATTTCCTTACAGCAGGCATCAAACTCGATTTCAACATCATAGATCACACAATATCCATGAATCAACAAATGAAGAATCCACCAAACATCCTCCGAAGTTGTCACCTCACCTATCAGAAGGTGGAATGACAAGGTCTCATTGTGTCATCTCTCGCACAGAGCGATCATCATGGCAAGATTTGCCTAAATCATAGGTGCATATGCAACATACCAGAGGCCTATCTCTCCTAGTGCTCCTAGTCTAACTCTAACAAATCATCTAATCTCTCTAGCACAGTGGGCTTTTGCTCCACAACATTAGCGGTGGAATGACCTCCTACATCAACGAAGTGCATGACATCAGGAAATCAAAGAAATTTGACTCAATTTGAATTTTATAGCTCTAAAATTGTAATAGCGTCCCTATCTGCAATAGTGTCACTATATTCAAATTTCAAATTACAACACCCAAAGCATTCAACATTACAAATCAAAACATGCATCACCAAATAAACTTGTGTCACAATTTAACCTTTGGAATAACATAACCCTAATTTCTTAATTGGTTGAAGCGTCACTAAATAAGCATTCATCGCCATTTAAATCATGAATAATGTCACTATAATTCATTTTAGTATCGTCAATTTTAATTTAGGCATTGCTATACAACGACACCACCAAAGATTAAATGTTAAAGAATAATAAATGCATCTAAAAGTCAAATTTCAAATCAAGTTTGGAGTCACATACCGGTGGTCCTATGCCTAGAAGCTGCCAAAACTCTTGAACTTGGTCGAAGGTGTGCCTAGGAAGCTCTTGGCGTGCCATTTCGTTGAAGGTTCAGAGCTCAAAATTGCAAGAATCTCTTAAGTGTGAATGCACAAATGAATTGAAAGTGAACCTTATTGGCTTATTTAAGCTAGAAAATTAGGGTTTTTTGCCCTAATTTAACCTTGAAGATCTAGGGTTTATTATCATTTTCACTAATTTTTCCAATTTGGATCTACTTTTGCATCATTTTTTTTGTTTTTGGCATAATTCTTGCATCCTGGAGCCTTTCTAAACCCTTTGGGAAGCTATTAACCTTTATCAAGAAATCAACCCAAAATTAAAAAGTTCTACCTAATTTCTTGAGGGGGTAGGGAGTTAGCTTTATCCTTCCATTGGGGCATCTAAAAAATTAAAAAAAAAATTATATTTTTTGATTTAAGCAACAATTTTAATTTGAAGAGCATCAGTCTTTGAACTGAAGCAATAGGTACCTTGCTTCAAAGAGGGGCAAAATATAGACACTAAAAAATGTCCTAATCAATATCATACACTTGAAACAGGTTTACTAACATCATTTCCTCTTTAATCCATCCTCTTTTCACTTAATTGATTGAAATAGCCTATCTATTTATTTAATTGCATTGGTTTCATTTATTGGCCTAATTAATTCAAATCGGGTTAATTCATTCCCCTTCACGCTAACATTTCATCCTATAAAATTAAATACATAAAACCATTTAATTTAATTCCCTAAGTCTTCCAATTTAATTAAATAACCCTAAGTTATTTAATTTAATCTCTCCGGGCCCATTCATTAAATCATTTAATTTAATGAATATCACTTTATTCCTCCAAATTCCCTAATTGCTTGATTAAATCTTGTTTAATTAGCAATTAAACTAACTTTCCTTTAAGTTATCCCTCTTTTTGCACAATTAAAATTTTCTTTTAATTTGCAAAATTATGTCTTTTGACTCACCCAAAGGAATATTCTTATTCCTCCATCATTTGAAAAAGGAATATTTTCACTTGGCTTCTTAAGCAAGTTTTAACCTTCAACCTTTTGGACAAGCCCCCTTTGACCTGTGTGAGCAGGTTAAAAGTGTGTTTGTTTGAGGCAAGTGTGAACCCTTGATTAAAATCACATCATGCATTCTCCTTCATTGATGATAATCCATGATTCATACCTCTCATCATCTTCATATTGTACCGTTGATTAATCTTTTCAATCTCATCCCTTCATTCCTCATTTGCTCTCCTATAAATAGGTCACTATTTGGAGACAAATGGATCCATCTTTTAGAGAAAATTCATGTTGTTGAATTCACTTGCATCCATACTCTCAATTTACTCACTTTTTAGCTTATCTTAGTTAATTTTTATTGCATAATAGCTTAGAGCATCCATTAATGGCTTCCATACATCCATCTTAGTTTGTATATATGAATTAGGGTTTCCATCTTTTAGCTTAGAATCAGTTTAGATTATCTTAGCAATAGCATAATTAGATCAATTTTAGCATAAAATCATGGTAACTTAGCTTGCATCATGTTTATTTTAGCATAAATTATGTTTTCATACTTCAATCACAATGGTTTCATTGATTCTCTTCCATAGAATCAACTGAAATAGGCTCATTGATCATGAGATTAGGAAAGGGTCATCGTTTCACATCAGCACAACACGAATTCCAAAACAAGATAAGTTAAAAATGGGTTAGATTAGGAATTTAACTATTTTCTTAGTTTGTAGCTATAAATTTTAGTAAAATGTTTAGTTTAAATTTCCAATTTGAATGATCTTGTTTGTAGATGTAGGTTTATTTGGTGAAGTTATACTTCGATTCATCATGAATCAAGTGTAATCAACCTTCACTAACATTTCCTCATCTCACAAATAGATCCACTTTCATTGAAAAATTTATCTTCCCTTAGGAAGAGGGACTAAATTCCATGTGCGATTCCTTTCTAGGGAATTGAACTCTTCTTGCATTGCAACATCCCACTCGAGAATACCAGAAGCTTCTCGAAAAGACTGTGGATCAAAACCTAAAGCAATGAAGAGATGTGGAGCCTACTAAAACTATGACTGTGTTCTTCTTGTGTCTGATGGATCACCAACCCAATCACCTATTGACTCCAATTTTTTTCGAGCCCAAAGAGGTGTTAAGGCTGGAGAATCTAGAGGAGAAGTACATCAACATCTGAATGATGACTAGAAGAGGAATGTGAATCCTCGTCATCACTATCACCATCTGAAGTACAGGAAGAAGAAGTTCCTCATCAATATTAGGATTAAGATCATCTAAAGAACTGTCATCATGATGCAAATTCTCCAATGCGATGGTAGATGGAGAATGGTAGGAGAAGAACCAAAAGATCTCTCCTCAAAATGAACACTCCTCTCAATTAACAACTCATGAGTGGTGGGATGGAGAAGCCTATAACCTTTGACATCATCTGGATATCCAAAAAATATGCAAGGCTTTCTCTGTGGATCCATACCCTTGTGTTTCTCTACTAGAATATGGGCCCATGCAAGAGAACCAAACAATCAAAAGTTCTTAACTATGGGTTTTCAACCAGTCCAAGCTTGAAAAGAAGTTAACCCCTTCACAGCTTTGTGAGGAAATTGGTTCTAGATGTAACATGCACAGTTGATGGCCTCTACCTAGTACTAAGGTGCCAGAGATTTGGAGTGTATCATACAATTTTCCATCTTCAAGGATTTTTTATTGCATTCTACGACACCATTCTGCTAAGGATTGTATGGAATTGTGTTTTGCACATTGATTCCTTTTAAAGCACAAAATTGTTCAAATTGATTGTTGACATATTCATCCCCATTATTTGTGCATAAAATCTTGATGAACTTCCCAGATTGTTTCTCTACAAAATCTTTGAAATCCAAAAAATTATCAAATACCTCAGACTTTTGTTTGAGAAAATAGACCCAAGTGTATCTAGAAAAGTCATTAATAAATGTCAAGACATATCTAGCCCTGTTGAAAGATAGTCATGGAAATGGTCGTGTCAAGTCACTATGTACTAACTTCAATAGATTTGTAGCTCTCAATTCCTTTCTTTTATCATATTTCTCCTCAATATGCTTACCAAGAATGCATCCTTGGAAAACACCATCAAAAAATTGAATAGAAGGAAAACCTATAACCATATCGTGTTGACTAAGTTGCTGCAAGTAATGGTAGTTCAAGTGGCCAAACCGTTGATGCCACAAACAACTAACCACATTTGCATGAGTAAGGTTGTCAAAGGAGAGTCAAGAAAAAAGTGAGAAAATTGATATAGTCTAGACTGATGATCTACTTTTCCCATGACAACTATAGACCCATTATGTATTTCACTGATTATCATTGTATCTAGAGTGAACTCAACTTGCTTTCCATTACTAGTGTGAGTGATCTAATAAATAGATAAGAAATTAGTTGACAAATATGGAACACAAATAACATCCTCAAATTCCCCTTCACCCACATCAACAGACCCTCTCCCATGCACTTCAACAAGAATGTCATCACCAATTAATATGGTAGGCATAGAACATGGCTCCAAAGATGTAAAATTATCCTATGATGAGGCCATGTGGTGTGAAGCACTTGAGTCAATGATCCAAGAGTCTAGTTGTGAAGCAACAACAACTAAGGCCTTGCCCTTTCCTTTCCCCTTACTTTTTTCTATGTACTTAGAAGAACCTTCTAATGAACTCTGTTTGACTGAATCAAACACCTTGATTTTGTTCTTTTCTACAAGATGTGAAACTTGATTTTGTTCTTTTGTAGAAGATGTGAAAGGTCATCAATTTTCTTGTTTAAACACTTGTGTTCATCATGGCCAATCCTCTTATAGTAAGAAAAATTGGCCTTCTCCTTCTTAGGTTGATCACCTTTTCATGTGCAGATACAAGAAAAGTATTGTTGTTGCTTTGTTTCATCAAAATTACAACATGTGGGTTAAAACATGACCCCCACTAGAGTTGAGCTCAGGATGGTGAGTTATCAACTTAATTGAGCTTATTTAAAAGGGAAATACAATGTTTAAATCCATTATATCAACTTTTCAATGATAGTGAACAGGCATACATGTTAAATTCAAAATATCTCTTCAAGGAGCTATAGAAGTAAGAGATAACAGTGATACCAGTAGAGGAAACATCATGAGATCAACATTATGTTTTATAGAAATACTAAAAGGTAGCCTCTTCTTATTTCATTGCAATTTTCTTGGTGCAAAGAAGAGGAACATATCATTTACAATAGTCAATCAAAAAATTGATATCGATAGAGATTACATCATTTGCAGAGCCTTGTTTTATAATGAAGAGTATATATTGTTGAATATCATATTGTAGAAGGCACTATCACTCTGAATATTCAAGATAACTAATACCATCACAATGTTAGCATCAAAGGGAATCACTTTTTTTAAAAAAGTCATTTATGTTCTTGTAGTTGTCCACAACGAGTTTAAAAGTGAATAAAGGAGAGGTCATCTTAATAGAAGACTATGAAATTAAAAAAAAAGGTTTCTATTTCAAGGCGTAGCTATAGAATGAAAATATGATGTAATGAAAAATTCCCATATTAAGTAAAAGAAAACTCGTGGCCATTCATTGAGGGTTTTGTCATCAAGGAGAAGAAAAGTGAAATATACAACTTGAATGGAGCTTTCAAGGAACGCTATAAAAGGAGAAAATTTCAAGATATCTTTCATTTGTAGAGAAAGAAGAAAATGTGTGTAGGTCGTGGATTGCCCATGAAAATTCATGTACTGAGGCAAACAATATTCACTACATGTTCATTTCTAGATTCAAATTAAGCATCTTTTGTAGATTAAATGGAAGAGATAAATTTTCAACTTACCAAATTTTTGTTTGGAGAGAAACTCAGTAGGGAACCCATGTACTTCTTTTATGGGATTAATCCAAAAAACTTAGACAAGATTTAACATGGAGGCCAAGGTAAAAGCACCAACAAAAAACAAAATAGCATAGAGAAACCATCAAAAAATGCAAGAGAGGTCATACCTGTAAGGTTGCAAAAAGCTTTCAACATAATGAAATTTCCAAATTTAAAACAAAAAATTCAGACTCACCATCGGTGTTTCTCATGAAAATCTTCAAAGAAAACTTTTGAAATCAACAAAAAGGTAGAAATCTACATCTCCCATGGTAACTAGGGTTTCTCCATGGTGGTGACACTCCTCTCAGCCAATAGTGATAAAATGAAATGAATGAATATGACTAACATTCATTTAGAGTTAAAACCCTAGAAGGATCGATGATAAAAGGAATTTTACCTTTATGTTTTAAATTTTTTATTTAAAAAATTTATTCACTTTTTTTGGTGTGTGACATTTCTTAATTGAGGAAATAGTGCCAACATATGGAGCAAATTTAGGGATTTGGAGCCCAAAATCAGGAGATCACCTTTAGTTATGAGTTTCATTTGATTGAATTTCAATCAAGGAGTGATTTGAGGCACAAAATTGGAGTTCACTTTCAGTTGCATACAACCCATGAGGTTGTTTTGAGTTTGACAACTCTTTCTGCATGTTTTGAGGAGCTACTTTCAGTTACATGCCTTGTTTGAGGGAGAGGATGGACAACACATCAGTTTTTGGAGCCAAGATTCAAAATTTGAATTTTGAGATATTTTCTACGAGTCTTTCTCTTCTCTCATTATTTTGACTAGTTCTTAGTTTGGTGGCTATTGTGGTAGATTAAATTCTTACTTTGTAATTCATTTTCTTGAGAGTTCTTGAGATTTTTAAAGTAGATATCTCTTATTTCTCAATAAAAGCTTATTTCATTCTCCATATCTCTTTAGTGTTGATTGTGAGTTACAAGATAGAATACTATGTTATCCTTTATTTTATCATATTCCTTAAATGTTGAATATGAATAATATCATGTCATAGTGCAGGTCTATGTTAGTTATTTCATTCCCTTGCATAAAGATTTGTGAAAACATCTATGTTTTCCTTTTTTCTAAGCATTAGAAAAATCAGAGCCTTTCATGAGAATTATTTTTGCAGGCATGAATAACTGAGTTGTGAGATTATGTAGCTTTATTTATTAATTTTGTTGTGAGATTTTACCAGTTTTCAAATCACTTATCAGTTGGTGAATCACCTTGTTTTCTAATTTTTTAGTGTATGCATTATCCTTCTTACCCTTTACCTCTCTTAAAAAATTAGTATTTTCAAGAAATATTCAAAGGGAACTGTCCGATAACCTGGAGGTCTATTCTCACCAAAGGATACCCATAGCCTAAGAGTATACCCATGTGCATAAGATTTAAGAGTTTTTCAACTTTTCTTTGGGTGCAAATCCATGTGTTAACAATTTTGGCACGCCCAGTGGGACATTGAGTTGATTATCAGTTCAAAAAAGAGCTTCATTTGCTATTGTTTTGGTGTGAGCAACAGTATTCTCAGTCTTTGGAGGCAAGATCTACATAAACTTGGCGACTCCGAGCTCAAATATACTTGTTTCAGTAGTCCAAGTGCCGGTATGTTCTAAAACAAATCTATTAATTCTAAATTTCATCTCTTTGAATGCATAAAAATGTCAAGTTTTCATGAAAATATAAGCTTCCATTCCCCATATCATGAGAACACTGCTCCAACATTTTATCATCCTTGTTTAAGCAACCACAATGTTGATTTTAATCCAAATAGCCCTGCTACAACAAGTAACCAACATGCACATCATGCTTACCCACTCACCCAATCCCAAGAAGGTCATTTTGCTCCAAATCAACATGTTGAAGAGTTTGATGAGATAAAATTCCTATTTCAAGCCCTTGACAATGAGAAAAAAGTGTCGCAACAAACTTTACAAGACTATACTGAGTAGGTGGATGAGATCAACAAGATCCTAGATCAACAACAAGATGAGTGGGCTTATCAAGCCTATCTCCATGAATAAGAAGAGTTGGATATTCAAGCTCAACTTCATAGGTAGGAATTGGAGACAAAAGGAAAGCAGTTTGCAAATCTTTTTGCAAAGGATTTAATTGTACAAAAGGAAAAATATGAGTAGAAGCTCACAAAGTTAGAAGCACAATCAATTTTTCCTCCTTCATTGAGAGAATTTGTATTTCTGCAAGAAGTTCATCCACTTAGTGCCTTTCCAAACCCATTCTTTGGTAAAGAATTTACTTTGTTCAACACCATGTGCTTTATGCAAAATGAGTCCATACATGAGCAGGATCAACTTGCAATCCCTCAAACTGATATCTAGTGGGACCTATCATATCTCAACAGAGCGGTTATGCTAAGTATAACAAGCTGGAGTAGCAAGTTATATAGCAAGGAAATGGTGATCAACATGAAGTTTTGCCTAATTTGTTCACTGAACTTCCACTTTTCTTTGAAAAGAAAGAAGTTATTCAAATTGAACAAATTTTGAAATCAGAGTAGATGATTCAAAATTCATCGAATATGGAGAGGACTTGCAATTACATCAAAATTGGCACTATTTTGCTAAAAAGTGAAGAAGATTTGACGAAAGATGCCTTTTGGGATGATTTTGAAGGTTTTTTTTCAACCTTGGATGTTAAGGCAACACCTATTAAAGTAGAAATTCATGATTAGCAAGAGAAGGATGAGCAAGAAACTATGGTTTTTCTTGAACCACATGAACTAATTCTTTCCAATCAATAGAAGGAGGTTCAAGAAGCAGCTCATCAACTCAAGATCAACAAGGAGAGTTTAGGTTTTATTCACACAAAAGGGTGCCCTATAAGGCATCTTGTCCATTTGGAGGCCAAGAAGACAACACAAAACAAACCTTCATTGAAGCATGCAACTTCGATAAAAGGACATCGTTTTCAACCTATTTATGGTCCTTCAAGCAGTAGTATATATCAGCAAAATGAGGAGGTAATCCACTATGCCTTCAATCTTAAAACAATACTGCAATTGTTTGTAAGATATCTCCTCATTTCTCATTTTTTCTCTGTTGTTCATCAACATGTAATGCATCCTAAGTTGGGAAGGAAAGGATGTTATTTTTTAAAACTAGTGAATGGCTTTGTTTGACCAACATCTTTGCTAGTTAGAGTAATTTTTAGTTTAGTTATGCATTTTGATTTCCTTAAGTGTAGTTTGCACAGTTGGTTTAGTTTACATTAAGTTTTGTTGGGGGAAAATAAGGAAAAACCTTGTTGTTAACTCATTATGGTTCAATCAAGTAAACATCTCTCATTCATAACATGGAATGGAGCTTCAATGTCATGAACAACAAATGTATACTCCATGGAACTATAATTAGTTGTAGAAAAGTGCTAAACAATTACAACAAAATGAATGAACTCTGTACTAAGTTCTTGAGTCAGAAAAGGGCATGAATGAGCTCCATACTCAATGGATAAGCAAGGCAACTGGCCTTATTTGTTTAGCAGTAAAAAACTCTGCAGAAGTCGCAAAATTGTTACCTATTTTTAGTTACAACTCAAAACAGGTAGAGCTGAATTGCATTCATCATTAAAAGGTACACAAGTAGTTTCAAAGTTTTCAGCTAAGTCTTCATTATTGTACAAATCTAATTACTTTTGAATTTTTGATATTATTATGCAAATGTTTGTAAAAGAAAAAACTCATAAATTTGCATAAGAAATGTTTTTTTATTCATATTGTAAAAACCAAAGTCCCATAGAAGTCGTGGAAGTAGCTTGATTTGATTACTTAATCAAATATTGAATACAAGAAAGAAATGTATATCACACAACTAAAGATAATATAAGAACAAGGAGAGAAGGTCATTTATCATTTCCTGGAATGACAAATCATTGTTATAGTTGTGTTGATCTTGGTCCAACTCCAGCTCCAAGGTTTACCTGCAAGATTGTTGAAAGGAGGTGTTAAAGCAATGAAAAATCACATTCTTCCTTATCCCTACATTACCAATAGAAATATAATATGCATCTTATCATACATTCATTAGATGATTAAGTCATCAAAAAAGAAAATGTTTAGGGAACACAAAGTTCAATGGAAGTTTTCAGCTTCAACTATTTTTCTAACTTGTTTGTTTCATGTGCACATACAAGAAAAGTATTGTTGCTACTTTGTTTCATCAAAATTATAGCATGTGGGTTAAAATGTGGCCCCCAAAAGGGTTGAGCTCGAGATGGTGAGTTATCAGCTTAATTAAGCTTATTTAAGAGGGAAATGGAATGCTTAAAGCCATTATATCAGCTTTTCAATGATAGTGAACAAGAATACATGTTAAATTCAAAATATCTCAAGGAGCTAGAAAAGTTAAAGATAACAGTGATATCAATAGAGCAAACACCATGAGATCAACATTGTGTTTTATAGAAATACTAAAAGGCATCCTCTTATTCTTTCATTGCAATTTTCTTGGTGAAAAGAAGAGGAACATATCATTTACAATAGTCAATCAATAAATTGATATCAATGGAGATTACATCATTTGCAGATCCTTGATATATAATGAAGAGTATATATTGTTGAATATTATATTGTAGAAGACATTATCACTCTGAATATTCAAGATAATTGATACCATCACAATGTTAGCAACAAAGGGAAACACTTTAGTTTTTGCAAGTATGGAGGAGCAGAGCAATGTTCCAAGGTTTTAGGTTGGTGTGGACGACGCTGTCAAAGAGAAAGTTGGGAGTATTCCAAACATGCTCATGAATGTCTTTGTGGCAGAATTTAAGGTTGATGATTCAGATTGTGTTGAGAATGACGCAAAATTTCTGGAACAGAGGGTGGTTATTTGTAGTTTCCTAGGAAAATGTTTTACAAGAAAAGAAATTGGCAAATGGGTAATGCGGAATTTGAAGTTGGATCCAATATTAAATTTTTTACCCAGGGGCTTCTTCATGGCATTTTTCAAAAGTGAATCTGAGAGGGATCAAATACTGGAAAATTCAATTTGGAAAAATGGATCTTTTTACCCTTTTTTACAGAAGCGGGAAAGGAATTTCAATCCCCTAGATTTTTGTCCAAGAAATGGCCGGCTTTGGGTACATCTATATAACCTGCCCTTTGAATATTGGTCTGAGCATTGCATATCAAAAATAGGCAATGTGATGGGGAAAACTCTTGAAATCAATTTGCGTGAAGGAGAGTCACTAATTTATGCAAGAATTTTGATCTTATCAATCAATGAGATCCCGAAAATAATCAAAATTCAATCTGGTTCAAAAACATGGGTGCAAATGATTGAGGTTGAAATCCTCAAGCTCTATTGCATGAAGTGTAGACGCAAAAATCACAATGCACAAAACTGCAAATGCTTCCCTCCATCCAGGAGAGAAGTATGGAGGGAAAAATAGAAAACTGGAAGGGTGGAACATCCGGAATCGGTTAGTCAAGGGATCAAAGCCAGTGCAATGGAGCAAAACGGTCTTCAAGCCTCGGAGCATGTAAAAAATTGGGAGTTGGTTCTTACTGAGCCCGTTGTAACAAGTGATCAAGAGGGTGATGAACACTTCAAAGAAGGTGAAATCGAATCATCGGGCAATGACCGTCCCTCTTCCATAAAACTGTTAGAGTGGCACCCCCTTGTGGTCACTAAAAATTCTGAGTCAAGTAGAGAAGCGGATGAAGACCTGGACATAACTGAGAATCACAACATAAGGCAATCTGCAAAGAAGGCATCCACTTCCAAGATAGGAAGAAAGTCTCTAAAGCAAAAAAGAGAGGAAGAAGCTTTGAAAGGTGATCAACCATCCTTAAAATCATACATGACTCGGTCCAAGGGAGTAAAAGCCTCCCTTGGGGGGAGATGAGGTGTCTTACATGGAATGTTAGGGGCATAAATGCCCCTAACAAAAAATGACTGGTGAAATGCCAGTTGGGTTGTCAAAACATAGATATTATTCTTCTCCAGGAGACAAAACTTATAGGCAGCGAAGCACAAGCATTTGTAAAGTCCTGCAAACTTTGGGAAGGCCTGTTCGTGGATGCATAGGTAGCCTCAAGTAGACTTGGGGTGTTGTGGCGCCCAGACAAATTTTAGGTATCCATTTTGAACTCAAATTCGAGTTGGATGAAATTGGAGGTTAAAAATGTTAAATCACAAAAAATCTTTGAAATCCATAATGTCTATGGCCCAATCAAAACAGAGGATAAAAAAATGCTTTGGAATCTTATTTCAAGTAACCTGGGTAACTCAAGAGTAGTGGTGGGAGGTGACTTTAATGCTATCATGGATTTGAAAGAGAAATTGGGGGGTTCTAAGAAAATTCTACAGCCTCAAAAGGATTTCATGAGTTTCATTGAAGAAAATAAACTGATTGATATCAAGACTCCAAACGGAATTTATACTTGGAACAATAGAAGGAAGGACTTTACGAATATTGCAAAAAGGCTCGACAGATTTCTAGTCACTAAAGACTGGTTGAAGTAAAACCTTTTGCCGAAAGCCACAATTTGGCCAATAACAATTTTAGATCATTACCTTGTTATTCTCACAATAGAGGAGGAGACAAATCCACCAAAATACTAGTTCAAATTTGAGATATGTGGCTGCATTCAGATGATCTCCTGGCACTCCTGAAACAATGGTGGTCTAAGCCTTTAGAATTCACAGGTTCAAAGATGTTCACCTTTCAAAAAACACTGCAATATATGAAGGGAAAACTTCGCGAATGGAACAAAACTTCTTTCAAAAATATCTTTACCGAGAAGGAGCATGTTGAAGGAGAGTTGGCGGTGTTAGGGGATGTAATAATTAACTTTGGCATGTCAAACATTGAATATGAGGAGAAGTCCCTAATGGCAGAATACTCTGAGCTCCTACTCCAAGAAGAGTTATATTGGCATACGAAATTGAGGGTTTCATGGCTGGAGGAAGGGGATTTAAATACTAAATACTTCCATAATTCAACGAAGGTTAATCGAAGTTGGAGCAGGATTTAGCAAATAATTGATGCGTCAGGAATACTGCAAATGAAAGAAGAGGATATTAAAAAAGCAGGTGTGAATTATTTCTCCGCTCTCCTGGGTGGTGACAAAGAAGCGGATCCTCTTAATGTTGAATTGATGGTAGACGTAAGGCCTCTTATCACAAGGGAAGACAATGAAATGCTCTATGGCAGAATTAGTTTAGAGGAAGTGAATCTGCTTTATTTCATATGCAACTAGACAAAGCACCTGGCCTAGATGGCTTTAATGCTTTGTTTTACCAAGTCTGTTGGGACTCCATGGGTGAGGACATTCTTGGTGTGGTGAAGGATTCAAGGAGAAAAAAGACTATGCTCAAAGATCTAAACAATACAAACATAGCCTTAATTCCTAAGCGCTTGAATAGCTACTCCTTTGTGGATTACATACCCATTTCTCTCTGTAACACCATTTGCAAGATAATAACAAAAATAATGGCTAACCGCTTGAAACTTATCCTTCCAAGGATAATAGCGAAGGAACAAAGTGGCTTTGTTCCAGGAAGGAATATCTTAGATGGCATAGAGGTTGCTCATGAGGTAATCCATTCCCTCAAAATGTCCAAAACCAAAGGTATGGTGGTAAAGATTGACATGAGCAAAGCCTATGACAAAGCCCGGTGGCTTTTCCTAATGGTTGTTTTGAAGAAGTTTGGGTTTTGTGAAAATTGGATCAGTTGGGTGTATAGCTGTATCTCCTCCCCAAGATATTCAGTAATAATCAATGGTTCGCCATGTGGTTTTTTCTCGGGTGAAAAAGGTCTCTGGCAGGGATACCCGATTTCTCCCTTCTTATACATTATTATGGCCGAAACTCTCGATTCTCAAATCCTAAAGGCAAAAGTGCAGGGTAGCTGGCAGGGCTTAAAGGTGGCCAATTCTTTATCTGAAGTAACTCATCAATTTTTTGTTGATGACACCCTCCTTCATTGTGTGGCCTCAGTTCCAAAAGCTAAAATAATAAAAGAGACTTTGCAGAAATTTTGTCTTCAATTAGCCCAGCAAGTAAACAACGACAAGTCAAGCATTTTTTTCTTCAATACGCCAAGTGCCCAAGGGGTCAAAATCGCAAAAATTTTGGGGTTTAGTATTGCTCATTTGCCAACTAAATTTTTGGGCATTACATTGATAGAGAGCCAACCAAAGTTCTGTCACTGGGAAGAAACAGTGAACAAGTGCAGTTCAAGGATAGATAATTGGAAAGGGTGTTGGTTGATCTTGGCTGGTAGAATCACAATGGTCAAATCGGTCCTTGCAGCCATCCCTATTTACATGTTATCATGTCTTGAAGCTCCAAGCAAAGCATTAAGGCGTTTAACTGGTATTCAATGCAAATTTTTGTGGGACAGGTCAAGTGAAAAAAAATGAATTCCCTTGGTAGCTTGGGAAACAGTCTTGAAGTCCAAAGATGTTGGGGGAACAGGGATCAAGGGCTTGAAGCTTCAAAATAGAGCTCTGGGTGCAAAGATTGTGTGGAGATTGTTTAAAACTCCTGATGCATTATGGTGCTCAATTCTAAGAGCCAAGTATCTGGACTCTCAAGAGCCTGAAAGAATTCTCACAATTGCTAATCCCCAAAAGGGATCGGCGATTTGGAATTGCATTATCTCCAGCAGGGACATGATTTGTGATCATCTTTCTTGGCGTATTGGTTTTGGTCGGAAAACAACCTTTTTGGAGGAGTCATGGAATTCTTACCTAGCCCTGAGTAATATCAACTTGAGGAAGCCATTTTTCCAGCTAAACAAGCATATGGGGAAGTGGTCAGGGACTACATCAACGTCTAGTGAATTGAGGTTGGTTGGGCTTGGTCATGGAAGTCCTTTGACTTTCTGCGCCCCCAAATTAGGGAGGTGCTAAGGTTGGAACTTTCTAAAAGGAGATTATTTATTTCAAAGGCTCCCGATACAATCATCTGGTGTTCATATAAGATAGGTGTGTATTCAATCAACAATGGTTACAAGTTGTTAACACAAGAACTGGAGCTAACCCCGTGGCCCAAGCGACTATGTTGCAATGTTCTCTCTAAGGCAAGTGCGTTCGCTTGGGTAGCTCTTCATGAGCATATCCTTACTGGGGACAGGTTGTGCAAAGTGGGAGTATAGGGTCTTCATTGGTGTGTTTTATGTAGGAAAATTTTTAAAAATGCTCAGCATCTTCTTCTGTAGTGTGATGTGGCTCAGGATGTATGGAGACATTTTTGTGCCTTATTGGATTGGTCTGGCCCTCTCCCAAACAATCTGAGATCTCTCTTCGATGCATGGCCAAATCTCTATGGTGGCTCAGCACTAGGAGGAATTTGGAGTGAGGTTCCAACCATGATTGTTTGGAAGCTATGGAAAGAGAGGAATGCAAGGATTTTCAAAGAGAAGGTGTCCTCCTTGGATGGCATCTTGTCAAAAATTGAAAGTGGGATTAGCGAACATTTTAATGGCAGACTGAAGTGTTGTAGATACAAGTATTTTTCGGCCTGGGATAACCAAATGTTAAAAAAATGGAAATTGATAAAATCACCTAAGGGTTCACTCCTTAAGAATAATTCAGCGAGGCTTAAAGCCAAATGGATCCTCCCCCCTAAAGGTAGATTGAAGTTGTGCTTTGATGGAGCCCCAAATGGCAACCTGGGTGCCTTAGGTGCTGGCTTCATTGTTAGAAAGGAATTGGGGTATTTGATGGCTACAACTTCAATTAGATTACCTTCAGGCACAAACACATAAGCAGAATGTGCGGCGTTGCTGGAAGGAGTGAAATTTTATGCCTCAAAAAATTGGGATTCTTTGGATATTGAAGGTGACTCTCAAGTCAGTGCTACCACAATAGTGGTTTACAATTTTTGGGAGGAACTGATTTTTGCTAAAATCACATATTTTTAGAAAATATAATAATTTAAGCCTTGAAAATTTCCATTTAAAGAATTCCAATTGAAGAGGGCTTGATCAAACTACCTTAAATCAAACCCCCTTGGATAGAACCCCGCTAGTTTTAAACCATACCTATAATAGAGTCTCCTTTACACCTATCAAAATGCTGATAAAAAACCACTTTTGACTTACCTTTTGGGGGATCAAATGAATTCATTTAAAATTTATTTTTTGCAAGTATGTAGCCCTTATTATAAGCTTCCCAAAAAGTAAAATTTTAAATAAATTTAATTTGATTATTATATTTATTTTTATTTCTCATGAATGTAGTTTTTCACCAAAATCAAGCTCTTTGTTTTGCACATGTGGAAAAATAACAGATTATTAAAAAAATTAAATATTCTGCACCAAATATTGAAGTCCTTGATCCAACAAAGAAAAAAATTGAATTTCGATACATACAAAAAAGGTTACGTGTTATACGGTCGCACTATGTCTGAATTATAATTGGTTTGAATTCAAAACTTGATTAAAGAAAAAATATTTAAGAAAAAACTATCTAACCAAGTGGAAGAACTAGATATCAGAGTTGTAAATATAAATTCGAAAGAATTAGAATTTTATCATTCATGGAAAAAAATTTATGTGTTATACGGTGAGCGTCACTTTCTAAAAATGTTGTTTTCTGGAAAAAAATAGTTTTTGAGGGAGATGGAAAAAAAAGTGCAATCTAATTCCAAAAATTTTGAAAAAAATATATTTAGAATCTATAGAAAAAATTCCATGAAACTCTAGTTTACATCATCTTCAAATTCCTCATGGTTTAGCTGCTATAGGTGCCCGAATTTGCATCCACCCACATTTGAAGATGCCAACTTGGAGCTTGTTTGCATCCAAGTTGGCATCTTCAAATGTGGGTGGATGCAATAAACATGGCTCTCAATGGTGTTCGGGATTATAGTTTGAAGCACATCTTTAGAGAAGCCAAATCTCCAACAAACCACCTCTCAAAGTTTGGCATTGATCAAATTCCTGAGCACATTATTGTAGAAGATTCGTACAGGTGGCCGGATCTGAACAAGTTTCTTGAAGCAGATCTCTCTTAGTTGATTTGTTTGGGGTCGGCCAGGAGGCTACACAAAAGTTTTCCCATGGTAGTGTGGAGGCAGAGTTTCTTGGTAATTAGTATCGGAGGCAGTAGTTTCCTTTTTGGAGCTTTTTCCCGTATTCTTCCTGGATCTTCTTCACTTCCAGTTTCAGCATCCAACCAAGTTGGGTTCAAGTTTTATTGTCTTTTTGAAAGCTTGGTATATTTTTTTTCTAATTTGTTATGTGCAGGTTTCTAATGGCCTGGAGTTGTGGTTCATGGGTGAAGTTATTCTTTGTTCTTAGCTCTCTTTGTAATCCCTGGAAAATCTATGTAATGGTTTTCTTTGATTAATGAAATGAGTGCCACCCTCTCTGGTGGCAATTTGCCCAAAAAAAAAAACAAAGCGCAACACTTTTAAAAAAGAGTCATATTTATGTTCCTGTAGCTGTCCACAATGATTTTAAAAGTGAATAAAGGAGAGGTCATCTTAATAGAAGACTACGAAATCAAAGAAAACATGAGGTTTTTGTTTCAAGGCACTACTACAGAATACAAATATGATGCAATGAAAAATGCCCAGATTGAGTAAAAGCAAACCCATGACCATTCATGGAGGGTTTTGTCATCAAGGAGAAGAAAAGTGAAATATACAACTCGAATGGAGCTATTCAAGGAACGCTATAAAATGAGAAAATTTCAAGATATCTTTCATTTGTAGAGAAAGAAGACAATGTGTGCAGGCCGCGACCTACCCATGAAAATTCATGTACTGAGGCAAAGAATATTCACTATGTTGTCCATTTCCAGATTCAAATTAAGCATCTTTTGCAAATTAAATGGAAGAGATGAATTTTCAACTTACCATATTTATGTTTGGAGAGAAACTCGGCAAAGAACCAATCTATTAATTTTATGGGATTACTCCAAAAAACTCAGACAAGATTTAACATGGTGGTCAAGGTAAAAGCACCAACAGAAAACAAAATAGCATAGAGAAACCATCAAAAAATGCAAGAGAGGTAGCACATGTAAGCTTGCAAAAAGCTTTCAACATAATGAAATTTCTAGATTTAAAGCAAATATCAAACTCACCATCGGTGTTTCTCATGAAAATATCCAAAGAAAAATTTTGAAATCGGCACAAGGTAGAAATCTCCATCTCCCATGGCAACTACGATTTCTCCGTGGTGTCAACACTCCTCTCAGCCATCAGTGATAAAATGAAATTAATGAATATGACTAACATTCATTTAGGGTTAAAACCCTAGAAGGATCGATGATAAAAGGCATTTTTCCTTTATGTTTTAAAGTTTTTATTTAAAAACTTTATTCACTTGGTTTGGTGTGTGGCATTTCTTAATGCCTTTTAATTCTTTTGAATTCTTTTGAGAGATAAATAAAACTAAGTCAAATGAATTTTTGGTAATCATCATTTAAAACTTTTTATTTTGCATTTTAATTCAAATGTATAACTTTATTTGAATGATTGATTAAAAATCATTTCAAATAAAAGTTATGTATAAAATGCAAAATAAACAATAGAAATTATTTGATTTTGCATTTAATTAAAATGTAAATATTTATTTTGAATGATAATTATAAATCATTTAAAATAAATGATATTTTGAGTGCAAGATAAACTGTCCTTATTACATTTTTGAAAAACTTAGTCAAATGGGGTTAAATGGATCATTCAAACTTAGCTTGAATCTTAGAGATAATTGAGGAAATAGTGCCAACATATGGAGCAAAGTTAGGGATTTTGAAGCCCTAAATCCGGAGATCACCTTCAATTATGAGTTTTATTTGATTTAATTTCAATCAAGGAGTTATTTGAGGCACAAAACTAGAGTTCACTTTCAATTATGACCCTCTTTTGGAGGGGTTTTCAGTTGCATACAACCTGCGAGGTTGTTTTGAGTTTGACAACTCTTTTTGCATGTTTTGAGGAGTTGCTTTCAATTATATGCCTTGATTAAGGGAGAGGATGGACAACACATCATTTTTTGGAGCCAAGATTCAAATTTTGAATTTTGAGAGTTTTTTTACAAGTCTTTCTCTTCTCTCATTATTTTGACTAGTTCTCAGTTTGGCGGCTATTGTGGCAAATTATTCTTACTTTGTAACTCATTTTCATGAGAGTTCTTGAGATTTGTAATGTCGATATCTCCTATTTCTCAATAAAAAAACTTATTTCCTTCTCCATATCTCTTTGTTCTTTAGTGTTGATTGTGAGTTATAAGATAGAATACTATGTTATCTTTTATTTTATCAAATTCCTTCAATGTTGAATATGAAGAATATCATGTCATAGTGCAGGTCTATGTTAGTGCTTTCATTCCCTTCCATAAAGATTTGTGAAAACATCTTTGTTTTCCTTTTTTCTAAGCATTAGAAAAGTCAGAGTCTTTCATTAGAATTATTTTTGCAAACATGAATAACTGAGTTGTGAGATTATGTAGCTTTATTTATTGAGTTTGTTATGAGATTTTAGCAATTTTCAAATCACTTATCAACTGGTGAATCACCTTGTTTTCTAGTTTTTTAGTGTATGCATTATCCTTCTTACCCTTTACCTCTGTTAAAAAATTAGTATTTTCAAGAAATATTCAAAGGGAACCAACCCATAACCGAGAGGTCTATTCTCACCATAGGATACCCACTGCCTGAGAGTAATCCCATGTACACAGGATTTAAGATTTTTTCAACTTGTCTTCATGTGCAAATGCCTGTTTTAACGGAACCTAGGGCACATTTTGTAGCATAGAATGTACAAAGAAATACAAAATAGTTAGGACCAAGCTTAGAAAGAATACTCAAGATCAATTGCTTATCATCCTTCTTGATTCCACACTATTCTAACTACAATCTAATGGCCTTCAATTTTGTGAAGAAGTCCTATATAGTGTCAAAACTATTAGAACTTAACCCTATGAGTTCATTCTCTAACTGATGACCCCTTAAATCATCCTACTTACCAAAGAGGCTTTCCAATTTAGTCCACACTTCATTTGGTGTAGTAGCATACTTAATATGAAAATGTAGGTCTAGAGATACTAACATACACAAAGTACCAAAAGTTTCATCACATTTGTTAAGCCATTTAGTCTTTTCTGCATCATCTTGTGGTTCAATTTCAATTCCCATTATTACACAATGAAATCCATGTCTTTTTAGATATATTATCATCTTAAATTTCCATTCAAAATAATTATATGGAGTTAACTCAGGAACTATAGATGCATCCATGAGAGCAGAAAAAAAGATTGAAAAGAAGAAAGAAAAGTGCGAAGAAAGAAGACACACGAGACACCCCCCCTCTCCCCTCCATCCCCCGCCCCCTTTTCACTAGTCTCAAAAATCACCCCCCAGATATTACAATGTTGGCACTTTATGATTAGTGCTTTTACAAGGCTTTTCCAAATTACAAGGCTTATAAGGCTCTTACTAGCCAAAATTACAATATTTGATACAAATTAATTTTCAAATAAAATCTAGAAAAATAAACTTGCAGCTGTGTTTTACTCTTCAATATCTTTTCAACACTTTTTTGTTTTTGAAAAATGGATTACAAAAGTGAAAGATAAGACTTGTTGAAGATAAAAAAAATGCAGCAAATTCAATTTGCAATATCTAATTGAAAAAGGAAGAAATTTATATTCAAACCTTCATAGATGGAAAATGATCATTTCTATCTTTTCGACAAGTACTCGTTTACAAAAATCTGACACCCGAGGCAAAAGTTATGCAATTTTGAAAAAAGCTACAAAATTTGCATGCGAAAAACAACTCACACCTTTTTCTGATTTGATTTCTACAAAATTTATTAACTTTTTGCAAAATGTAATAACTACCCAAATGGTTTTTCGATGATGGGAATAAAACCCAAAAATCATTTTTCTTGAAAATGAGTTAAAGCTACATTTCTGAAGCCAAAATGAAAACAACTCCAGTAAAAAATTCAAGTTTTTAACTTTGATTTTCTTTACTGTATCCTACAATCTCTAATTTTGGTGAAATAAAAGTCAATTTTGACCTTCTCAAACCTTCTGGACTCTCTGAAAATGCTGAAAAAGCTTCCAATATTACCAAAAAGTTGTAAATCACCTAGATCTCACAGGAATAAATATATATAAACCAGATTAAATATATGCTTATTTTTTCTTTAAACCGTTCTAATTCTCTAGGTCTTACGAGGATGCAAAAGAATAACATACTTAGTTTTTAAAGAAAAATATTAGCTTTCTATTAGTCTCAAATCTCTCAAAAAATTAGAAAAACGATGAACTATACCAGACAACATGGCTCTGATACCATGTTAGATTTTGTGAGAAGAGAGAAACGAGTCAGGAACTGATGTCAGTTGTAGATCACAAGCAACTTCACTCAACAAATAATCGAAGATCAAAATTGCAGAATGAAGAGAAATATGAAATGAGAGAAAAATAAAGACAAGGCAAGAGAAATTGCAGAATACTCTCAATACTCCCACCGAGAGATCACTAAACTAGTCGAACTAGTGAAGGTGGGAGGAGAGTGCTCAATATATATAAAAATAAGGGAAAATACATCCAAGAGGTGCGTTAACTCCTACTATCCATAAAAGGTGGGAGGTTATCACCTACTTGGTAAATGACAAAACATGTGGCATAACCTCCTTAGGTGAAGATAAAAAGGAGGTGGCACATAAAGCCAAAAGAGAGCATGTAACTCAACTACCCATGTGTGGGAGAGAGTGACACATGTAGCTGCTGTATTTTGCCACATGTCCTCATTTTACCACATCTAATAAATCTAAGCAAGCTTAAATAATATGTGTAGGATAAAATAAATACCCCTAACATAAGGAAAATAAAAAACCTACACTAACACATAAAATGGCAAAACGACATATATATGTGGTAGATACACATCCCTATTGGCTAGTTGTTGCTCTTGTTCGGCCTCCATTCGGTCGCCCTCACCTGCATGCCCCAACAAACTGCAAAATGAAATGTAGCAAATGACGATGTTTAGTTGTGTGGATGTGGCAAAAATGTAGACAAAACACACCTATGTACATAAAAACATACAAGTTTGGCCTCCAAATGCTCTTGCCTGCAACTCCATTAAGTCGTCTGCGCATCCCTCCCAAGCAAACTACGAAATGAAATGTGGAAAATGTCAACGTTTAGGGCATTTTGACTATTGACTTTTGACTCTCCCATCGGTTGCGCATCCTTTTCCAGTGATAGACACATGACAAGACACGACTAACCGTTCGTCAAGTCTTTCCATCGATGCTTTTGTCCAGGGATGGGAGATGGGGGATATGATATAATGTTACATACATAGGTGCATTTTGTCTACACTTTAGCTTTCTCACGGTAGTTTACACACTTACTAGATAGAAGAAATTGACTTTAATCCAATATTTATATTTGATTTTTGATAACGTTGAACTCATTTTCATTGTGACCTTTTTGTCGTCGCAAAGCAATTACGCCATCTTCCAACGCATTTAACAAGTCAATGTTGTATCGAATAGGTAAACCGACAAGACGTGGCGAATAGTCTTTTGCCTTACCCACAATTTTGCGCTAGCAGTTTTCGATTAAAAGTTGGA
The DNA here is from genome assembly GCA_007258455.2 of Sequoia sempervirens. Lineage (NCBI taxonomy): Eukaryota > Viridiplantae > Streptophyta > Pinopsida > Cupressales > Cupressaceae > Sequoia > Sequoia sempervirens. The sequence continues at coordinate 389,682,667 of VDFB02281492.1, read as the reverse complement.
CACAAAGAAAATAAAAAATGGGAATCAAGTTTCAAAGAAAATTCTCAGGCAACCACCATGTTGCAAAAAATAGTCGGAGTCGGGATCTTCAAGGAATAGGCAACCTCCACGTTGCGTCGAATAAGTAGACCGACAAGATGCGGCAAATAGTAATTTCATTATCCAGTATCCTATGCTCCTGTTTATCGATACAAAGTTTGACCTAAAATGTCTGTCTATCGAATACTCGGCAAGTTCTCATCCGAAAAAGACAAATACTTGGTTTTAAACAATTTAAATATGTTAAACCAGAAGCTCTTACCACGGCAGGTGGCCGTCAGAGGATTTTCGCAGGTGACCGGCATTTGGATATATCCGTTGACGTGTCTTGTAAGGCAGGAATTCTTTGTCCTATATAAACGCCTCAGCCATGCGTCATTAACTTTTCAACGAGAGAAACATAAGCTATAGCAATAATCAGCTACAAAGTTTGAAATTTCGCGAGTTACAGAGTTCCTAGAGAATTTGTGAAAGCTTTGACAGACAATTTTTTGTTTTAGCAATAATATAGAATGGAGAGTTTCGATAGCAAGGTTGTGTGTGCTAGAGTCGATGCCCTGCTGAAATCCCTTATCCCAGCTACCCAACAACTTTGTGCATCTGACCTGCAACTACCCAAGGATCAGCAAAATCCCACTTTTCACCAGTTTTTAAACACGCTTTTTAAGTGCTCAGAGCTGGTGAAATATTGTGAAACCATTAGCTCTTTAAATGTATTTCGTGAGCGTAGATATGCTTCAGAGATACGCAAGCTCGAAGAGGAGATCAATGGCTTCATGGGTACTATACCAGCGCAAATGGTGTTAGATGCTAGAAATCTTATGGCAGTCCTGAAAGATCTATACAAGGAATTACCTCCAGATACAAGTAGTGCGCTGAATACCATGATTCAACAGCAAATGAGTTTAGGTAACCTGTGTCAGAGTACTGAAATGGAAGAGGCTAGCAAATACTCGTATCTTAGTGATGGTCCTGTGAAATCTCGGTTTTGTGCGGGATTGGAGAAGCCTGTTGGGGATTTGAAGGAGCTTTTATTCCAGAGCGAGGTGTCGGTCGTTGGGGTGCATTGTATGGGGGGTGGTGGGAAAACGACTTTGGCCGCGGCTATTTGTAATGATCCCCATATCGAAGGTAATGTTTCTTTCTTTTAATTTTTGACGTTACATTCAACTAATGTTTTAATTCGTTATGAGGAAACCACTGATTTCTTTAGTTCCATCCCCTCAATGCCCTAAGATTTTGGACCAAGGGCTTTGGTGTGTGGGACATCAAGGTTAAATTGATCTGTGAACATTTAAGGCTAAGATCGTTTTTAGAACCTATAGTCTACATGCTTAGACGACTGTTCCCCTGTTCGTATTTCAGTTTCAATACTTATCGAGTTTCAAAATGTATTCTCTTGATATTTCGCGTTGCAGAGGCTATGTGCCGATTGTCAGATAATTGAAAAAACTAGGAGTGTTTTGTCAATTGCGCCATCTAGTTTACAACCTTTACATATTTTCCTTTCCTGAGATATTTTCGTTTTACCTGTGGGTCAGCCTGCCATTTCTGGTGTTAATTTTTTAGATTCTTAGATTTTCTTCTTGATGCTCTAGTCCAAGATTGAGCAGTTCTTATATAGCGTACCAAAAAATAATTGTTTTTTTTCTGTGGACATCAGGTTTTTTTGGAAATGTACATTTCATCACTGCTTCACAGTCCCCAAATCTGATGGGAATTATAGAGACGATGTGGGAGAAGATTGTTGGAAGGAAGAAGCCCGAGCTTCAGAACGTAGAAGATGCACGCATACAGCTAAAGCAGCAGCTTTATGGTCAATCTAAGCGAACCCTGATGATATTGGATGATGTCTGGTCCAGGGCTCATTTGGAGGAATTACTACTTGAAGCGCCACGGTACAAGACTATTATCACAACCAGAGACAGTTCTATCATCCCCCAAAACTCCTGTACTCGATTGTATCAGCTGCGGTTGCTGGGCCACGATGATGCTCTCTCGCTTTTCTGCTTCTCGGCATTTGGACAGACATCAATTCCAAGTAACGCAGATGCAAATCTAGCCATGGAGGTATAGTCTTTTCGTACCTAAAATAAAAAAAATTGAATAAGCCTAAAGTTACTTATCGAATCAAATAAGACCAACAACAAAAGTAAAATGAATTGCGTGCTCATTTGTGTTTTTTCTTTAAGAACTCGCAGGTGCAAGCTGAATGTAAGGGCCTACTCCTTGCTCTAAAGGTGATTGGGAGCTCTTTGAATGGGGAACCTCATGTGACCTGGTTGAACGCAAAGAATAAGCTTTCCCAGGTGGAATCCATATCCAATGATCACAAAGAAGGACTTTTTCGATGCTTGGAGACCAGTATTTATTTCTTGGATGATGTTGGGAGGGAATGCTTCATAGATTTGGCCTCATTTCCAGAGAAGAAGAAAATCTGTGCTGATGCACTGGTGGACATTTGGGTTTATGTTCGGAAGCTGGAGAGGCAAGATGCCTTTATCATGCTATTGGAACTTGCAAGCAAAAATCTCTTGAATTTAATCAGCGGCCCAGGGTATTTTCCTATCCTTGCATGTATTAAATTTCTTGCTATATATATTTTTTGGACATTTAGCTGATAATGTGCCTGTAATAATCAGAAGCCAAGCAGCAATCTCTTATGGAAATATCCCTGAGCTGTAATTCTCTTGAATCTAATCAGCAGCCCAGGGTAGTTGTTTATCCTTATATATATTAAATTTGTTGCTATATATATTATTTTATAAACACTGAGCTGATATTGTGTCTGTAATTATCAGAACCCAAGCAACAATCTCTTATGGAAATGCCTCTGAGCTGTACTTTTCTCAGCACGATGTAATGCGAGATTTGACCATATACGTGGGAAGCCAGGACAGTATAGTCCACAGGAAGAGATTATTCATGCCTAGGAAGGAGCTGAGCTTGCCAGGGAAGTGGGAGATTCTTAATGATAGACCCTTTAATGCTCAAGTTGTCTCTATTCACACAGGTAGGTTATTCCGCCAAAAATATTTAGACTCATTTAGTGGTAAACTCTGCAGGCTATTTTGAATATTAAATAGTTTAACTTTGTGGTTTTGTCATCATGAGTAATGAAACTATTGAAACAACAATACCTATGACATAAATTCTTTATGTAACCTTTGACGTAAATTCTTTATGTAAACTGCTAGTATTCTCGGCCGCTAAAAAATGTTCTAATTCAATTTGCATATGTGATTGATCTATTGCAGGCTCTATGACTGAGAATCAGTGGTATGAGATGGATTTTCCAGAGACAGAGGTTCTGGTGATACACTCTTTCGCGAGCGAATACTTTCTATCGCCATTTATCAAAACCATGAAAAAACTGAAATTTCTAATGTTGTGTAATTTATCATTTTTTCGGCACCCGAGAGCAGTGAATTTGATAAAGACTTTCATAATCATTTTGGCCTTCATTTTCCTTATAATAGGAGTAGCAGCAGCAGAAACAAAACCCACTAAACCTGAGCCTGATCGAGGAGGCTATCCAAAACATAACTAGCACTCCAGCACCTATAAGTGTTGGTGCTACGCCCTTAATATTATTGTACATCGGGTTATGAATAGTTGACTTGTGGCTATCTTAACTCTCTATTAAGTCATATTATCATTAGTATATTGTTATTTAGTTTTTTAGGTCAGCCTAAGTCTTATATAGGTGTGTCTAAGTCGGCCTAGGTGATATCCTTGGCATAAATAGGTATATATAGGAGGTTGTGAGTCTTATTTCATCATCAAATTGTGAAGTGTGTTCTCATTAGAGATATTTGGAAGTTTTCCCCCTCGAAGTGGCCTGTTATTCTCAGTTATTATCAAGTATTTGCAGCATATTTCATATCATATTCTTCTATTGTGCAAGTTATTTCATAACAAGTGGTATCAGAGCATTATCTTGGCACCATAGAGGCAAGGTTTTTCTCAATTTTGGAGGCGATTTTGGGAAGAGCATATTTTTCAGATTTTGGTGAATTTTTTTATGATTTTTAAAGAGTTTTTGAAGAACATATTGAAGAAGCTACGATCCAGATTTTAGAAGAATTGGAGCAGAATTAAGCAAATTATTGCAGAATTAGGGTTTCTACACTATTTTTTTGGAATCTACATATCTCGCACATCTTGTTGAATTGGAGTCTGATTTTTATTGGGTTTTTGAAGACATACTAAAGGAGATTACATTAAAAATTTGAGAGAATTTAAGTTTCATTTGTGTGATTTACTTCAACATCAGTGGTTTCGATCATGACGGGGCCTGCAACAAGGGGTAAAAAGAATGTTGTCACTCCGGGGAAGACTCCTGATAAGGATGGTAAAACAATCGAGGATATTACTCATAATGAAGAAATCAATAAGGTCAAGGAAGAAATTTCCTCAATTAAGATGGATATGTGTGACCTAAGAGGAGATATGTCGAACATGCGAAACATGTTAAGCACCTACATAGTTGAATCAAGAAAGGAGTTCTCAAGCTGCCAAGGTGAGAATTCTAGGTCAGCTACTACTAACACAAGCTTTAGTACTCCTATGGGATCTAGGAATTTATTTCTAAAGGTGGATATGCGCAAGTTTGATGGTAAGGATCCTCTAACATGGATAAACCAAATGGAGAATTTTTTTGAAGTACACCAAATCTCAAATGGAAAAAAGGTCACGATGGCTTCCTTATATTTAGAACCAGATCAATTCATTTGGTATCGTTGGCTTTGCACTCATCGAGGTAAAAAGGGGCTCACCATCTCATGGTCAATTTTTACAGAGGAACTCCAAGCACAATATAGCAATAGCGTCATAGACAACTTCTTCAACCACCTAGCTAAACTTCAACAAATAGGATTCGTTAAGGATTATATTCAGCAATTCCAAAATCTATCCTTAAGGGTGGATTCAATTACGGAGGAAAACTTGAATGACTTATTCTTGGGTGGTCTCAAGGATCACATTCAACATGAGGTATGCATGTTTATCCCTAGTTCCATAAATGAGTCTTTTATCTTAGCACATAGGGTAGAGGAGAAATATTTGATTCCTAAGAAGCAAGGGGCTAATGTGACAAGAGAGAAGGATATTCAACACAACCTACTAAGTTGACTCCACAACAAATTGAGGAGAAAAGAGATGAAAAGGCTTGTGTTTCAATTGTGATAGCAAATACAGTCGAGGACATAAATGTAGTGAAAAGAAATTGTTTTATATTGAAGGTTCCAATGAGGAAGAAGAGGAGGAACCCATACTAGAAGATGAAAGGGAGTCAAATGAGGAATCACATGATTCTCAACCAATCATTTCTTGTCATGCACTCTCGGTTTCAGTGCTCCACAAACTCTCAAGGTGGTGGGGTTCCTAAAGAAGCAGAAGGTAACAGTGTTGATTGACCAGGTAGTACCCATAATTTCATCAACAAAAAGTTAGCTACTCGCCTAAATTGTTTCATATATCCAGCTCTAAGTTTCAAGTTTTGATTGCAGATGGTGGTACAGTTAGTTGTTCGGAAGTGTCATAGCATTAAATTATCCATGGGAGAGTATCAACTTGATACCCCAATGTATGCGATATCCATGGGTGTAGCAGATATTGTTTTGGGAGTACAATGGCTTACTACATTAGGAACAATTGAGATGAACTTCCAAGAACTATTCATGAGATTTCAATCAGAAGGAAGGCTAGTAGAGCTAAGGGGGTTGAAGGAAAAATCTCCACAAATGGTAAGCTCTCATCAAATGTAAAAGTTGCTTAAGAAAGGAGTGGATGGATTTGTGGCCCAACTATGTTCATTAGAAGTCTCTCAATCTATTACTCCTACTCATCCAGATTTGCAAGCTATAATTGATCGTCACTCAGTTGTTCTTGGAGATATGCCTAAAGGACTTCCTCCTAAGAGGGATCATGATCATGCCATACAGTTAGTCCCGGGGAACCAACCACCGAACATCGGCCCACAGTATCCACACATACAAAAGAGTGAGATAGAAAAAATTGTTGAAGAGATGCTATAGTGGCGGAATCATTAGGCATAGCAAAGTGCTTACTCCTCGCCGGTGGTGATGGTACATAAGAAGGATGATACTTGGCGCATGTGTCGGATTATAGAGTGCTCAACATGTACACCATTAAAGATAAGTTTCCAATTCCAGTCATTGATGATTTGCTAGATGAATTAAATGGAGCTATGTTTTTTACCAAGTTAGATCTTAGATTGGTTATCACCAAATTCGGATTAAGGAGGAAGATATTTGTAAGACAACATTTCGGACTCATGAGGGTCATTATGAATTTTTGGTGATGCCATTTGGTCTTACCAATGCACCATCTACATTCCAAAGTTTGATGAATTCCATTTTTAAGAAGTTCTTGAGAAAGTTTGTGTTAGTATTCTTTGATGATATATTGATTTACAGCAAGACTTGGGAAGAACATTTGCAACATGTGGACCAAGCATTACAAATACTTGAAGATCATAAACTCTATGCTAAGCCATCCAAGTGTGCTTTTGGTCTTATAGAGGTGGAGTATTTGGGACACATAGTTTCACATGAAGGAGTAAAGGTGGACCCTAACAAAATTAAGGCTATCATGGAATGGCCTATTCCAAAAACCATTAAGAAACTGAGAGGATTCTTGGGATTGACAGGGTACTATAGAAGATTTGTGAAGAATTATGGTAGTATAGCAGCACCTCTCACCACTCTATTGAAGAAGGATTCTTTTCATTGGAACGAGTCTGCCAATAACATTTGAGAGATTGAAGGAGGCTATGTGTACAACTCCAGTGCTTGCCACTCCGACTTCACCAAGGAATTCATTGTGGAATGTGATGCTTTGGAAATGGGATAGGAGCAGTGCTTATGCAAGAAGGTCGACAATTGCTTTTGAGAGTCATCAATTAAAAGGTAAGAATCTACTAAAACCTATTTATGAGAAGGAAATGCTAGCAATACTCCATGCAGTGAAACAATGGCCTTATCTATTGGGTAGAAATTTCAAGGTTAAGATAGATCATGATAGCCTAAAATATTTTTTGGAACAACGACTATCTTCTGAAGAGCAACAAAAATGGGTCACTAAGATGTTAGGATATGACTTTGAGATTGCATATAAGAAAGGGAAAGAAAATATTGTTGCAGATGCACTTTCAAGGAAGGATGAGAAAGATGAAGCCTTATTGTGTGCCCTTTCAATATTACAAGAAAATTGGGTGGAGGAAGCCAAAGCAGAGTGGCAAAATGATGTTGCGACAAGTAATCTCATCGAGCAATTAAAAAGTGATCCTAGTAGTTCAGATAAGTTTTGTTGGAAGGGAGATCTTTGGTATAAAGAGCATTTGTATCTCTGCAAGAATTCCAACCTTAAAATCAAGATTCTCACAGAATTGCATGAGTCTCCAGTGGGTGGTCATTCAGGATTTTTGAAGACATATCATTGAGTCAAGCAAGATTTAGGGAAGGGCTAAAGGGTGATGTTCAAAAATTTGTGGCTGAATGTTTGGTGTGTCAAAGGCATAAAGGGGAGAAAATTAAGACACCAGGTCTCTTGCAACCCTTATCTATTCCTAGCCAGCGTTGGGAAGAGATATCCATGGACTTCATCACAGGGCTTCCCAAATCTAAAGGTCATAATGTCATCATGGTGGTGGTTGATCGGCTCACTAAATATGCACATTTCATTGCATTAGCACATCCTTTTACAGCAAGTGCAGTGGCTAAAGCTTTTTTAGAGAATATCCAAAAGCTACATGGTACACCTAAAGTTATTGTTAGTGATCGTGATCCTATCTTCACTAGTCACTTTTGGAAAGATTTATTCTCATGTTTGGGTACTCAATTGGCTCTTAACTCTTCATACCACCCTCAATGAGATGGGCAAACAGAGGTTGTTAATAAGTGTTTGGAAGGATATCTATGTTGTTTCACTTTAGAGAAATAGTCCCAGTGGGTAGATTGGCTACCACTTGCGGAATGGTGGTATAACACTTCTTTTCATAGCTCATCAAAAATGTCTCCATTTTTGGCACTTTATGGATATCATCCTCCTTCCATCACATCATCAATTAAGGTGTCCCCAAGAGTTCAGGCAGTAGAAGACCACTTGCTTCATCAACAACAAGTACTTTCAGGACTAAAGGAGAAATTAGCCATGGCACAAAATCGAATGAAACAACAAGCAGACCAACATCGTAGTGAAAGAAGTTTTGAAGTTGGGGATTGGGTCTTCTTGCGATTGCAGCCTTATAAGAAAATCTCACTAAAGCAGAAAAGAAAGAATAATAAGTTGTTTAAAAAGTATTATGGTCCATACCAAATCATGCAGAAGATCAGTAGTGTTGCCTACAAGCTTGAGTTGCCACCTACAACAAAGATACATCCAGTTTTTCATGTTTCCTATTTGAAGAAGGTAATTGGGCATAATATTCCCACTCAAACAACACTTCCTGAGCTGGATGAAGAAGGCAAAATCATTTTGGAACTAGAGTGCATTCGTCAAACATGCACAAAGAAGTTGAGGAATAGAACTATCACTAAGTATCTCATCCAATGGAAGAATTTACCAATTGAAGATGCCACATGGGAAGATGAGGAGTTCATTCAAAAGTTTCCAAACTTGATTAGCATTGAGGTGAATGCTTCTTTGAAGAAGGGGGGCATGCTACGCCCTTAATATTATTGTACATCGAGTTATGAATAGTTGGCTTGTGGCTATCTTAACTCTCTATTAAGTCATATTATCATTAGTATATTGTTATTTAGTTGTTTAGGTCGGTCTAAGTCTTATATAGGTGTGTCTAAGTCAGCCTAGGTGACATCCTTGGCATAAATAGGTATATATAGGAGGTTGTGATTCTTATTTCATCATCAAGTTGTGAAGTGTGTTCTCATTAGAGATATTTGGAGGTCTACCCCCTTGAAGTGGCCTGTTATTCTCAGTTATTATCAAGTATTTGTAGAATATTTCATATCATATTCTTTTATTGTGCAAGTTATTTCATAACAGTTGGAAATAATCCCAACTTCATAAATTACTCCACCGTAGACATTCATTTTGTCTATCCGAGCATATCTCCAAAATCTATCCATATGTGTGAAGTTTTCTTTCTACAGCCTTGTTTATTTTTGTCTTCTTATCATTCGATGTATTAGGACAGGTTTAAATGTAAACCAAAAGCACAATCTTCTTTGGAATATTTTTCCATCTATCATAATTAATATGTAATTAAATGTTTTTGATTCTCTCTCCATTGTTGGGTTCATACATAGGTTTTAGAGAGTCTTACTTTTGGTAATAGATGAGAGTAGTCACTTTTTGTGTAGAGAATGAAATATAATGAAAAAGACAAAGGAGCTAGTGTTGTTGTAGTAACAATTTGAGGATGCAGATAGTATTATTGTTGTAGCAACAACCAAAAAACAAAGGAGTTCAATTCTCTCTCTTTTTTTTGAACATATAAAAGGAGGAATAGCTCTGCATTTGGTTTTATTACAGTAAATATTATGCACATTTTGAATAAATACAAAATACAAATTATAAAAACTTGTCTCTGTGTTTTAATTTCTGCATTTTATTTATGTTTCCTCTATGCTATGTTTTGTTTCATATTTTAGTCCTCTGCCTCTTCCTTCACATGCTATCAGAGTGTAAGGTTCTCAAAAGGATTTTCAAAGAGATAAGGTTTGCTCAACATAAAGGTTTCACAATCAAAAATGACAACTACAAGTACAAGTCTAACAAACCCACAAATTCCATAATTCAATGGAAAAAATTATGATTACTGGTCAATCATAATGAAGGCATTTTTCTGCTATTAGGATATTTGAGAGCTTGCTAAAAATGGTTACCCAGAACTAATAGATGCAGCAACTTACAATGCACTTTCATAAGCTCTCTTTTATATTTTCCAAAGCAATGCATGAGAGCACATTTCCAAGAGTTGCAGCAACAACCAAGTCAAAACAAGTGTGGGATATTCTGTAAATAGAATACTAGGGAATGACCAAGGTGAAGACAACAAAATTGCAAATGTTGAGAAGAGACTTTGAGACAATATGCATGAAGGAAACTAAATCAATAGATTCATTTTTTACACAAATTATTGAACTAGTTAATCAAATCAGGTATCATGGTGAGATATTTAAGAAAGAAGTGTAGTTGAGAAGATTTTGAGAAGCTTACCTACAAGGTTTGAGTCAATTTTTGTGGCTATAGAAGAAACAAAGAATCTCTATCAATTTTCTATTGATGAGCTCCATGCATCTCTCATTTCACATGAGCATAGTCTAAGTAAAACAACAAACTCATCTTTGGAGCATGCTTTCAAGACATAAGCTTCAATCAGCCATGGTAGAGGTAGAGGAAGATCAAACTCAAGAGGAAGAGCTAGAAATTTGTATAGAGGGGGAAGAACAAGCCTATCAAATTCAGGTGGAAGAGGTAGCAACCAAATGTTGAATCAAAATCAGCCCCAAGGTCTAAGGTATGATAAAACACAAGTATAGTGTGATTATTGCAAAAAATATGGGTATTATTTAAATGAATGTAGAAATAAACAATATGATTCTACGAAACAAAATGAAAATTTTACAAAAGAAAATCAAACCCAAGCCAGTATGTTTTTAGCCTATAATGTTGCACAAGAACAACAAAAGGATGTATGGTTTTTAGATTCTAGATGCAACAATCACATGACAAGGAATGTAGAATTGTTTTTTAGTTTATATGAAAATGTAAAATCTAATGTCACATTGGGCAATGATAACAAAGTTTCAGTTATGGGTAAAGGAAGAATTGACATTCTAACCAAGAAGGGGGATAAAAAGTTTATTTCCGATGTATATTTTGTCCCTAGGTTAAAACATAATTTGATGAGTATTGAGCAGCTTGTTCAAAAGGGGTATAGAGTATTTTTCAAAAATAGAGAATGCATAATCTTAGAAAAATATCCAAGCAATCAAATTATTGCAAAATTTTAAATTACAAACAATAGAATTTACCCCCTAAGGATACAACTAGATTTGCAAATAGAATTTTCTCAAACACAACTTGTGGATAAAGTAAAAGGTGCAACAATCACACAAACAACATTCCAACAAAAAATTATAGATGAAAATTGGTTATGGCATTTAAGATTTGGACACCTAAACTTTGGAGGCTTAAACCTATTGCATAAGAAAAACATGGTAAAGGGATTTCCACTCATAGAGAAACCAACAAGGTTGTGTGAATGATGTATTTTGGGAAAACAACATAGAGAATCATTTTTAATAGGAAAGTTAAATGAGGGTAATGACACCATTAGAGATTGTCCATTCAAATTTATGTTGTCCTATGCAAACACCCTCAATTGGAGGAAGATATTTTTTCATGACATTAATTGATGATTGCACAAGTAAAACATGGGTCTACTTCCTAAAGCCTAAGGATGAAGCATTTGATTACTTTTTCCAACACAAAGGTCTTACGGAGAAGCAAAGTGGGAACTATATCAAGGAATTGAGAAAAAATAGAGGAGGTGAGTACTTCTCAAATGACTTCATAAGATTTTGCAAAGATCATGGCCTTCATAAACAATTCACTACTAGATACACACCTCAACAAAAATATGTAGCTAAAAGAAAAAATAGAACAATTATGGAAATGGCAAGGTGCATGTTTAAAGGAAACCATTTGTCAAATGAGTATTGGGTTGAAGCTGTTTCATGTGCATTCTATATAATAAATAGGTGTCCAACAAAGATTCTAAAGAATGTGATTTTGGAAGAAGCATGGAGTGAAAGGAAATGTAATATTTCTCATATAAGAGTGTTTGGATGTGTGGCATATGCACATGTCCTGGATGAATTGAGAAAGAAATTGGACAACAAAGGAGAATGATACATATTCATGGGATATAGTGAAGAATCAAAGACATAAACTTTACAATCCAATAATAAAAAAAGATAATATTTAGCAGAGATGTGTAGTTCATAGAAGAGGAAGCATGGTATGGTAGCTTCGAGAAAACAATGAATGTAACAAGAAGCATACCACAAGAAGATAGGGAAGAAATAACACCACTAGGCATCCATTCAAATGTGAATCCTCTTACTCCCACTCAAGTTCAACAATGTGGTCCTCAAGTGACACCTTCAACAAGCAAAAGGAAAACCTTACAAATTCAAGCTAACACACCTTCAAATGGGAAACAAACACCAAAAAAAATAGGAACTCATAGTGCAAGCCTATCAAGTCCACATTCTTCAAGTTCAAACTCAAGTGACATGTCAAATCCAACCTTGGCAAGATTGAGAAGACAAAAAATTAAAACTATAAGAGATATTTATAAGCAAAATGAAGGTGAGAATAGTGCAGGTCTGAATTCTCTTTTTGCATTATATTCACATGTTGATGATCCTATTCATTTTGAAGATGCAATTAAAAATGAAAAATGGGTAAATGAAATGGATGAGGAAATAGATTTTATAGAAAAGAATGAAACATGCAAGTTAGTGAGTCTTCCAAAAGGAAAAGAAGTTATAAGAGTAAAGTGAGCATATAAAACAAAATGCAATGTAGAAGGAAGGATTGAAAGACATAAAGCTAGATTGGTTGTTAAGTGATGCAAACAACAACCAGGTAGATACTATGATGAAACATTTGCTCCAACTGCAAGAATGGAAACAATAAGGGAAGTCTTAGTAATAGCATCCCAACACCAATGGAAGGTATACCAAATGGACGTGAATTCAACCTTCTTAAATGGAGTATTGAAAGAAGAGGTATATGTGGAGTAGCCACCTAGATATGAGGTTCATGGGAAAGAAAAAAAGTGTATAGGTTGAAAAAGGAACTTTATGGGTTGAAGCAAGCACCACGGGCATGGTACAATAGAATTGATACATATTTCTTATGTAATGGTTTTAGAAAAAGCGATGGTGAGTCTACTATCTACATCAAAGAAAATGGTGGTAAGATCTTACTTATTGTGTTGTATGTAGATTATTGAAGCAAGCATCACGGGCATGGTACAATAGAATTGATCCATATTTCTTGAGCAATGGTTTTAGCAAAAGTGATGTTGAGTCTACTTTCTACATCAAAGAAAATGGTGGTAAGATCTTACTTTCTATGTAGATGGCTTAATATTTCTGATGAATGATGATATCCTCATTGCTGATTTCAAATAAAACATGAAAAATGAGTTTGAAATGAATGATTTAGGGATGTTAAGATACTTCCTAGGCATAAAAGTGTTGAAAAAGAAAATGGTATTTTTATTTGTCAATCAAAGTATGTAGATATGATCTTGAAGAGGTTTAAAATGCAAAACAACAAGTCTGCTTCAACACCAATAGCCATAGGTTTGAAATTGAGTAAGGATGATTGTAGCAACAATGTAAATTAACCCTATACAAAAGCACGGTTGGAAGTCTAATGTATTTGACTACAAAAATGCTTGATATAATGTATGCAATGAGTTTGATTTTAAGGTTCATGGAGACTCCAAAGGAGGTGAATTGGCTAGCAACTAAAAGAATCTGACATATGTGAATGAAACCAAGCTCGATATGGAATTTTATATAGTGTAGCAAATGATTTCAAGTTATCTGGCTACACAGACAGTGATTAGGCAGGAAGTTTATATGATAGATAGAGCACATCAGGGTATGCATTTTATTTGGGTTCGAGAGTCATTTCATGTGCTTCCAAGAAACAACCAATTGTTTCTCTATCTATAGTTGAAGCTGAGTATGTAGTAGCAACAGGGGTAGCATGTCAAGTCATTTGGATGAAAAGAGTGTTAAAAGATTTAAGGCATGAACAAGAATGGGAAACTACAATCTATTGTGACAATAACTCTTTAATTTCTCTATCCAAAAATTTATTCTTCCATAAAATAAGAAAGCACATTGACACAAGGTATCACTACATAAGGGAACTAATAAATGATGGTGAAATTGATTTGGAGCATTAAAGGTCTAAAGAATATTATGTAGATACTTTTACAAAGCCATTGGGAAAGGAAAGTTCTTTTCATCAAAGAGACAATTTAGGCATCATAGATGGCAACAATTGTGATTAAGGGGGAGTGTTGGAAATAATCCCAACTACATTTATTACTCCACCATAGACATTCATTTTTCCTATCCCAACATATCTCCAAAATCTATCCACATGTGTGAAGTTTATTTTCTACAACCTAATTTAATTTTTCCTTCTTATCATTCAATGTATTAAGAAAGATTTAGATGTAAACAGAAAGCAGAATCCTCTTTAGAAATGTTTTTCCATCTATCATAATTAATATGTAATTAAATGTTTTTTATTTTCCCTCCATTGTTGGGCTCATATGCAGGTTTTAGAGAGCCTTATTTTTGGTAATAGATGACAGTAGTCATTTTTTGTATAGAGAATGAAATGTAAGGAATAGGATAGGGAAACTAGTGTTGTTGTAGTAACAAATTGAAGAAGCACACAATTTTATTGCTAAAGCAACAACCAAAAAACAAGGGATTTTAATTTTGTCTCATTTTATGAATGTATAAAAGGAGCAACAACTCTGTATTTGGTTTTATGACAACAAATATTATGTGTTTTGAATAATATGAAATACAAATTATAATAGGTTATCTCTATTTTTTTAATTTCTGCATTTTATTTTTGTTTCCTCTATGCTCTGTTTTGTTTAGTTTTTTAGTCCTCTACCTCTTCCTTCATAAAGGAGGTTAAAGGATTACACTAATTGAAAACTATATGTATGTTAATATGTTAGAGAGTATGTGTTTACGCATAGATTCACTGCAAATTCTAATTGCATGTGATTTGATTAAACTTAAACAATGAATAATATGTGCATAACAATTTGGCATGTAATAAACTTAGAAAAATCTAGATTATTTCCTTAAAGAATTTTAGTATTATCTGAGTATGAAATATTAGCATATAAATCTTTAAAAAAAAAAGCAATACAAATGAATAATGAAGGTTTCCATCAGATTGACAAAAAACACTATATATGCAAATAGAATGTTTCCATCTAGTTGTTAAATCAATATTTATTTGTCTTTTATGTGATAAGTGGGATTTTAGAGGCTTTTACCTCATATTTTGGAGGCTTTTACCATTAAACAGTAGTTGTTTACCAATAAACAATAGTCAAAAATCAGTAATTTGATAAATAATTTGTGAAAAAGTAAATTTTGTTCTACTCAATCCTATATTTATTATTCTTTTGAAAAAAATTAGAATATGCATAAGATAATAGTTTTCTATATTATGTTTCAGTAGTTATCTTCAAAACTGTTTGAACAAATACAATTAGAATCCATATTGAAAATTCATATGAATGAGAATAGTTATCAATGGATGATTTGACCTGTTGTTTCATGTATGGAGTAATAGCTATTGTTCTTCCCAAATGAGGTTTTTCTAGAGTATGTATTTGAAAATGACGACACACATAGACATCATAATTCTTTTTTCATTAATCTCATAGACTGAATCTTTACACATCTAGGGGATTTTTTTGTTGAACACGATACAAACAAGAAAAATGAATATTGGATAAATATTTTTACACATATTTTGTTTTATAACATTTTCTTTTCAATATGCCACATTTAGCTTGTTGACCCATATTCTAGGATCAAAGAATATTTTTACATGAAGCTAGTGTAATTATTCTATCATTGTCTAGCTCTATGACAATATACTAATTTTAATAAATTTCATGCTTCATCTTATTATATAATTCCACCGTTACTTTAAATTGCGGTTGATTCAAAATAATGCATATCTATATAGTATATTTAAATTGCCTTATTAGAGGAATGATGACAGCTGTATTGACATTTGAAAAATTCAAGACAGAAAGGAAACAATGTAATTTCAAAATATAAATGAAAGTACTCACCATCTTTTTGAGGCAAATTTGAGTAGCAAATAAGAATTGAGAAGAAAAGTAGAACTAAACAGTGTATTCCTTCAAGAGTAAATAAATGTATCAAAATTTATCAAGATCCATAACTCTCTTAGAAGAATAGTGTCCACTTTCAATGAAAAAGGGGCTTGTAGTTTGGTGGTAGTGAATCACAACAAGAATCCAAAACAATTGATAAATGATAATCAATATTGTTTAAACAACAAGGGTTTGCAGTTGCAAGATAAATTAATTTTAACTTCCAACCAAAAAATAATCTTAACCAATATAAAATTGATAAATGTAATCGATATTCCTTAAACAGCAAGGGTTTATGGTTGTGAACTAAATTGACATGAATGTGGAACTAAACTAATTTTAACTTCTAGCCAACAAAGAATCTTAACCAATTTATAAATAACTTAGTACTCCTTGAAGAGAAAATAAATGTATCAAAATTTATGAAGATCCATAACTCTCTTGGAAGAACAGTCTTTACTTTCAACAAAAAATGATCTATACTTTGGTGGTAGGGCATCATAGCATGCTAATGGGAGGTCTGCATTGAAGTATTAATAGGTTCATGGAAAATACAAAATTATTTTAGAATAACATCCATAACATTTGTTGAAGATAAGAAAGTGTTGTTGGGATTCCTTCTCACCCATCCAACACCTAATCACAAAGGAAAAGTTAAAAAACTTTGAACCCACTTGAAAACAGTATTTTTTAGAACGAAGATTAAGCAATGAAGTTACCTAGTCTTGATGTGCTTGCTCTAGAATAGAATTAAGGAGAAAATGAATTTTTAAAATTCATCTTGGAGATGCACCACATCCCTAGCTCCTTTGAATTCCAAGCCTTTAATTGACCTTATTTCTTTTAAATCCCTATGTCATTCAACCCAAGTCCCATCAGCTATTCCCAAGTCTTTCCATACTTGGTTGTTTTTTGTAGTTTTAGAAGGGAATTTGGTGGTGTCAGGAAGAACAAGGGAAGTATTTTCATATCAGAATTTTTTCCAGAGATTTTAGCTTTCAGAAAAGCAGAAAGTTCCAACATTGGCCACTTTGAGTGGCTAAAATCCTGGGAGAGAACCAACATTGCTATTTTGCATTTCTTAGAGGCTTAAAAAATATGGGAAGCAAGACACACCTTTATTTGTTAGCTCCTTGTGTAGCTCTTGAACAAGGATCTTCTATTTTCCCTATGACTAAGAAATATATCCATAATCAAAAAATTCATTTATTCCCTCACCATCTTTGTTCAAATCAAAACAAAAAAATTTGGATGCTCTTCTGAAGGAGATCCTTTTGAAAGGAAGGAATGTAAAAAACATTGATGATCATGCCATTTCTATTATTGGCCTCAATTCAATGCAATCTCCCACCCCATTGACTAAATGCACTAAACACTGCAAAAGCAAAGAAAAAAATGAATGTCGATATTGGCATTAAAATCTACCAAAGATATTATGAAATAGGCGTTGCAAGTTTTTTCATATGGCATGGGAAATTCTACAATTTCTAATTATGATAGTTCACGCAACAAAAATTCAACTACCCAGTTCATATTTTATGCATATGGCATGGGAAATTCTACAATTTCCAATTATGATAGATTCGTGCAACAACAATTCACTGCTTGGAAGATTTTTCAACCATTCAAAATTATGACACAAATTCCATAGCTAGTTGCATTCAGCAAATTTGTATTCATAAATCACAAGTAAATCAAAAATATATGTATATTCATTTCCAAATGTCAATAGTGACATACAAGTTTCACTTGGCATTCAATGCCACATAGTCAATTCTTAATTACAATTTTTCTATTTTTTACATCATTTTATCCTTTTACATCAATGATACAAATACATAATAGAATTCTAATATGATTCCTCTATGAAAACTTGCCTCCATTGGTGGACGAGAATGTGATTGAGGTGATTTTCCACCCAACCATGAAGAAATGCTTCCTCAAAATTCTTTAGTCAATTGAAGAATACCCGACCCTACACAAAAATCTTAGGAAGAGATACAGTTTTCAAGGTGGGATCTATGCATGCCTAACTTCATGCAATTCTATCTAGGTGATCACACAATACCGGTTTACAATTTTTGGCCAAACTAGACATTAAACTAATTTTTTCTAACTAAATCTTCACTTTTAGACACTTATAGCGGCTAAATCATGAGTAATTTGAAGATGATGCAAACTAGTGATTTGTGACATTTTTTCTGCATATTCTAAATATATATTTTTTTAAAAAATTGGAATCAAATTGCACTTCTTTTTCCATCTCCTTCAAAAACTAGTTTTTTTTAGTAAACACCATTTTTAAGTAGTGACGCTCACTGTATAACACAATTTTTTTCTATGAAGGATAAAATTATAATTTTTCAAATTTGTATTTGTAACTATGATATCTAGTGCTTCCAATTGGTTTCATATTGTTTTACTAAATATTTTTTCCTTAATCAAATTTTTGAAGTCAAACAGATTACAATTGAGACATAGGCAGATCGTATAACACAATTTTTTTTGTATGTATCAAAATTCAAATTTAGTTTTTTGTTAGATAAAGGACTTCAATATCTAGAACACTCATATTTAAAAAAAAAATTAATAATATTCTATTTTTCCACATGTGCAGAACAGAGAGCTTGATTTTCAGTGAAAAACCTACATTCACAAGAAATTAAAAATAAACATAATAATACAATTAAATTTAATTAAAATTATAATTTTTTTGGGAGCTTATAATAAGGACTACATACTTACAAAAATAAATTTTAGAATATTCATTTGATCCCACAAAAGGTAAATCATAAGTGGTTTTTTATCAACATTTTGATAGGTGTTAAGGAGACTCCATTATAGGTATGGTTTAAAACTAGAGGGCTTCTATCCAAGGGGGCTTGGTATATGGTGGTTTGATGAAACCCTTTTCAATTGGAATCCTTTAAATGGAACCTTTCAAGGCTTAAATCATTATATTTTCTAAAAATCTGTGATTTCAACAAAAATCAAGATCTCCCAAAAAAGTGTAAAGCACTATTGTGGTAGCACCCATCTACTATTAGAATACACAAGTTCCATGTTAGGTATATAAATCAATAGAGAGAGAGAGTAAATAATAACAATTTGTTCTCTATATGTACATATATAATTCTTGCAAAGCTTGGCCAAACTCATGCTGCATGAAATGCATCTTTGGTTAGATTTGGAAAAGAAAATCTATAGTCTCTGGCACCCATTCCCAAAAGAAAAGCTTATCATATCAAAGGGGTATCCCTCCCTTTTATACTATATATTAGCAATAATCTAGAGTGATACAATCCACCACTGAATTCTTGTATCATTCCACTCAACATAATCAAACATCATTGATTTAAGTCTAGTATAATCATTCATCTATTTGTTCCATTCGCAAGGAGATTTATTATGTGCAATAAAATAAATCAAACAAGATGAATCAGAAGGTATACCACATGTATGTTCATGTGCATAAATGAAGAATCTATGCACGTGCACATATATTACTATAGTGAACATAGTTGGGAATAAAATGTGTATACATTATGAATAGAAAAAGTTAAATCTCCCTCACAAACAGGAAACCCATATTCAGAAAAAATACCATCAACTTGTTCAGATGCTTCATTAGTACTTTTAATGACATTTAGTCTAATAAAATTTCAATGGAAAGCATTTATTCCATAGACATTTGTCTAACATAATTGATCTGCAAAATTCACAGTGATCATTACCAGAGAAATATCATTTCATTCAGAAAAGAAGAATGTCTTCGATAAATTTAAGATCATATTCTAAGATGTCTTTTTTCTAGTCAACCTTGTCTATCTATTGCTCAATTTGCAACTTGCCATTGTACTATTTTATCAAAGAACATCATTATAAGAAAAAAAACATAGATGCGTTGTCGATTAAGATGAGTTTCCACAATAAGGGGTGACCAATAGACATGAAATCAGGCTCTGCATTATATTGGATGGAAATAGAGCCTCAATTGGGCTTTCAAATAAATGATAGTAACCCACAAGAACACATAAAAGAACAAAGAAGTCACTCATCAACCATGGATTTGGCACTAGAAACAATTGACAATGATATATATATATTATATATATATATATGGGTACATATATATATGTACATACACATATATAAGCATGCTTCAACATTCACATGATGAAGCATGGGGTTGTACAACCCCCTGGCCTTAGAAAGTTGTTTATTCCTACATAGAGTTTATTAGCATTTAACATGCACCAATCAATGGTTTGATCATTCTAAGAGAGGAGGCTTTCATTGAGCAATAACATGAGTCAACCAAGGAATCCATAGAACATTAATTTTGACCTTCTCATTTTATCATTTACAAAGTATGATGAATGCAACAGGCTTACTCGTTCATGTATTGACATTTTAAGATATCACCATCGCTTACCACCCAAATTGGTGGGACAACATATGGTAACAATACAAGTCATTCATCACTCAGATATTACTAGTGATATGAGTCACTCAACCATTATCAACGATATGAATTAACTTGACCATTTGGCTTAGTTCCCATAGGGCGACAATGATACAATAATATCGAAACTTTAAGATGTCATGCTACAATGCAATGATTCATAGAGGCTGTTAAAAGAATATGTAAATATTTGTTGGGCCAAATGGTCTCGACCATTTGAAAAGAAACAAATGGGTAGAATCCATTGTGGAAATCTAGCCAATACCCATGCATGCAAGTTTAACATATCACAAGCTAGCTATGGTGGCTTCAACCCCAACTATTATATGATTTGACCCTAGTCAAAATTACAGAGGCAACACATGAATGTAAGCTCATACTAGAAATGCTTAACACAACCTCAAAAAAATGAAATGAAGAAATTTTAATTTGATTCAAGAAAGTAACATATAGGGGATTCGTATTACCTCGCTTTTCTGCAACATCAAAGATTTTTCATTGTAATTTTTTGCAACAATCATTCAAACCATATTGTTCTTCTCTTTTGTTGATCCCTATAGATTTTCCCTTGACTTTTACTCAAATTTAGATTTAATTTACCCCTTTCCAGTTTGAATTTTTTTTTACTAATTTTAGGAGATAGTGGTCTTGAATTCCCCTACCTCCATATCTCTTACCTGGCTGCCCACTTCCTCCTCTCTCTTAGCGTTGACTAGAGATTTTTTCCATGAGAGGGGGTTGACCCCTATCCCATTAATGATGGGAGTTACAAATTTGAAATTCCATGATTTCATTATTCCAATGGAAGTATAATTAAATTCAAGGAAAAAAAATTCTTATGTATATATATGTGTATATATATATACACAAATAGACACACACACACACACACACACACATATTTACTTACATATGTATTCATATCCAATTTATCCCCATGAGGTTATATACATATATTTAAAATATATTTTTCAAACTTACATGTTTATTTTATCCATTTCCTTATTCAAATTGTATTTTAAATTCATCCAAAAGAACAAACAATGCAACTTATTTCATACAATAATTGTATTTGATGGGTTAAGTTTCTTATTCAATTTATTTGAATATAAATTTTTAAATAGACAGGATAAGTCAAGAATGCACAAATTCGTTCTTTTCACTAATTATAGTTCTCACACCATATTTAAATGAAATCTATCAACCTTTCAAAATTATGCATATGTCATGATCTACTATGGTGTGTGAGTTTCCAGATTCCATTCTTGCTTACCATGGTCATCCGAACAAGTGTGCATGCCTCAATAAAGTTCTCGTCCTTCAACTTGCTCTTGCACACACATTCTCACACTTGCCCACTTATTAGTAACCTTTAATTGATAATCTTATGGAATAATTTATTTAAATCAAAAAATTGCATAATATCCATTTTCAATTTGTCATTGTATTTTATCAAATCCATAAATTAAAATTATGAATTCCATTTTTCAAATATTTCAATTTTCCCAACATTTTAAATGCAAGCAATGAAATTGAGATATGACATCCTTTCCCACTAGAAAGGGGCATTGTCTCGATGTCTGATGAAACAAAATTGTTTCACATATGTTCATCAAGTCATATTGTTTTCAAGCCAAAACATCATAGCATACCAATCCAAAATATTAGGAAACAATACATTAGTATAATTTGGCCAAACAAATGACTATGTGACTAAAAATTTTAGTCACGACAACTAAAAATGACTAAATTCTACTAATTTTTTGCAACAAAGCTCTATAAATGGCTAATTTGATCATCAAATAAATTATAGCTATAAATAACTAAATAAATGATTAATTTTTTTGTATCAAACTTTGTTTTTGAGAGAAAATATTCCTAGCCATTAATTTAGGCTTTAGCTGACACTTATGCATACAAATATCTATATATATATATATATATATATATATATATATATATTATTGATGCATAATAAAAATTGAACGATATAAAGACCTCCATTTTTCCATGGTTTTTAACTACTGCTTAGTTAGAAGAAATAGTTAGGGAAAAAAAATAGAGGTTGAATTGTTTTGAAGATGGAGATATTGAGCAATAATCAAAGTGATTTCCTAGTGGAGGAATCTCTTGCTACTAGTGCTTCAAAGTATGGTTCTAGAAGGTGGCCAAATCTATCCTTCTATCAAACAACTCCCCACATGGAAGTATGTCTTGAGGATTTTGAGCTTTTTGTTGTGGATTGTTTTAGAGGTAAGGAAACCATTCTTAACTTTTTTTTAAAGTTGGATGTATACATTATGCCTATTTTTTATATTTGAAAAAATTGATATTGGGTGTTTTTGTGAAGTACTATTTGCAAATGGGGTTGCAAGCTAACTTGACTTAACCTTAGAGAAAACTACGTGGTTAAGTGTGCTTGAGCTGGAGTAGTACTAGGATGAGTGACCTCTTTGGAAGGACTAGTGCTTCACCCCTGTGAGCATCACCTAGATGCAATGAGTGCTAAGTGGACCATTCTATTGTGCATGTTTTGCACACACACCTCGCCATAGGCAGGGACCCCCTTTTTTCGCTCCTGATAAGCTGCTTTGCTCCTATCTTATTTTGTGTGCCCCATTTCCAAGCCCAAATTGGTCATGCGTCATCAAACGATCAAATTCCCCTACCCAAATTCACCTACTTGGGTTATTCAAATCCACAGAGAAATAAAGTCCCCCATTCCCTTTTTGCCTTTCGTCTTGCTTTGGTTGTTTCAGAAACATCTGTGGACCCCTGTTGGTCCAGTTTCCACATTTTTAGCTTTGGGGACAACTTTTTGGTGGATGTGGGATGTGTTTGGGGTCCCTACGTGAACTGCCAAGGTTCGTCAACGTTCGGTTAAGTTTCAGTGGTTCCGGAGCTTCGTCCCTCTTTGGCTGTTTTAGAAACATTCGTGAACCCCCGTCGATCCGGTTTTCACATTTTTGAATTTGGGGCCAAATTTTTGGTGGGTGTGGATGTGTTTGGGGTTCATAAGTGAACTGCCAATGTTTTTTCAATGTTTGGTTAAGTTTTGGTGGTTCCGGAGCTTCGTCCCTCTTTGGCTATTTTGGAAACACCCGTGAACCCCCACCGATTCGGTTTTCACATTTTTGACTTTGGGGACAACTTTTTTGGTGGATTTGGGATGTGTTTGGGGTGTTTCAATAAATTGTCAAGGTTTCATCAATGTTCCGTTAAGTTTCAATGGTTTCAAAACTCCTCTAGAATTCCCTTCCTCCTTGGCTGTTTGGAAACATCCGTGGACCCCCGTCGCTCCCGTTTCCTCATTTTTGACTTTGGAGTCACCCTTTTTTGGATCTGGGATGTGTTTGATGTGCTTAAATGAACTGCCAAGGTTTCATCAACATTCTGTTAAGTTTTGATGGTTTTGAAACTTTCCCTCCGGAATTCCCTTCCTCCTTGGCTATTTGGAAACATCTGTGGACCCCCGTCACTCCGGTTTCCTCTTTTTCAACTTTGGGGTCACCCTTTTTTGGATCTGGGATGTGTTTGAAGTGCATAAATGAACTGCCAAGGTTTCGTCAATGTTCCATTAAGTTTCAACAGTTTCAGAACTTTCCCTTCGGAATTCCCTTCCTCCTTGGTTGTTTGGAAAAATCCGTGGACCCCCGTTGCTCCCGTTTCCTCATTTTTGACTTTGGGGTCACCCTTTTTTGGATCTGGGATGTGTTTGATGTGCTTAAATAAACTGCTAAGGTTTCGTGAAAGTTTGGTTAAGTTTTGGTGGTTTCAGAGCTTCGTCCCCCTTTTGCTGTTTTGAAACTTCCGGTGGCCACCTCCCTTCTAGCCTCCGGAGCCCAGCCCCTCCGTGGCCGTTTCCGGGGCTTTGCCTCTCTATGGCCGTTTTGGAACATCTAGCGGCCATATCCTTCCCGCCCTCTGGAACCCGGGCCCTCCATGGCCATTTCCGAGAGTCCATCCCTCTTTGGCCGTTTGGAACATTCGACGGCCATCTCCTTCCCACCCTCTGAAACCCGTGCCCTTTGTGGCCATTTCCCGGAGCCTGTCTCCTTCCTGGCTATTTTGAACATTCGGGAGCCTTCCTTCTTCCCAACTATTTTGAGCATCTAGGAGCCTGCCTTCTTCCCAGCTATTTTGGCTTATGTCCTCTATCTGCCTTCTGGCTTCCGTCCGCTGTCTTTCCGCCCTCTGGTGCTCGCACCCTTGGAGCATGCATTAATTTTAATAGCCCAAATGAGCTCAAAATATGAATATCAAGATCTTTTGATGATGTATGGATAGATCTAGCAGGGAATTTGTAGGTTTTTCTGACACTTTCCTTAACTCATGTATAAATGCACTTACGACACTTCGTGTTTGCAGGAGTCAAGAAGCCTTCCGTAGGTCTATCGAAGAGGCCCATTGAGGGAGTTGTCCTACCTTTTTCTAGATGATGATGATTTTTAAGGCTTTCTGCCCAAATCAGGGGCCACCAATCCATTGATGCCAATCATCGATAGACTCGTTTGATCAAAGGAAGAACACTGCAAGCACATCAAACAAAAAACAACTTTCAAGTAGTTTTAGCTATAGTGAAAAGGGAAATCAGCTAAATAACAAAATTGCTATAGTAATTGGCACTAGATGACAGAATAGGGAAAAGACAAGGAATGTATTTTTAATTGTTGAATATTGTGGGGTAGGTGAAACCCTAATGTAATTGAATCCTAGCCATTCATTTGGGCTTTGGAAAACTATAAATAAGGGCTTGCCCCTCATTTGTAAGGGTTGGAGAGCTATTGTAAAAAACATTTGTAGTAATAGAAGACAACATTGCATGATTTTATGGATGTTTTCTTTGATTTTGCTTATCTTGCATGCATGGTTTTTCCTTCCATATTAATTTTAATGTTAGTTTTTTTGAATGGAAGTGATAATGGAAATTGCTATTTTGGTATTTGATGAGCTTTCAGCCCATACTTTTAGCACTTGTTGATGACAAGTTGTTGTGCAAAGTTAGCCTGGGCTTCATTATTCCAATGCTGCAACTTAGTTCAATTGCATGTTCATGATGTGTGTGTGCAATCTGAAAATTAGCAGACCTTAGAAGATTGCACTAGTTTTGTGTAGCTGTAGGTTTCTCTTGGTCAAGCAAAACTCAGTTTAGGAAGCCTGTCTACTTTAGCAGCCACCATTGTTACTGTTCATTCATAGCTTAGGATTAGAATAGCTTTCTTAACCCTTATCCTTTTGCTATTTCTTTTAATCCTTGGTTAGAGTAGGACCCAAAGCATCACTATGAAGCTAAATCTGATGAATTTGATGAGTTTCAACTTGTTTTTTTGAGTGGATAGCCACTATTCATTCACTTTCAACACTTTGAAATTGCATTTGCAAACCCAACTTCCTATGCTTTGTAACTCATCTGTAAGAGCGCCTTGTGATTCCAGTAGATTACATCAAACAACTGAGATATTCCAAGCACTGTCAATAACTGATATTAGAGACCTTGGAATAGTGTTTTGCAATCCGATTGTGGAGTATTGTCTTTCAAGAGAGGTAGTGCACCTACACACTGCTTGTGTTGAGAGGTGCATAAAAAACACATCAACAGAACTGGCACTAGAAGGAGGGCTGACACGTTGGGAATACAAAGCTGAAGGTTGGAAGTGATTCA
Organism: Sequoia sempervirens; assembly: GCA_007258455.2. Taxonomy (NCBI): domain Eukaryota; kingdom Viridiplantae; phylum Streptophyta; class Pinopsida; order Cupressales; family Cupressaceae; genus Sequoia; species Sequoia sempervirens. The sequence goes on along the minus strand of VDFB02281492.1, from coordinate 389,656,534 downwards.
TTCCATGCCCTCCTCCTCCTAACGCCATCAACAGAACTGGCGCTAGAGGGAGGGCTAACACGTTGGGAGTAAAAAGCTGAAGGTTAGAAGTGATTCATTTTATGCCCTCCTCCTCCTAACACCATCAACAGAACTAGCGCTAGAAGGAGGGCATGACATGTTGAGGCTACAAAGCTGAAAGTTGGAAATCAAAAGGAGCACTTGCAAAGAAGAAATCTGAGATAGGGAGATCTCTTTCAATGCTAAAAATAAAAATAAAAAAATTGAAGGAAAAAGAAGGTGAGTCAAAATGGAGCAGCATGCACAAATTGACATCACTCAGTTGCATACAAATTTGAACAAGAGATTGAAGAATCCATTGCAACAATTTGCATTGGTGGATAGATGTCAAATCCATTACACTTGTAGGCATAATGAATTGGGGTGTCTAACATTCTTGGATAGAATTGAGAAGGTCTTGCAGGGAGAAATTCCCTTTTGGGAAATATATCGGCCTTTAGCCCTTGCAGACTCGGAGGAAGAATTGACAACCATGGCAGCCAAGGCATTCAAGGAGCTGATACAGGAACATTTGAGCAGCAAGGATGGACCAAGATTGGAGTAAATATTGATGTCAAGTTGGTGCAGATTTCACAATGCACCCCAGTTTGAATTCACTTGCTCATCATGCACAAATGTCATCACCCAAGTCAAGGATCATGTGAACAAGTTGGAGCAGCCATCTCCTAGTAAAGGGGACTCATGCCATGAGGTGGGAAAGTTGTTGGAAGCTCGAGGACAACACACCATAGATGAATCAAAAAATCTGACACAGGCTAGTTCTGGGATAGCAGACATAGAGGATCAGATCCAAAAGGAAGAGGATAATTTCCTTAGGACAACAAGTTGCCTTGATGAATAATCAGCTAGAAATAGATTAGAAATTTGTTCCTCCATTGAAGAAAAGCAGTCCCATGCTCTAGAAGACGGATTGGCAGTTGAAGATGAATCAAAAGAGTTTGCAGGAGTGTATGCTAGGGCAGCAAATAAAGATGTTGAAAATCAAAAAGAGGAAAAGGTTGACAGCCTTGGGACAATAGAGAATGATGGAAAAGAAATAAGCAAGATTATATTAGAGGACCTCTCCTTCATGAATGAAAATGATCAAGCATCTAAAAATGCAGATTTGGAGGAGCGGGAACAACCACTTGCCACAGCTATTTACTATTCACCTTCCTTCCCAAATGATGATGAGGACCCACTGGTGGAAAGATACGACTAGCTCATCTCGAGACTAGCGAGGGATTGGATGGAGTTGAAATACCAAGTGGATTTGGAGATATTGCTACTCCCAAATTGGTGTCAACTCTATGATTCATCACACTCAGAGCTCACATGTAAGCTATGCCAAGAGGCCATTGAGCAAGTCAAAGGACAAGGGGCACAACCAAGCACATCACCTCCTGCAGCCACTTCAAGTATTGAAGAAGAAGACCAAAATCCCAAATCAACTAATGACTCAGTTGAAGGTAGTCCTCAAGAGGATGTTGGGGCAGCAATAGAAGAAGGACAACAATATAGTTTCAGACTTCCGGGCGATGAAGTAGATCAAGTGGGAATGCTATCCACCAGTCATCAAGAAGTTCTTCCTCTTGAAGAGCAGTTATGTGCCATGGACAGTGGGCTTTTTGATGAGTCTTTGGAGGGAAATTGTGCAATAGAATTTGGTCCCCTTGATGAGTTTCCGTTAATTGATGACTTCTTTCTATTAGGAGCTGCACTACGGAGGTATGCTCATGTCAAGGAAGAGCACATCCCAGAAAATGGTAGTGATGAATACATACTCCTTGAGCCCCTGAACGGTGATGCACTAGAGTTTCTAGATTGGGAGAAGAGCTCCTTCTCTATTTACGGTGATAGTGAGCAAGAGGAAACGAATGAACGTCATGATAAGACACATGCACAACAAAAAGAAGAAGACAAAGGTGGAGGTGTTGAGATAGCTGCTAATAGAGATGAAGCACTTGACCAACTATGAAATGCAACTTGGATCCCTTCCGCCATGATTGCTGCTAATCCTCCCTCATATTCAAATGGCTGCAATAGGATAGATTCATATATGTCATCGTCCCATGACACTGAACATCATGAAAATAAGGCTGACACTTGGGAAAGGAGATGGGACAGCATGCTGCCCCTTGAAGACAACAATCAAAAAGAGATTTTGGTAATGGAAACCCACGCATATGAGGTGTACTTCCTCGAGGAACAACTAGTGGAGGTTGTGGGTCCGATTGGTAGATTGAAAGAGTTGTTTGCTGCCCCGTCCTCCCAGCCTTATGCACGCTTAATGTCCAAAGTGATGCACCCTCCACCGCACCCACTCGAGGCTACCAATGCAAGGATCAATGATGTTGTGCTTGCTCTTGATTGTCCAACGCTGCCACCTCCGTGTGATGACATGTAGGTTTTATCCTTCCTTGCCCCTATTATTGCTCATAGCTACACTTATTATTTTGATTATGGGATTGAGGGAAAATGAACATGTTTATGCATTAACCATGGGTTCAACGGGCCTCCTCAATTGCTGATTTTTCATGATGATGTGACTGAACTTGAGTGCTGCAATGTTGAATTTCTTTTTTTAGAATATAAAGATAAATTTGCATGGTTAAGAACGATAACGATTGTCCACTTGCTTGTGCATGCTTTCCAAAATCCAATGAACATTAATGTTGGCTCACCCTGCCTAAACATAGTTCTTTGTAAATATCTTTGTACATAGCCCATTTTGAGTAGTATAGGTTTCCTATAAATACTCTGCTTTCCTGCTTTCCTTAGGTTAGTTGGTGTGATGTAGGTTGTTTTCCTTTCATTTTCTTTTTCTTTGTTGCTGCTTTGCTCGGGGTCCCTTTGCTTTTAGCTGGGTACATTTGTGCGCACAACAACCATACTTATTGCCTAAGGTTGTTCTACATATTTCTTTGTCAAACTCTAATCAGGTCTTCAGAGTGGATGGTGAAGGTCTTCTGTTAGTGTCAAGTGATCTGGTTGTTTAATTCAAAGAGGATAAGTTGTTGGTTTAGTTTGACTTTGACATATTCTAAAATCTTATAGCTCTTACACATCTTAAAAATTTGACGGTCACTATAGGGCCTTTTGTGAAGTCTAGTTAAGTGAAAAATCTAAAATTCTGCTCCAGTGCCACTATGATTCTCAGCCCTAAGCGCAAGCTTCAATGCTTGTGGGTTGAAATAAAAGAGCTAAAAAGAGAAAATAAAGAAATAAAGAAAACACTAAAAATTAAAATAAAGGAAAATTCAAATTTTCAAGGGTATCCAAGCAATATTCGGGAGAATCACAGTGATAACCTCATCGGGGCTATGGAAGCCTGACTAGCAGCGAGGCAATGTCCCAAATGATTTTGGAGTTAGAATAAACTACGTAGCTTAACTGAACGGAGATTGGGTTCCTGTAGCAACTGAAGAATGGGAATTAACGCAATTGCACAAACTTGGATTTTTAGCATATTGAAGGTTGGGTTGGCAAATGGTTTTGATCCTTTGGTTGGGTGTCTAGTTTGATTGCCCTAGCATGAAGGTCGAAACCAGAGATTCTGGGTTTGTGATTCCAGTTTGTCATCAAAATTCTCTCAAGAATTTCCCCAGCGAGTCGCCATTTGTTGTGCATGTTTTGCACACATGCCCCGCCATAGGCAGGGACCCCCTTTTTTCGCTCCCGACAGGCTGCTTTGCTCCTGTCTTGTTTTGCGTGCCCCATTTCCAAGCCTGAATTGGTCATGTGCCATCAAATGATCAAATTCCCCTACCCAAATTCACCTACTTGGGTTATTCAAATCCACAGAGAAATAAAGTCCCCCATCCCCTTTTTGCCTTTTGTATTGCTTTGGCTATTTCAGAAACATCCGTGGACCCTTGTCAGTTCAGTTTCCACATTTTTAGCTTTGGGGACAACTTTTTGGTGGATGTGGAATGTGTTTGGGGTCCGTAAGTGAACTGCTAAGATTTGTCAATGTTCGGTTAAGTTTCAGTGGTTCTGGAGCTTTGTCCCTCTTTGGTTGTTTTGGAAACATCCGTGAACCCCCGTCGATCCAGTTTTCACATTTTTGACTTTGGGGCCAACTTTTTGGTGGGTGTGGGATGTGTTTGGGGTCCCTAAGTGAACTGCCAAGGTTTCATCAATGTTTAGTTAAGTTTTAGTGGTTCTGGAGATTCGTCCCTCTTTGGCTATTTTGGAAACATCCGTGAACCCCCGTTGATCCGGTTTTCACATTTTTGACTTTGGGGACAACTTTTTGGTGGATTTGGGGTCTTTCAATGAACTGCCAAGGTTTCGTCAATGTTCTGTTAAGTTTCGATGGTTTTAGAACTTTCCCTCCAGAATTCCCTTTCTCCTTGGCTATTTGGAAACATCCGTGGACCACCGTCACTCCCGTTTCCTCATTTTTGACTTTGGGGTCACCCTTTTTTGGATCTAGGATGTGTTTGATGTGATTAAATGAACTGCCAAGGTTTTGTCAATGTTTCATTAAGTTTTGATGGTTTCAGAACTTTCCCTCCAGAATTCCCTTCCTCCTTGGCTGTTTGGAAACATCCGTGGACCCCCGTCACTCCTGTTTGCTCATTTTTTACTTTGGTGTCACCCTTTTTTGGATTTGGGATGTGTTTGAAGTGCGTAAATGAACTGCCAAGGTTTCGTCAACGTTCCATTAAGTTTGTATGGTTTTAGAACTTTCCCTCCGGAATTCCCTTCCTCCTTGGCTGTTTGGAAATATCCGTGGACCCTCGCCGCTCCCATTTCCTCTTTTTTGACTTTGGGGTCACCCTTTTTTGGATCTAGGATGTGTTTGATGTGCTTAAATAAACTGCCAAGGTTTCGTGAAAGTTTGGTTAAGTTTCGGTGGTTTCGGAGCTTCGTCCCCCTTTTACTGTTTTGGAACTTCTGGTGGTCACCTCCCTTTCGGCCTCTGGAGCTCGGCCCCTCCATGGCCATTTTTGGGGCTCCACCTCTCCATGGCCATTTTGGAATTTCCGATGGCCACCTCCTTCTTGGCCTCCAGAGCTCGGCCCCTCTATGGCCATTTCTGGGGTTTCGCCTCTCTGTGGCCATTTTTGAACATCTGGCGCCCACCTCCGGAGCCCAGCCCCTCCGTGGCCGTTTTTTGGGTTATGCCTCTCTATGGCCATTTTGGAACATTTGGTGGCCATCTCCTTCCCGCCCTCCGGAACCCGAGCCCTCCATGGCCGTTTCTGGGAGTATGTCCCTCTTTGGCCATTTGGAACATCCGGCGGCCATCTGCTTCCCACCCTCTAGAACCTGAGCCCTCTGTGGCCATTTCCGGGAGCCTGTCTCCTTCCTGGTTGTTTTGAACATCCAGGAGCCTTCCTTCTTCCCAGCTGTTTTGAACATCCAGGAGTTTTCCTTCTTCCCAGCTATTTTGGCTTCTGTCCTTTGTCTCCCTTTTGGCTTTCTTCTGTCGTCTTTTTGCCCTCTAGTGCTCGCACCCTTGAAGCACACATTAATTTTTATGGCCCAAATGATCTCCAAATATGAATATCAAGATCTTTTGATGATGCATGGATAGATCTAGCAGGGAATTTGTAGGTTTGTCTGACATTTTCCTTAACTCATGTATAAATGCACTTACGACACTTCGTGTTTGCAGGAGTCAAGAAGCCTTCTGTAGGTCTATCGAAGAGGCCCATTGAGGGAGTTGTCCTACCTTTTTCCAGATGATGATGATTTCTAAGGAGCTTTCTGCCCGAATCAGGGGCCACCAATCCATTGATGCCAATCGTCGATAGACTCGTTTGATCAAAGGAAGAACACTGCAAGCACATTAAGCAAAAGACAACTTTCAGGCAGTTTTAGCTACAGTGAAAAGGGAAATTAGCTAAATGAAAAAATTGCTACAGTAATTGGCACTAGATGACAAAACAGGGAAAAGACAAGGAATGTATTTTTAATTGTTGAATATTGTGGGGTAGATGAAACCCTAATGTAATTGAATCCTAGCCATTCATTTGGGCTTTGGAAAACTATAAATAGGGGCTTGCCCCTCATTTGTAAGGGTTGGAGAGCTGTTGTAAAAAACATTTGCAGTAATAGAAGACAACATTGCATGATTTTATGGATGTTTTCTTTGATTTTTCTTATCTTGCATGCATGGTTTTTCCTTCCATATTAATTTTAATGTTAGTTTTATTGAATGGAAGTGATAATGGAAATTCCTATTTTGGTATTTGATGAGCTTTCAGCCAATACTTTTAGCACTTGTTGATGACAAGCTGCTATGCAAAGTTAGCCTGGGCTTCTTTATTCCAATGCTGCAACTTAGTTCAATTGCATGTTCATAATGTGCATGTGCAATCTGAAAATCAGCAGACCTTAGAAGATTGCACTAGTTTTGTGTAGCTGTAGGTTTCTGTTGGTCAAGCAAAACTCAGTTTAGGAAGCCTGTCTACTTTAGCAGCCACCATTGTTACTATTCATTCGTAGCTTAGGATTAGAATAGGTTTCTTAACCCTTCTCCTTTTTCTATTTCTTTTAATCCTTGGTTAGAGTAGGACCCAAAGCATCACTATGAAGCTAAATTTGATGAGTTTCAACTTGCTGTTTTGAGTGGACAGCCACTGTACATTCAGTTTTAGCAATTTGAAACTACATTCGCAAAACCAACTTCGTATGCTTTGTAACTCATCTGTAAGACCGCCTTGTGATTCTAGCAAATTACATCAAACAATTGAGATATTCCAAGCACTATCAAAAACTGACATTAGAGACCTTGGGATAGTGTTCTACAATCCGATTGTGGAATGTTGTCTTTCAAGAGAGGTAGTGCACCTACACACTGCCTGCGTTGAAAGGTGCATAAAAAACACATCAACACAGTCATTGTCATGAGAGATGGGTTCTTGTGAACCACTACTCATGAAGCATGGTTCAATGAGTTTGACTCGTAAAAATACATAGTTGAATCCTAATAAGAATCTCACAATTTGACTCACTGTGGTAAATACTTCCTACTTGTCAATTGATGAGATAAAGGGGCTCTATAATGCATAGTTCATAAGGCACAACAATTGCTAAAAATTTTACAAATGGGGTTGCAAGCTAAGTGGGCTTAACCTTGGAGAAAACTCTGTGGTTAAGCATTCTTGAGATGGAGTTGTACTAGGATGGGTGACCTCTCGAGAAGGCCCAGTGCTTCACCCCTGTGAGCATCATCTAGATGCAATGAGTGCTAAGTGGACCATTCATTTTCATGAGAGATGGGTTCATTTGAACCACTACTGATGAAGCATGGGTCAATGAGTTTGACTCGTAAAACTACATATTTGAATCCTGATAGCAATTGTTATCTTCTAAAATTGCACCCTTATCAAGTTGCAGAAACTTGATGCTTCAGAGAAACATGGGAAAATTTCCATGTTGTGGGTCACCTAAAAATGGAAAAGAACCTTTAGGGAAGGCCGACTTCCTTTGTGCTATCACCTAACTACTAATCTTTGTAAGGAAAAGGGAGGAGTGCATAAAAAATGAAAATTAAATCCTATGGTGATATACCAAATTGACAAGAGCAATGAGACACTCAAGTTACACTTGAATACTGATGATGGATATGGGATTGCACAACAAGTTTCTGAAGATTATGCATAAATATTTCACAAACAGGTTTGACATGTGCACACTTTTGAGAAGGAAAAATAATTTTTCACAAATTAAAAGTTCATGTGCCATTCAGTAAAACACAATTTGTAACCTACATAATACTACTTTTGTAAAAAAAAGGCATGCTAACATGAGAGAAAGCTATAAGGAAATAGAAAATATTTCACGAAGTAGCTTGATCAATCACCTGAAAATGCACAATATTTTGCAAGAACTAGAAGGAAAATTGAACCATCAGTTGTACCCAAGGTAAATTCTATATATCATGCTCCAAATGAGTTACAAAAGTTTGCTAATCTGAGAAAGGACTACAAGAGTCACAAACTTCTAAAAAGCGTAAGAAGAACCCCCCTACCAAAATGAGGCAAAAATGCCATATATACCAAAACTAAAAAGTGTCGACCTCTACCCTAGGCTTTACAAAAAATGAGTCAGTTTGTGTTCTTGCAATGGGGAAATCACAAATTGAACTCCTAACTCCACATAATTATGCTACATGGAAAAAATCAGTGTGGAACTATCTCATGATGAAAGGTCTAATAGGTCATCTAAAGGACACAATTCAAAAACCTACTAATGCTAAAGAATTGGCAAGGTGGGAGATTGATCTTGAGAAAACACTTGGATGCATATGTTCATTAGTGTCATTTGATTTGCAATTTCATATTGAATCATGTAATACACCTAAAGAGGCATGGGAGACTTTTGAAAAATTGTATGGTAAAACAGATAAGATTAGAAGATATCAGATTGATAATGATTTGATGAATCTTGATCCTAAATGTTTTGACCACATCCAAGACTTGCATTCTTTTGCTTGGTTTGTGTTCTTGCAATGGGGAAATCACAAATTGAACTCCTAACTCCACATAATTATGCTACATGGAAAAAATTAGTATGGAACTATCTCATGATGAAAGGTCTAATAGGTCATCTAAAGGATACAATTCAAAAACCTATTAATGCTAAAGAATTGACAAGGTGGGAGATTGATCATGAGAAAACACTTAGATGCATATGTTCATTAGTCTCATTTGATTTGCAATTTCATATTGAATCATGTAATACACCTAAAGAGGCATGGGAGACTTTTGATAAATTGTATGGTAAAATAGATAAGATTAGGGGATATCAGATTGATAATGATTTGATGAATCTTGATCCTAAATGTTTTGACCACATCCAAGACTTGCATTCTTTTGCTTGGTTTGTGTTCTTGCAATGGGGAAATCACAAATTGAACTCCTAACTCCACATAATTATGCTACATGGAAAAAATTAGTATGGAACTATCTCATGATGAAAGGTCTAATAGGTCATCTAAAGGACACAATTCAAAAACCTATTAATGCTAAAGAATTGACAAGGTGGGAGATTGATCATGAGAAAACACTTAGATGCATATGTTCATTAGTCTCATTTGATTTGCAATTTCATATTGAATCATGTAATACACCTAAAGAGGCATGGGAGACTTTAGATAAATTGTATGGTAAAATAGATAAGATTAGGGGATATCAGATTGATAATGATTTGATGAATCTTGATCCTAAATTTTTTGACCACATCCAAGACTACATCTTCAAAATCAAGCGATCAAGAACATAGTTGAAAGAATGCAGTATTGAAAAAGAGGATTTACAATTGATTTTGAATGTGTTATCCAAGCTTGGTCTTGAGTATTCAATGTTTGTTTCTGGCTTTCATACCCATTGAATTTCTATGGGAGCATCATATGTTGATCCTAAGTTTGATGACTTTGCAAATCTCCTAATTCAAGAGGAAGCTAAGTTAATGAACATGGGTCTAATCAAGTCTTCCAAACCACAAGCATTGGTGGCTAATGAGTCTAAGGTACAAAAAGAATCAAGGAATCTTGATAAGAAGCAAAAGAAGAAAAAGAACAAGCCACATAAAGAATTAGAATCCTCATCCTCAAAAGGAGAATCATCTAAGAAGGAGAGGCCTTTTTGTGCATATTGCAAGAAGGATGGACATGAAGAAAATTATTGTTATAAGGACATTGATGAGTTGAAACATCTTCTCAAAAAGAATCACATTGATTTTCCTTCTAGAATGTCTGAATCACCCTCTTCTCCTTCTACTTCAAAACAATCTAAAAGGGACAAAGGTCAAGCGTCTACATCAGGTTATAAAGGACAAGCTCTTTGTGCTCTTTTAGGTCTAGGATCAGGGAGATGGCTTCCAGATTTAGGAGCATCTCATCATATGACATCTTCACAGAATACCTTCCCTTCATTTCAGCCTTGTACTATGTCTCCTATCTTGATGGGAAATAATACACACATGAGTGTAACAGAAGGGATCTATTAGCATTGGGGACAACACTTTTGAGGATGTCTTGTGTGTTCCTCATTTGACAAAAAATATTCTTTCTATATATCAGATTGCACATGGTGGAGATGGGAGAATTGTAGAGTTTACACCTGATTTTGTCATCATTTAAGACTTGGAGACTCAAGAGATCATTGCTACTGGGGTGGTTGATCATTCATCTTGGTTGTATTCCTTTGCATAGTTTGCTTCTGATGGTGACATTGTTCCTTTGATTGTTGATCATATGAACCATGATTCAGAGGAGACATTTGAATTCTTGAACTTGGGATTTCTCACATCAGATCTAGTACTTGGGCCATGTATTTCATCTCCTCCATCTACTATTGTAGTTGATTATACTTGTGATTCAGTGCAACAAAATCTTGATAGTATTCTAGATATGGCTACTTGTGATGACTTCCTGACAAGTATTTTAGACAAGTTTCTAGAGTTTCATCTTGCAGATTTGGAGGACATCATTGATAGCATTCATCTTCTCTTTGATGAAGATGCGCCTTCTTCAGTTGTTGTGAGGGAACACTCTAACCCTTTTGTTCATTCTCTACATGATCATTCTTCATAGATTGGCGTGAGTGTGGATACTTTTGGACAACATTTGGAGGAGGCTTCTTTGTCTTCAGAGGGGATATCCTTGTCTTTGGACCATTTTCTACATTCATCTCTACTAATCTATGTTGGATTTTCCTCTTCAACAGTGTGGCCTAGAATGCCTGTTTGGAGTGTGTCAGCGTTCAGCATCGACATGGAGACATTTGAGCATGCTTCAGAGACATCATACATCATCCATACTCCTGACATCCTGCATACATCCATGGTTTCATTTCTTCCTAAGGGGAGGAACGTTGTTCAGTGAGATTGGATCATCTTCAACATTCAATGTCGAGATTCTACCATCATTGCAAGAAACTCAACATTGAGGGGGGGCTACCTTGTCTCTCTTCTACTTCTCTCTTATAGGGGGTATTTTTCCTCACATGGGGTTTTTACCTTCTCATGCATTATTGAGAGTATTGAATTTTTATTTTGTATTTCATCTCTCTTTTGGAGAGGAGTTTTGTCCCACTGGGTTTTCTCCTTTTCACCATTTGTGAAAGATTGCATTGCATGTACATGGGTACCTAACATGTCCTAGTAGCTAAGACCCATCATCATCTTTGTGTCATTTGCATAATAATCTGCTACTCCCTAAGTTGCACTTAAGGGGAGGTGTTGGTGTAAATAATGTCTTGTACCTAGTTCATTCATTACTAGGGGACTTATTTACATGTTAGTTAAGTTTACTTAGGTCCTAGGAAGGAATCTTTCTAGAAGATGTTAGTTGTCATTAGTTGTTATCTTATCTTTTGACAACTACTACATGTGAACCTAGGTAAGTGTGATTAGTTGTCTCATGTCATATGATTAAGAAACTTGTCATAATCCTATGACACCTTGCATCTCACCTTGGCTATATAACCAAGGGGTTTCTCTCATTTTTAATCAATCACAATCATCTCATATCATTGACATTGAATACAGTTTATTCTTGTCATATTCATCTCTCTTTTGTGCTTTCCATTTGGTTCATAGATATTGGCATCCATAGCCAATTCTAACACTAATAATAATAATAAATCAATATATTACAAATTGAATTTTTATCTTTTAAATATGTTTCATTTTTTTTCACTTTTTAAGCTTAGTGTTGTAATTTTAGATAAAAAGTAGAATTTTACTTTTAACAATTTTAATATAGTTCGTATATATTTTTTGCAATGCACCTAGTAAACGGGGAGGGAATAGACCTCATCACCTCTTGCCTGCAATAGAATACTTTAGCCAATTAAGCTAGGTCCCCCACTCTTAATCATTTAAATTAACTTAATAATTTTATTATTTGTTATTAATTTTTTAAAATCATTATGTTATTAATATTTTGATTTTGATATATTTTTATTTTCCATTTAGTTTATTTTATTTTAGTTTTTTAATTTAGGTTTAAGTTTGAATTTTATTTTTATTATTTATATCTTTTTATGAAATTACAAATAATAGTTAAAAATATTTGAATTAATTTAATTTATAATTAGTTATCTTATTAAAGCTTTAATTATTGTAGAATAATTATATTTGAAAATTTGGTTATAATTTATATAATAAAATGAATTTCAAACTTAAAATATAAATTAAAATTTATAGAGTGAGAGAGAGAGGTAACTTTTGATTAGTTGTTTCATGTAACAATCCAAGGATAGTGCATCCTAGGGAGTTATGCTTAGGGTTGAATGTCATTTGGTTAAGGATATGATAATTCACCTTTAAAACCTCTTTAATGTGCCCATTGCACACATAGGAGGAAAATGGGTAAGAGACAAAAAGAGAGAAAATAAAGAGAGAGAAATAGAGAAATGGAGAGGATACAAAGAGATATAAAGAGATAAAAAGAGAGATAGAGATATAGATATAATAGAATAAATATGGAGAGAGGAAGAGAGATAAATAAAGAGAGAAGAGGAGAGACATGGATAGATATAGTTACATAAAGGAGATGGGGAGATAGATAGATAAAGAGAAATATGAGACTAAAATATATAGAGAGGTCAAAAGATCAAGAAATAAAGAGGGAAATGGGCAGAGAGGAGGGAGATAAATAGGGATAGAAAAAAATAGTAAGGGGCAAAAGATAGGTAGAGGGAAATAGATAAGAGAAAAATGAGAGAAAGATAGATAGAGGAAGAGAGAAGAGAAGACAAATATAGAGAGAAATAGGGGAGAGAGAGGAAGAGAGATTGAGATATAATAAAAAATATAAAGAAAGAGAGGGAGACAAAAATATAGAGATCTATCTCTCTTTCTCTTCCCATATCTCTATGATATCTCCCATATGTACTTCTCCCTACCTCTATATATATCCCTCTCTCTACCTCTCTCTATATAACTTCATATCCCTCCATCTATCCCTATCTCATTCTCTCCCTATCAATCTCTTTCTTTATTTCTCAACTTCTCTATCCTCCCCCCTCTCTATCTATTTATATATATCTCTATCTCTCCCCCTCTCTCTATCTCTCTCCTGCTCTTTATTATTTTTCTATATCACCTAGACTTTATCTCTCTCTTGCCCTCTCTATTTATATATTTCCATCTCTTCCTCTTCTTGACTATTTATAACTCATTATCTCTCTCTCTCTCTCTCTCTCTCTCTCATTTACTCCATCTTTCCCTCAATCTCTCCTCTCTCTACGTCTCTCTATATATCACTTCCTATATCTTTATATTTCTCTCTCCATCTTTCTATCTCTAACTCTCCTTCTCCCTCTTCCTCCTTTAATCTCTCTATTTATATTTTTCTCTCTTTGTCTATCTTTGTCTCTCTCTCTATCTCTCCCTCTTATCTTTCCCAATTTATATTTATCTCTCTATCTCTCCTTTATATCCATGCTTTCCCTCTCTCTCCCTATCACTTCCTCTTTCAATATCTCTTAATTCTCTCTCCTATCTCTATTTCTCTTCCTCCATCGACCTCCCTCTCTATCTACTTATACATGTCTTTCTCCCTCTCTATCTCTCTCTATATGTCTTACTCATACACACACACACAGAATCATTGTTTCTCTCTCCCTATCTCTAGCTCTATCTCTATGTCTATCTCTCCATATTTAAATTCTTACATAGCTTTCTCTATTTCTATCTCATTATATATCCATCTCTCTTAAACCCTATATATTTCCCTCTCTCTATCCCTCTATATATATCACTTCCTATCTTTATATTTCTATTTTTGTCTCTCCCTCTCTCATTCTCTCTCTTCCCCTCTTTATATATTTATCTCTTTTGGATCTATATCTATCCCTTTGTCCTCTCTCTTTATCTCTCCCTCTTTCTATCGATATATCTCCCTCTCTCTCTCTCCCTATTTCAAGCATATCATTAGCCTATTGGTGATGGAGCCTTATTATCTTCTCGATTTAAAGGTTATTTTTAGTTGTGTTTGGATCCCTATAAGTAGATGCATATTTGATTTGTAGCTATCACTTCTCCATTGACACCTTTTTTGCACAAACAAAATCATTTTTTAAATAGCCTACCAATTGACCTCATGTATACCACACAAATGTATGTATTTAAAAATAAACCAAAAAATTCCCTAATTGACTATTCACACTTCTTTGGTGAACCCATTGCACACCAAGGTGCAATTGCTAGTATATCAAAAGTTAACTTTATTAATATTAAATATTTAAGGTTAATATATATTATATAAACATTATTTATATAATGTTTATTAATATTAAATATTTAAGATTAATATTTATTATATAAACATTATAAATATAAAGTTAACTTTTTTGTGGCTTTTTGTGGCTGTCTGTTTTAGCTGGTTTTTATCTCTATGGCAGCCTTTTTGTATTTCGGACCTCTGTTTTGGTCTTTGCTTGTAATGTTACTTTGTGGTTTCGGTCCCTGTAAAACCCATTTATCCCCTTTTATCAAAAACATTATTTATAAATCTATTGTTGTTAATAATTTATTAATAATATTTCTAAAAATTTAATTTTAATAATAATAAAGTTAATTTATTAATAACAATTACTAATACTTATAGTAATAATATTTGGTTATAATAATCTAGTTGATAATAAATTTATCTAACTTATTAATAATACATTTAATTTATTATAATTATTAAAAGTTATCTATAAATTTAAATCTTATTATAATAAAGATTAGGGTTAGAGGTAAGGATATGATTAGGATTAGGATTATGATTAAGAATACTATTAGAGTAAGGGTTAAAGTTAGATATACAATATAGGTTTGGGTTAGGGTTATAGTTAAGGTCAAGGTTAATATTAGAGGTATATTTAGGGTTATGATTAGAGATATTAGTGATAGGATTATGGTTAATATTAAGATTAGAGATAAAATTAGGATTAGGATTAGGGTTGGTGTTAGAATTATAATTAGAGATAGAATTTGAGTTAGGGTTAGGGTTTAAACTAGGGTTAGTATTAAGATTAGAGATAAAAATGGGTTAGGGTTAGGGCCAATGTTAGATTTAGAATTTCATATAGAATTAGGGTTCAGGTTATTTTTAGAGATAGAATTAGAGTCAATAATATGATTATGATTAAGGATTGGGTTATGATTAGGGTTAATGTTAGAATCACTATAATACATATTGAATTATAACCTAATCTAATTGAATCATAAAGCTAACAATAATTAAAACCTAGCCATAATCCTTTTTTTCCCACAAACATAACCCTAACCCAAACATAATCCATGCATTATATTGTCATGTGTATCATCATTTCTTCCCACGCCTTCTTCATTACTTCTTTTTGTGTGTTTTTTATAGATTTTTTTATTTTTTTAGTGAAAGAGGATAAGGGCGGTTAAGATGGCATGGCTCAACTACGCCCGACGTGATCGCAGATCGTAGATCTTAAAAAAAATCATATACCACTACGGTGAGCTCCGCGTGAGCAGCTGCATCGCCTCCAGTTTCAGGCTCTGCTTCCTGGCGGGTGAAAAGCGTGATTTTTATTAAAAAATAGTTACTAAGGTTCTGGAAGTTACAAAGTATCCAAGAAAATTCTAGATGGATAAATGCATAGAGGAAAGTGTATAGATACAGTTTTGTACCATAGAAAAAGGATCTGTAAGTTACAAAGTTTCCAAGAAAATTCTAGGCCACCTACAGGAAAAAATGGGAGGAGCACTGCCTCGGTTTTTCCATATTGTTCAGAATCTTTGAGTAATCTGTGAATATTATTCAATGTGATCTCTTTGGCATTGCAAAGAAATTGTGCATCTTATAACTCATTGAAACGCCACTGTTACATTGCACAGGTGGACAGATAAGACGCGAAAAATAGTCCTTTCGATTATCCACAATCTTAGCTGGCACTTTTCGATACAAACGTTCAAGTTTTACCCAAACTATATGAAAAGGAAACACTAAATGTGTCTTGTGTGCTTTCGAGAAATTAGCCTAAGTCCTTCGCTCAATGATTCCAAAATGTACTATATAAATGCTGAGCTCTGCCTTAAAACCTTCCAACTAGAGAAAGATGAAAGCTAAAGCAATACAACTAAAAGTTTGAAATTTCAAGAGTTACAGAGTTCGTAGAGATTTTTTGAAATCTTTGACTGACAATTTTTTATTCTAGCAATTTATAGAATGGAGAATTTCAATAGCAAGAGCCGATGCTCTGCTAAAATCCTTTATCCCAGCTATCCAACAACTTTGTGCATCTAACCTACAACTGCCCAAGGATCAGCAAAATTTCGCCGTTCACCAGTTTTTAAACACACTTATTAGGGGTGCAGAGCTGGCGAAATATTGTGATATGCTTCACAAATACTCAAGCTAGAAGAGGAGATCAATGGCATCATGGGTTCCATCCCGGCCCAAATGGTGTTAGATGCTAGAAAACTTATGGCGGTCCTAAAAGATCTATACAAGGAATTACAGCCTTCAGATATAAGTAGTACGCTGAATACCATGATTCAACAGCAAATGAGTTTAGGGAACCTGTGTTAGAGTACTGAAATGGAAGAGGCTAACAAATACTCGTATCTTAGTGATGGTCCTGTGAAATCTTGGTTTTATGCAGGATTGGAGAAGCCTGTTGCGGATTTGAAGGAGCTTTTATTCCTAAACGAGGTGTCGGTCGTTGGGGTGCATTGTATGGGGGGTGGTGGGAAAACGACTTTGGCCTCGGCTATTTGTAATGATCCCCATATCAAAGGTAATATTTCTTTCTTTTAATCTTTTGACATTACATTCAACTAATGTTTTAATTTGTTATGAGGAAACCACTGAATTTTTTAGTTCCATCCCCTCAATGCCCTAAGATTTTGGACCAAGGGTTTTGGTGTGTGGGACATCAAGGTTAAATTGATCTGTGAACATTTAAGGGTAAGATCGTTTTTAGAACCTATAGTCTACATGCTTAGACGACTGTTCCCCTATTCGTATTAAGTTTCAATACTTATCAAGTTTCAAAATGTATTCTCTTGACATTTCGCGTTGCAATGGCTATGTGCCGATTGGCAGATAATTGAAAAAACTAGGAGTATTTTGTCAATTGTGCCATCTAGTTTACAACCTTTACATATTTTCATTTCCTGAGATATTTTCATTTTACCTGTGGGTCAGCCTGCCATTTCTGGTGTTAATTTTTTAGATTCTTAGATTTTCTTCTTGATTCTCTAGTCCAAGATTGAGTAGTTCTTATATAGCGTACCAAAAAATAATTATTTTTTTCTGTGGACATCAGGTTTTTTTGGAAATGTACATTTCATCACTATTTCACAATCCCCAAATCTGATGGGAATTATAGAGACAATGTGGGAGAAGATTGTTGGAAGGAAGAAGCCTGAGCTTCAGAATGTAGAAGATGCATGCATATAGCTAAAGCAACAACTTTATAGTAAATCTAAGCGAACCCTGATGATATTGGATGATGTTTGGTCCAGGACTCATTTGGAGGAATTACTACTTGAAGCGTGGTGTATAATGCTCCACGGTTTGCTTGTACCAACCTACTAGAAGACTTCTCTCTGTCTTCACCCAAGAACCTGACAAATTCTACGCTTTGATTAGACTTAGGTCATTAACTAAGTCTTGCTTCAACTCTGTTATAAGAGTCTCACTCCTTCTGCTTAATCGTGGAGGACTTAACACCATTTGAACTTGTCAATCTCCTACACTTAGAAGGATCTAAGTGTCAACTTCATTATCAAACTTGAATTGCTTGCAGGGGAGCTAGAGACACTGTTTCCTTGCATTTCGCATTCAATTGAATACATCTTGGAGGGTCTTCAGTCTTCACTCCTACCGATCTCAAGATTTTGCCTTGAAGAGGCCTATTTCTTGTAGCCCTTACCAGTCACCTTTTTGCTTTTCCTGTCTACACTCTCCAAACAACCTAGCAAATAAATTTCACTTTTGGACACCCTTTTCAGTCTTTTAAAACATTCATAGGGTTTCAGACCCCTGTCTTCTTTGTACAATAGATTCCTACAATCTAGGGTAAAAAGGCTAATAGACCTAATTCCTAGGGTTGCACTAGTTGCTTACTTCTTTCTTACACAAATGGATTGGATAGACCACAATCCTTTCAACATGTCAAAATATGACTAAGACCTACCTGAAGCCGTACTGTTTCTATACTGTACCCTCTACCCCTGCCTGTACTCTTCAATTTTCACTCTCAAACCTCTAACCGGACTATCCTAGCTTGCCTAGGGTTTGAGTTTAATAATCCTTTCTCCATTCCCTATACTTCCTACTGCTAAATATATACAAGTGATTGGCTCCCCTGTCATTTCAATCATATCTCAGGGTGATCCCGTGGTTAGATTTTATGGGGGAGCCATTTAAAAAATGACTGCTCAAAACAGAGAAAACAAACCCTCTACAATCTAACTTATGAATTCAAAACAACAAATCTACTCTAAGCAACCTGAATACAAAATGAAAGTTACTCAAAACTATTCTATGAACACAAATACAGTGCTAAATTAGTATACACAATGCCTTTGATACCACTGTTTCTCAAGGTACTCGGGAAAACACAGAATTCTGCAATCCTTTCTTCTATTCCACACAACAAAACTTGATTACAACTATCTTCCTACTTGTCTACGAGCCATTACCTTACATAGATGCCTTTTTTCCTTGTTTTTGGGGATGTCGGTCAATCCCATACTCCTAACTTTGAGGAGATCCAAGCTAACTAAGTTGCATGCAACCTGACAAATGTTGTCATGCAACTTTACAACAACATTTTGCAACTTATCATTATGTCATGATCCTAAATCTTAGGACCTCTAACTCCTTGATTTCAAACCATCAACTTCCTCAACTGCCTCTTGGCATCTTCTAACAACAAGGATGTGGTTTTA
Source organism: Sequoia sempervirens (assembly GCA_007258455.2). NCBI lineage: Eukaryota > Viridiplantae > Streptophyta > Pinopsida > Cupressales > Cupressaceae > Sequoia > Sequoia sempervirens. Next base: position 389,637,607 of record VDFB02281492.1, on the reverse strand, counting down.
ACACATTTAAGGCTCAACCTTCCAACATAAACTGTCCTAAGCTAAATAAAGCAACATTTAACAACAATGAGTAAACTAAGATGACTATAGTCCTAGTGACTAACTCACCACACACAATCAAGACCTTCTAAGGTCCAAATTAAACACACTATCATCCTGACTTGGCTAAGGTCAGATACAAGCCAAAATTGATGACAAACAAAATGGAGGTTAGCCTAGGTGCTCCTGCACCAAAGTGCCAGGGTACAAGACTATTATCACAACTAGAGACAGTTCTATCATCCCCCAAAACTCCTGTACTCGATTGTATCAGCTGTCGTTGCTAGGCCACGATGATGCTCTCTCACTTTTCTACTTCTCGGCATTTGGACAGACATCAATTCCAAGTAATGCAGATGCAAATCTAGCCATGGGGGTATAGTCTTTTCGTACCTAAAATAAAAAAAAATTGAATAAGCCTAAAGTTACTTATCGAATCAAATAAGACCAACAACAAAAGTAAAATGAATTACGTGCTCATTTATGTTTTTTCTTTAAGAACTCGCAAGTGCAAGCTGAATGTAAGGGCCTACCCCTTGCTCTAAAGGTGATTGGGAGCTCTTTGAATGGGGAACCTCGTGTGACCTGGTTGAACGCAAAGAATAAGCTTTCCCAGGTGGAATCCATATCCAATGATCACAAAGAAGGAATTTTTAGATGCTTGGAGACCAGTATTGATTTCTTGGATGATGTTGGGAGGGAATGCTTCATAGATTTGGCCTCATTTCCAGAGAACAAGAAAATCTGTGCTGATGCACTGCTGGACATTTGGGTTTATGTTCGGAAGCTGGAGAGGCAAGATTCCTTTATCATGCTAAGGGAAGGGAGATTCTTAATGATAGACCCTTTAATGCTCATGTTGTCGCTATCGGAACTTGCAAGCAAAAATCTCTTGAATTTAATCAGCGGCCCAGGGTATTTTCCTATCCTTTCATGTATTAAATTTCTTGCTATATATATATTTTGAACATTTAGCTATTAAAATGTGTGTAATAATTAGAAGCAAAGCAACAATCTCTTATTGAAACATCCCTGAGCTGTAATTATCTTGAATCTAATTAGCAGCTCAGGGTAGTTGTTTATCCTTATTATATTAAATTTGTTGCTATATTTATTTTTTTATAAACAGTGAGCTGATATTGTGTCTGTAATTATCAGAAGCCAAGCAACAATCTCTCATGGAAATGCCTTTGAGCTGTACTTTTCTCAGCACGATGTAATGCGAGATTTGGCCATATACTTGGGAAGCCAGGATAGTATAGGCCACAAGAAGAGATTATTCATGCCTAGGAAGGAGCTGAGCTTGCCAGGGAAGTGGGAGATTCTTAATGATAGACCCTTTAATGCACAAGTTGTCTCTATTCACACAGGTAGGTTATTCTACCAAAAATATTTAGACTCGTTTAGTGGTAAACTCTGCAGGCTATTTTGAATATTAAATAGTTTAACTTTGTGGTTTTGTCATCATGAGTAATGAAACTATTGAAACAACAATACCTTTGACATAAATTCTTTATGTAAACTGCTAGTATTCTCAACCGCTAAAAAATGTTCTAATTCAATTTGCATACGTGATTGATCTATTGCAGGCTCTATGACTGAGAATTAGTGGTATGATATGGATTTTCAAGAGACAGAGGTTCTGGTGATACACTTTTTCGCAGGTGAATACTTTCTACCGTCATTCATCAAAACCATGAAAAAACTGAAATTTCTAATGTTGTGTAATTTGAGCTTAAGGAGGGCCACAAAAAATGGTTTAGATGCCTTATCTTCACTCACTCAGCTCAGGAGTGTTCACTTGGAGAATTTGGATGCACCCACTATTTTAGAACAGATTAAAGTAATACAAAAATTACACAAACTATCTCTAAGTTTGTGTGAAGGGTTTGGAAATATTTCCACATTTAGAATCAGCAACACCATCCTACAGGAATTTGACCTAGACCACAATAGTGATTTGGAAGAGTTACCTCTTGAAATCTACAATATGCCTTCTGCTCTGTCATGGTCTATTTCCAATTGCCATCTGCTTCAGAATTTACCATATGATCTTGGAAATATGAGCCATCAAAGAATACTAAGGTTATCGGCATTACCAGGCCTGAATGAAAATGACACAAAGAGCTCATTCAAACAACAAGCGATTGGACAAGCGAGAGAACACCCCATTGCATCATTTTTTCGGCACCCAAGAGTAGTGAATTTGATAAAGACTTTCATAATCATTTTGGACTTCATTTTCCTTATAATAGGAGTAGCAGCAGTAGAAACAAAACCCACTAAACCTGAGCCTCATCAAGGAGGCTATCGAAAACATAACTAGCACTCCAACACCTATAAGTGTTGGAAATAATCCCAACTTCATAAATTACTCCACCGTAGACATTCATTTTGTCTATCCGAGCATATCTCCAAAATCTATCCATATGTGTGAAGTTTTCTTTCTACAGCCTTGTTTATTTTTGTCTTCTTATCATTTGATGTATTAGGATAGGTTTAAATGTAAACCAACATCACAATCTTCTTTGGCAAGATTTTTCCATCTATCATAATTAGTATGTAATTAAATGTTTTTGATTCTCTCTCCATTGTTGGGTTCACACATAGGTTTTAGAGAGTCTTACTTTTGGTAATAGATGAGAGTAGCCACTTTTTGTGTAGAAAATGAAATGTAATGAAAAAGACAAAGGAGCTAGTGTTGTTGTAGTAACAATTTGAGGATGTAGACAGTATTATTGTTATAGCAACAACCAAAACACAAGGGAGTTCAATTCTCTCTCTTTTTTTGAACATATAAAAGGAGTAGTAGCTCTACACTTGGTTTTATGACAGTAAATATTGTGCACATTTTGAATATATACAAAATACGAATTATAACAACTTGTCTCTGTGTTTTAATTTCTGATTTTTATTTATGTTTCCTCTATGCTATGTTTTATTTAGTATTTTAGTCCTCTGCCTCTTCCTCCACATGCTATCAGAGTTGAAGGTTCTCAAAAGGATTTTCAAAGGGATAAGGTTTGATCAACATAAAGGTTTCATAGTCAACAATGACAACTCCAAGTACAAGTCTAACAAACCCACAAATTCCACAATTCAATGGAAAAAATTACGATTGCTGGTCAATCATAATGAAGGCATTTTTCTGCTATTAGGATATTTGAGAGCTTATTGAAAATGGTTACCCAGAACTAATAGATGCAGCAACTTACAATGCACTTTCATAAGCTCTCTTTTATATTTTCCAAAGCAATGCATGAGAGCACGTTTCCAAGAGTTGCAACAACAACCAAGTCAAAACAAGTGTGGGATATTCTGCAAATAGAATACTAGGGAATGACCAAGGTGAAGACAACAAAATTGCAAATGTTGAGAAGAGACTTTGAGACAATATGCATGAAGGAAACTAAATCAATAGATTCATTTTTTACACAAATTATTGAACTAGTTAATCAAATCAGGTATCATGGTGAGATATTGAAGAAAGAAGTGTAGTTGAGAAGATTTTGAGAAGCTTACCTACAAGGTTTGAGTCAATTTTTGTGGCTATAGAAGAAACAAAGAATCTCTGTCAATTTTCTATTGATGAGCTCCATGCATCTCTCATTTCACATGAGCATAGTCTAAGAGAAGAGACTTTGAGACAATATGCATGAAGGAAACTAAATCAATAGATTCATTTTTTACACAAATTATTGAACTAGTTAATCAAATCAGGTATCATGGTGAGATATTGAAGAAAGAAGTGTAGTTGAGAAGATTTTGAGAAGCTTACCTACAAGGTTTGAGTCAATTTTTGTGGCTATAGAAGAAACAAAGAATCTCTGTCAATTTTCTATTGATGAGCTCCATGCATCTCTCATTTCACATGAGCATAGTCTAAGTAAAACAACAAACTCATCATTGGAGCATGCTTTCAAGACACAAGCTTCAATCAGCCATGGTAGAGGCAAAGGAAGATCAAACCCAAGAGGAAGAGCTAGAAATTTGTATAGAGGTGGAAGAACCAGCCTATCAAATCTCGTGGAAGAGGTAGCAACTAAATTTTGAATCAAAATCAGCCCTGTCAAAGGTATGATAAAACACAAGTCTAGTGTCATTATTGCAAAAATATGGGTATTATTTAAATGAATGTAGAAAGAAACAATATGATTCTAGAAACAAAAATAAAATTTTACAAAAGAAAATCAAACCAAGGCAGCATGTTTTACCTATAATGTTGCACAAGAACAACAAAAGGATGTATGGTTTAGATTCTAGATGCAACAATCACATCACAAGGAATGTAGAATTTGCTTTAGTTTAGATGAAAATAAAATCTAATGTCACATTGGGCAATGATAACAAAGTTTCAGTTATGGTAAAGGAAGAATTTGACATTCTAAACAAGAAGGGGATAAAAGTTTACTGGATGAATATTTTGTCCCTAGGTTAAAAACATAATTTGATGAGTATTGAGAAGCTTTGTTCAAAAGGATATAGAGTATTTTTCAAAAATAGAGAATGCATAATCTTAGAAAAACATCCAAGCAATCAAATTATTGCAAAAGTTCAAATTACAAACAATAGAATTTCCCAAGGATACAACTAGATTTCAAACAGAATTTTCAAACACAACTTGTGGATAAAGCAAGTAACAATCACACAAACAACATTCCATCCAAAAAATTATAGATGAAAATTACATGGCATTTAAGATTTGGACACCTAAACTCTGAGGCTTAACCCTATTGCATATGAAAAACATGGTAAAGGGATTTCCACCATCGAAACCAACAAGGTTGTGTGAAGGATGTATTTGGGGAAAACAACATAGAGAATCATTTTAATAGGAAAGTCAAATGAGGGTAACAACACCATTAGAGATTGTCCATTCAAATTTATGTGGTCCCATGCAAACACCCTCCTCATTTGGAGGAAGATATTTCATGACATTCATTGATGATTACACAAGTAAAACATGGGTCTACTTCCCAAAAGCATAAGGATGAAGCATTTTATTACTTTTCCAATACAAAAGCTCTTTACCTGAGTAGCTAAAGTGGAAAACTATATCAAGGAATTGAGAAAAATAAAGGAGGTGAGTACTTCTCAAATGACTCTTCATAAGATTTTGCAAAGATCATGGCCTTCATAAAAAAATCTCACTACCAGATACTAATAACCCCAACAAAAAGATGTAGCTAAAAGAAAAAATAGAACAATTATGGAAATGGCAAGGAGCATGTTAAAAGAAAACCATTTGGTCAAATGAGTATTGGTTGAAGTCGCTTCATGCACCTCTATATAATAAATAGGTGTCCAACAAGGATTCTAAAGAATGTGATTTGAAGAAGCATGGAGGAAAGGAAATGTAATATTTCATATGAGAGTGTTTGGATGTGTGTGTGGCATATACAATACGTCCCGATGAATTGAGAAAGAAATTGGACAACAAAGGAGAACAATACATATTCGTGGATATAATGAAGAATCAAAGACATCTAAACTTTACAATCCAATAATAAAAAATGTAATATTTAGCGTAGATGTGTAGTTCATAGAAGAGGAAGCATGGTATGGTAGCTTAGAGAAAAACAATGAATGTAAACAAGAAGCATACCACAAGAAGATAGGGAAAGAAATAACACCACTAAAGCATCCATTCAAATGTGAATCCTCTTACCCCACTCAAGTTCAACAATGCTGGGTCCTCGACACCTCAACAAAGGTAAGGGAAAAAAAAATTTTCTAATTCAAGCTAACAATAACTCTCAAAATGGGGAAACAAACACCAACAAAAATAGGAACTCATAGTGCAGGCCTCCTATCAAGTCCACATTCTACAAGTTCAAACTCAAGTGACATGTCAAATCCAACCTTGGTAAGATTGAGAAGACAAAAAATTAAACAATAAGAGATATTTATAAGCAAAATGAAGGTGAGAATAGTGCAGGTCTGAATTTCTTTTGTATTATATTCACATGTTGATGATCCTATTCATTTTGAAGATGCAATTAAAATGAAAAATGGGTAAATGAAATGGATGAAGAAATAGATTTTATGGAAAAGAATAAAAACATGAAGTTAGTGAATCTTCCTCCCGAAAGGAAAAAGAAGTTATAAGAGTAAAGGGCATATAAAACAAATGTAATGTTGAAGTAAGGGGAATGGAAAGACATAAAGCAAAGATTGGTTGTTAAGTGATGCAAACAACAACCAGGTAGATACTATGATAAAAACATTTGTCTAACCGCAAGAATGGGAAACAATAAGGGAAGTCTTAGTAATAGCATCCCAACAATCAATGGAAGGTATACCAAATGACATGAATTCAGCCTCTTTAAATGGAGTATTGAAAGAAGAGGTGTATGTGGAGTAGCCACCTAGATAAGGAGGTTCATGGGAAAAAAAGTGTATAGGTTGAAAAGGAACTTTATGGGTTGAAGCAAGTATACTGTGCATGGTACAATAGAATTGGATACTATTATATTTCTTATGTAATGGTTTCAAAAAGTTTAATTATGAGTGTAATATCTACATCAAAGAAAAATGGTAAAAGATCTTACTCTATTGTGTTGTATAGATTATTGCCACCATGGGCATAGTACAATGTAGAATTGATCCATATTTTGAGCAATGGTTTTAGTGAAAAGCGATGTTGAGTCTACTTTCAACATCAAAGAAAATGGTGGTAAGATCTACTTGTTGTGTTGTATGTAGATGACTTAATATTTTATGAATGATGAGATGTATTCATTGTTGATTTCAAATAAAACATGAAAAAATGAGTTTGAGATGAATGATTTAGGGATGTTAAGATACCTCCTAGGTGCATAAAAAAGTGTAGAAAAGAAAATGGTATTTTTATTTGTCAATCAAAGCATGTAGATATGATCTTGAAGAGGTTTTAAAATGCAAAACAGCAAGTTTACTTCAACAATCAAATAGCCATAGTTCTAAATTGAGTAAGGATGATTGTAGCAACAATGTAAATTAACCCCTATACAAAAAGCACGGTTGAAAGTCTAATGTATTTTGACTTCACAAAAATGCCTAATATATAATGTGGCGTAATGAGTTTTGATTTTAAGGTTCATGGAGACTCCAAAGTAGGTGAATTGGCTAGCAACTAAAAAAGAATCTAACATATGAATGAAACCAAGTCCGATATGGAATTTTATATAGTGTAACCACGATTTCAAGTTAGTCAAGCTGCCACTGCATGTTGGGATTAGTAGGAAGTTTTATAGCGATAGATAGAGCACATCAGTATGCATTTTATCAGTCTGAGAGTCATTTCATGCTTCCCAAGAAGCTGTAAACTAATTGTTTCTATCTATAGTTGAAGCTGAGTATGTAGTAGCAATTGTGGGTAGTATGTCAAGCCACTGGATGAAAAGAATGTTAAAAGGACAAAGCATGAACAAGAAGGGAAACCACAATCCATTGTGACAATAACTCTGCAATTGCTCTATCCAAAAATTTATTCCTTCCATGAAGAAGAAAGCACATTGATAGAAGGTATCACTAGATAAGGGAACTAATAAAATGATGGTGAAATTGTTTTGAGCATTAAAGTCTAAAGAATATTATGTAAATACTTTACAAAGCCATTGGGAAAGGAAAGTTTTTTCAAGAAAGAGACAATTTAGGCATCATAGATGGCAACAATTGTGATTAAGGGGGAGGTTGGAAATAATCCCAACCACATTTATTACTCCATCATAGACATTCATTTGTCAGATCCTCAAAGATATCTCCAAAATCTATCCACATGTGTGAAGTTTATTTTCTACAACCTAATTCTATTTTTTTCCTTCTTATCATTCAATGTATTAAGAAGATTTAAATGTAAACCAAAAGAACAAATCTCTTTAGAAACATTTTTCCATCTATCATAATTAATACATGTAATTAAATGTTTTTATTCTTTCCTCCATTGTTGGGCCTTACACGTAGGGTTTTAGAGAGTGTTATTTTGGTAATCGTGATGAGAGTAGTCAATTTTTTGTGTAGAGAATGAAATGTAATGAATAGGATGGGGGCAACTAGTGTTGTTGAAAACAAATTGAGAGCCTTATTTTTGTAATAGATGAGTAGTCATTTTTTCCTATAGGGAATGAAATGTAATGAATAGGATTAGACAACAAGTGTTGTTGTAGTAACAAATTGAAGAAGCAACACCTGTTATTGCTATAGCAACAACCAAAAAACAAGGGATTTTAATTTTGTCTCATTTTATGAATGTATAAAAGGAGCAACAACTCTGTATTTGGTTTTATGACAACAAATATTATGTGTTTTGAATAATATGAAATACAAATTATAATAGGTTATCTCTATTTTTTTAATTTTTGCATTTTATTTTTGTTTCCTCTATGCTCTGTTTTGTTTAGTTTTTTAGTCCTCTACCTCATCCTTCATAAAGGAGGTTAAAGGATTACACTAATTGAAAACTATATGTATGTTAATATGTTAGAGAGTATGTGTTTATGCATAGATTCACTACAAATTCTAATTGCATGTGATTTGATTAAACTTAAACAATTAATAATATGTGCTTAACAATTTGGCATGTAATAAACTTAGAAAAATCTAGATTTTTTCCTTGAAGAAATTTAATATTATCTGAGTATGAAATATTAGCATATAAATTTAAAAAATAAAGCAATACAAATGAACAATGAATGTTTCCATCAAATTGACAAAAAACACTATATATGGAAATAGAATGTTCCCATCTAGTCGTTAAATCAATATTTATTTTTCTTTTATGTGATAAGTGAGATTTTAGAGGCTTTTACCTCATATTTTGGAGGCTTTTACCTTTAAACAATAGTTGTTTACCAATAAACAATAGTCAAAAATCAGTAATTTGATAAATAATTTGTGAAAAACTAAATTTTGTTCTACTCAATCCTATATTTATTATTCTTTTGAAAAAATTTAGAATATGCATAAGATAATAGTTTTCTATATTATGTTTCAGTAGTTATCTTCAAAACTATTTGAACAAATATAATTATAATCCATATTGAAAATTCATATGAATGCGAATAGTTATCAATGGATGATTTGACCTGTTGTTTCATGTATGGAGTAATAGCTATTGTTCTTCCCAAATGAGGTTTGGCTAGAGTATGTATTTGAAAATGATGACACACATAGACATCATAATTCTTTTTTCATTAATCTCATAGATTGAATCTTTACACATCTACAGGATTTTTTTGTTGAACAAGATACAAACAAGAAAAATTGTAGTGCCCCTCTATCTGTGATATCCTTGTGTTGCCTCTAACTCACTTGTAAAGTTAGTATTGATTGGCATGATTTGAATTGATTCAAGTTATTTGGTTTGTGTTTTGAGGTATTAAATAAAATAAAAGTTACAATACTTCTATGTTTTTGTCAAATAAAATATTATCAATGTTTAAAATGAATTAAATAAATCAAACTTGAATATTATAATTAAATAAAAATAAATAAATTATTGTGGAAGTAATGAATAATAGTATAATAAACAAAATTAAATGCAATATTATGTCAGTTTCATGTAAAGATCTAATTATACAATTTTGCATGTAAGGTTTTGTAACTGCTTAGCATAAATATAGTTCTTAATTAAAGCCTCTTGGTAACTAAAAAAAACTACACCTTTAGAGCATTTGGAAGTCGAAGAAAACTAAAGAATTTGCAAAATAAATAATAACTATATTTAGCCTTTTGGAGGGGGCAGAATGGAGGGAGAGATTGTTTCGTATAGGCTACTCTTGTACTGCATCAAAGTTTAGTCTCGTAGAGATTGATTAAGCTTGGGTGCAGATCAGGTATGTATTCTTTCATGATTCTTGTGCATCCATTTATAAACTTGCAACCTTTATATTGTACATCACAAATATTATGCTTTCTTTGATTTTATTTTTTTTTGCAATCTTTGATATGGATTGTTACGAAAAACCTTTTTTATTCTTATTAAGAAAACAAGGGATTTAGGAAGAGGGTTGTTAGTGATTTTCTTTTATAGACCATGAATTGGTATTTTTGTGTAAGGGTTTGATAACTATTTTCTGCGCATGTAATCTTGTAACGGATCGGTCTTCTTGTATTTGTTTCCTCATCAGAATAATAGTTTCCTTCTATAACCATTCTTCTTCACTGAAATAATTGATCCATCTGTAGTGGCGGGATCATTAGTGATAAGGCTTCAAACTTGTTGTTCAGATAATAAAAAAGTAAATAGTGATGTCTCTCAAAATTCTAAGCCTCTTCAATAAATTCTAAAGGTTTAAATAGCCTGCATGATTCTACTAACAATCTATCACAGTTGCAGCACTTGAAAATAAATATTGTCATTATATTAACATAATAGAGAGATTTCCTTTGATCATGGTAAGGTTTAACTCCCAAACTTCAAATCTGAGTGCGTCTCTAGAAATTCGCTGCCAAACAGAACTGCGTCTAGTTAAAAAAGGAAAGGTTGTTCATTATTTCTCTTGCTCTTAAGTCACGTATTTGCTCCTCACCTTGCTCCTTCCCTTCAGTCTTGGGGATAACATTTGGGATTTGACAATAAAGCAAGAGGATGTCGATATTTCCAAATTCCAATATTTACTTTCTAATATACTTGGCAACCTATCACAGTTACAACATTTAGAGTTGAGGTTTTTTGCATAATTAAATAGCCTCACTAAAACCTTTGGTAACTTATCACAGCTGCAGCTAGAAAATTTAATAATCTCTCTGATTTCATTGATAACCTGTCACAGTGGTGCGCTTGAACATGGTAGGGTGTATAGTTTTAAACAAAATCTCTAATTCTTTTTGCAACTTGTCTCAGCCGCAATACTTGACCATAATAGGAAGTTTAAAAGTTTAAATAATCTCTCTTATTTCATTGTCAATTTGTCTTAGCCACTGCGCCTGGCCATAACAAGAAATTTTTAAAGGTTTAAGTAATCCCTCTATTTTCTTTGTCAATCTAACGTAGTCATAGCACTTAGAGTCAATAGAATGAGAAAAGATATATGAAAAATAGAGTAGTGAAGGGTAATATGAAGAAGAGATTATTTTAGAAGTTTACATTAGTCTGCATAATGTTAAGTTAGACAAATTTGCAAATAGAAATTATTGTGTGGAATATTGGTTAATTAATATTAACAACAGTATGAATTGTTTGTGGAGTCCCATTAATAATGGTAAATATTTTGATCATAGATTATTTCTTCATAATGGAGTTAGTGGAAATGATGATCTTTTTTTTTTATAAAGGTGCTAGGAAAGAATGTTTCCCCTCTTAGCTATAGTTATATAGAGAATAGTTACTTGCGTATGTTGAATGTTAGAAAAGAATGTTCTCTTGATTATAAAATTAAATGGTTATACTATATAATGAAAATTGGTAACACATAGGAATATTAGGGAAAAGAATTATGCCTTTTTATAAATGAATAAGTTCTTACTTCATAGTGAAATTAGATGGTCATATAGTTTTAGTTAAGAAGAAAACTGGCATTGTAATGTAGTGTTGGTGAGATTAGTTATCCTTTTAAATATAATTAGAGTATTAATTGGCTAATCATGTTTATATATATGTATATAGTTATAGGAATGATTATAAATCCTAAATTGGAATAAAAGAAATTGGTTGGAATGTTTTAATAACTTCTTTTATTTAATAGAAATTTATGATGAGCATAGTGAGATGTTAGTAAGGTATGTGAATATAGCCTTTAATGAGTTAAAATGATTCCTTATCAAGTGAAGAGTCAAATTGTAGACGATAGTTCAATTGTTCTTTGAAGTTTATTGCTTTTGATTGTTGGGTTAGTATTTTGAGTGTGATAAAATATGCCTTGAGATAATTACGATATGTGATTATAGAGTTCCTTTATTTATTTTAAATTAATTGTTATTAAACGAATGGATAAATTGTATTTGAATGGTCATTGTTCATTTAAGGGTAATTTGGTGTATCCTATTTGTGGTGCCCTCTTTGGAATTGCTTGGCTTCAGAAGTGATTTCATTCCATTGGGTTTGTGTCCTTTTATGAGTGATTTGACATATCCTTTCATTGTGACTTTTCTTGAGTTGATGTGAGCTAGGGATCTTCTTTAAGTTAAATTGTGTTGATATTCATTTAACCTTATGGTGAATTCTTGGTTTGTTTTGAGTTGTGGGGGTCTTATTAATTGAAATTGTGGTGGAGTATTTTGGATTCTAATGCAATGCTTGGTTGTGATAAGTTTATGCTTCTTATTGTATGCAATCTTCCCACTTGTATTATTTTGGTGAAACATTAAATTATATTGTTGTCATATTTGTTGATTTTGTCAAAGGTAATTTGTTTACCAACTGTACGGGTATCTTGTGAGGAGGAAATTGAGGTCTCCCTTGGATGCCTAGTTGCATGCTTTTACCTTTGTTGTTGAAGGGTTGTTTCTGGATGGTTCCATGTTGGTGTGAATGCCTTTGGAGACTAATTTTGATTCAAGGAATCCTTTGACATTTAATTTGTGTTGCAATGTAATTGGGAACTCATGTTTTGTTTATGATTTGTGGATAGTTGATCTTTTTGATTTTCTGATTTATTTTTGTATCAAAGTTGATTATGTAGTCTGGATGGGGTTGTTGATCTTATTTTGGTATATTCACTCATTATATTTGAATTGAAAATAGTTCTTGTGGCCTTACAATTATTTTTGTCAGTTCTTTGATGGGGAAACCCTAGTGTAAACTTTATGAGAGTCTTCTAGAGGCTTGTTTTTTTTATTGTTGGTCAATGTCTCTCCTTTTATGTGACCTTGATGTGGCAAGTGTTTTGGTATCAGGATTTTGAAAGGCTTGTACGATAATTGTTGAGACTTTGATTATGTGTTTATAGCGGGATGGGTAATGCCTCACATGCTTTTCTATTGTGATCTAATGTTCTTGTTATGTTGTACAACCCTTGGTTTTTTGGTTTGATGTTGTTGGGTCTCTAGGGAGAGTGGCTCCTCGTGGGGGTTGGTGCCCCATTTAAGGGGAAGGGCACAGGATAACCCACGAGTGAGTTAGTAATCAAGTGAAAAGCTAATAATTAACTTAGGAGGGTTGGGTAGTAATATCATTATAAGATTTAAAAATGGATGTCTCGTCTTCATTAGTGCTTTTGCAGACTAATGGAAGGCTGAGAAGGTCGTGATCAGCAAGGTCGTGACCTCATCTTCATGAGAGGTTTACGGCTCTGCATGAGTCACCCTATGGATCGACACCTCTAGTTGGGAGGAAGGGCATAGGATAGCCATAGATGGGACCGGCGCCTCCAGTTGGGAGGAAGAGCACAGGATAGCCCATGTAGGATTATGCGATGACACTCTCCCCTAGTTGCCTAGGTGTTTTACTTCATTGTGTTCCTCTGGAAGTATGTTATGGGAGTTGGTTTAGATTGTGGTTACATGGAATTATATTGATTCATGGAGTATTCCCTTGATACATCTTTGGTGTACTTTGTGGTCTTCTATGATCTCATTGATATTTGACTTATGATCTTGTACTCTTATGGTACTGTGATATGATGTTATTGTATTGTTTAATTTCAATTTGGATTTGTATTATGTTTATTAATTTAGTTTGATTTGGAAGTGTTTCATGATCATCCTTTGGTTACTTATTTACTGGTTATTGCTTTGTTTATGTGATGAGATCTATGAATTTAAGTTATTATGTTGACTCATGAATGTTTTTTGATTATGTCATTGTAATCCTTGAGTTTTATGATACTATTGTATGATGTTGAGTCTTGTGGTTCTGTGTTTGGATGTTCTTGGTTGAGGACTCTTATTTTTAGCTCTTTAGCATGCGGGGTGGGTCTTCGAACCCACATGGTCAGGTGGAATGTGCTAAGCACCCCATTGGGTCCCTAGTCGAGGATCGAGAGGTGTAGATTGGTGCTGTTGCGGCAACTCCAAAGTTGTATCTATCTTGGAGCCAGTTATGATATTGTGTATTCCTCTGTTCATTTACATCATGTTATATTGTTGTATGTTTTCCGTTCATATTTGGAAACACCTTTGTATCATTGTACCTCTTGAACATTGTACTGTAATGTAACATTAAACCTTCTGTGGCTATTGGCCATGGTAGTTGTTATTCAATGTGTTGAGTCAATCATGTATATGTTGCATTTATGTACACATATGGTTTCTTATCAATGATTTATCATGAATGTGTTACATTTGTTAATTTTTACTTTGTTATGGATTATATCTTTAGCTTTTATTCTTTATTGTCGTTTTGTGGATCTAAGTCTCATAATGACTCCTCGCGTACCCCAAGGGATGTATGTGTTAGTGAATCTATTTAAATGAAATTCATATCATGACTTAATGTGTATTACATGTATGTTATGTTAACTTAAAAAAAAAAATTGTGCAGTAATTATTGTTTAATTGTCCTTTGGGGTTCCATTGACGGGGTGTTACAACATGGTATCAGAGCATAGGTTCATACACTAGGCACTATGTGTGCTCACTATGTAACCTTGCACTTAGACCCGTGAGTCTTGAGTTTCACTTTTCTTTTGTCATTGTTGTGAACCTGAGTTTCTTTTATTAACCGGTGTCAGGTTGATGGTGTAGGAAACTGATGGGAAAGGATAGGACCCTTGGTGTAGTGCGCAATGCACCGATATCCTTCCTGTTGGGGATGCTCTATGGACCCTTGAGTTTTAGTGTGATGTGTTTCTTGGTGATGTGTTTTATGTGTGTGAATATGTCAAGTGTGCGTGGAATCTGTGATTTTGTTGTCCTTGAGTGATGAATTATGTTTTCTTGAATCTGTGAAGGTGTAAAATTTTACCTTTTTTATTGAAATTGATGTGAGATTTGGTGTTGAATAATGGTTAAAGTGGAGTTCTTTGTGTGAAAATTATGAGTTTTAACAAAGATGTGAGGTTTTGTGGATAATTATTCTATGATTTTTAGTAGAATATAGTATCTTGAGGTTAAGATGCAACTTGAATTATTGGTACTAATATGCAATGTTTTATGGTAGCTTTTGATTTACAGGAAGTTGGCTTTAGAAAAGTAGTGATGAAGGTAATGCAATTGTAATATGTAGGTATAGATACTTATAATTTCAAGTAGTAATTCATTTTGATAGAGTAGATGAATTAGGTTTATGGTTAGCATCCTTATGCAAATATTGCCTAACTAATAAGAAGCAAACTGTTTACGAGTTACTAGAATTGTTTTGAATATTATGTGTGGTTTGGTGGGAGGGACAGTGTGGTATCACTCACTCGCGAGTGCCCTACTATGCTAGGAGTTCCTCTCACGATGTATTTTTGATATGTATGTATTGTGCACAATGTTTGTTTGCATGCAGGATTGTAGGAACTAAGTCTTGATTCCACCTGCATTGTCAGGACAGGGCGAGCATTATTTACACCTAATGTGTTTGACATTGAACATAGGAGCTCACAAGAAAGTTTCCCCAACCTAGTTTGTCATTTGTCCTACTGTTTGACAAATTGGTCTGGTTGCAACCCCATCACCACTTTTGTTTTGGTATCATTTCCTTATTTTTGGTTTGTTTAATTTTCGTTGCTTACTTGATAACGTTTAATTGATGTTTTAATTTATGGTGTTGATGTGCTTATGATCATTGATATTGTTGTGTTACCATGTTTATGCTTGAGTTCAACTTCCCGGAGTAAGTCGAAGCCTTGGGGGGGAGGATGTAGTGCCCCTCTGTCTGTGATGTCCTTGTGTTGCCTCTGACTCGCTTGTAAAGTTAGTATTGATTGGCATGATTTGAATTGATTCAATTTATTCGGTTTGTGTTTTGAGGTATTAAATAAAATAAAAGTTACAATACTTTTGTATTTTTGTCAAATAAAATATTATTAATGTTTAAAATCAATTAAATCAATCAAACTTTAATATTATAATTAAATAAAAAATAAATAAATGATTGTGGAAGTAATGAATAATAGTATAATAAACAAAATTAAATGCAATATTATTTCAGTTTCACGTAAAGATCTAATTATAGAATTTTGCATGTAAGGTTTTGTAACTGCTCAGCATAAATATAGTTCTTAATTAAAGCCTCTTGGTAACTGAAAGAAACTACACCTTTAGAGCATTTGGAAGTTAAAGAAAATTGAAGAATTTGCAAAATAAATAATAACTATATTTAGCCTTTTGGAGGGGGGAGAATGGAGGGAGAGATTGTTTCGTATAGGCTACTCTTGTACTGCATCAAAGGTTAGTCTCATAGAGATTGATTAAGCTTGGGTGCAGATGAGGTATGTATTCTTTCATGATTCTTGTGCATCCATTTATAAACTTGCAACCTTTATATTGTACATCACAGATATTACGCTTTCTTTGATTTTTTTTTTTTTTGTAATCCTTGATATGGATTGTTACGAAAGATCTTTTTTCTTCTTACTAAGAAAACAAGGGATTTAGGAAGAGGGTTGCTAGTAATTTTCTTTTATAGACCATGAATTAGTATTTTTTTGTAAGGGTTTGATAATTGTTTTCTACGCATGTAATCCTGTAATAGATCGGTCTTCTTGTATTTGTTTCCTCATCAGAATAATAATTTCGTTCTATAACCATTCTTCTTCACTAAAATAATTGATCCATCTATAGTGGTGGGATCATTAGTGATAAGGCTTCAGACTTGTTGTTTAGATAATAAAAAAAGAAATAGTGATGTCTCTCAAAATTCTAAGCCTCTTCAATAAATTCTAAAGGTTTAAATAGCCTGCTTGATTCTACTAACAATCTGTCACAATTGCAACACTTGAAAATAAATATTGTCATTATATTAACATAATAGAGAGATTTCCTTTGATCATGGTAAGGTTTAACTCCCAAACTTCAAATCTGGGTGTGTCTCTAGAAACTCGCTGGCAAACAGAACTACATCTAGTTAAAAAAGGAAAGGTTGTTCATTATTTTTCTTGCTCTTAAGTCATGTATTTTCTCCTCACCTTGCTCCTTCCCTTTAGTCTTGGGGATAACATTTGGGATTTGACAATAAAGCAAGAGGATGTTGATATTTCCAAATTCCAATATTTACTTTCTAATATACTTGGCAACCTGTCACAATTACAACATTTAGAGTTGAGGTTTTGTGCATAATTAAATAGCCTCCCTGAAACCTTTGGTAACCTATCACAGCTGTAGCTAGTAAATTTAATAATCTCTCTGATTTCATTGATAACATGTCATAGTGGCACAATTGAACATGGTAGGGTGTATAGTTTTAAATAAAATCTCTGATTCTTTTTGCAACTTGTCTTAGCCGCAATACTTGACCATAATAGGAAGTTTAAAAGTTTAAATAATCTCTCTTATTTCATTGTCAATCTGTCTTAGCCACTGCGCTTGGCCATTACAAGAAATTTTTAAAGGTTTAAGTAATCCCTCTATTTTCTTTGTCAATCTAACGTAGTCGTAGCACTTAGAGTCAATAGAACGATAAAAGATATATGACAAATAGAGTAGTGAAGGGCAATATGAAGAAGAGAGTATTTTAGAAGTTTACATTAGTCTGCATAATGTTAAGTTAGACAAATTTGCAAATAGAAATTATTATGTGTGGAATATTGGTTAATTAATATTAACAATAGTATGAATTGTTTGTGGAGTCCCATTAATAATGGTAAATATTTTGATGGTAGATTATTTCTTTATAATGGAGTTAGTGGAAATGATGATCTTTTTTTTATAAAGGTGCTAGGAAAGAATGTTTCCCCTCTTAGCTATAGTTATATAGAGAATAGTTACTTGCGTATGTCGAATGTTAGAAAAGAATGTTCTCTTGATTATAAAATTAAATGGTTATACTATATAATGAAAATTGGTAACACATAAGAATATTAGGGAAAAGAATTATGCCTTTTTTATAAATGAATAAGTTCTTACTTCTTAGTGAAATTAGATGGTCATATAGTTTTAGTTAAGAAGAAAACTGGCATTGTAATGTAGTGTTGGTGAGATTAGTTATCCTTTTAAATATAATTAGAGTATTAATTGGCTAATCATGTTTATATATATGAATATAGTTATAGGAATGATTATAAATCCTGAATTGGAATAAAAGAAATTGGTTGGAATGATTTTATAACTTATTTTATTTAATACAACTTTATGATGAGCATAGTGAGATGTTAGTAAGGTATGTGAATATAGCCTTTAATGAGTTAAAACGATTCCTTATCAAGTGAAGAGTCAAATCGTAGATGATAGTTCAATTGTTCTTTGAAGTTTATTGCTTTTGATTGTTGGGTTAGTATTTTGAGTGTGATAAAATATGCCTTGAGATAATTACGATATGTGATTATAGAGTTCCTTTATTTATTTTAAATTAATTGTTATTAAATGAATGGATAAATTGTATTTGAATGGTCATTGTTCATTTAAGGGTAATTTGGTGTATCCTATTTGTGGTGCCCTCTTTGGAATTGCTTGGCTTCGGAAGTGATTTCATTCCATTGGGTTTGTGTCCTTTTATGAGTGATTTGACATATCCTTTCATCGTGACTTTTCTTGAGTTGACGTGAGTTGGGGATCTTCTTTAAGTTATATTGTGTTGATATTCGTTTAACCTTACATGGTGAATTCTTGGTTTTTTTTGAGTTATGGGGTTCTTATTAATTGAAATTGTGGTGGAGTATTTTGGATTCTAATGCAATGCTTGGTTGTGATAAGTTTATGCTTCTTATTGTATCTTGTGAGGAGGAAATTGAGGTCTCCCTTGGATGCCTAGTTGCATGCTTTTACCTTTGTTGTTGAAGGGTTGTTTCTGGATGGTTCCATGTTGGTGTGAATGCCTTTGGAGACTAATTTTGATTCAAGGAATCCTTTGACATTTAATTTGTGTTGCAATGTAATTGGGAACTCATGTTTTGTTTATGATTTGTGGATAGTTGATCTTCTTGATTTTCCAATTTATTTTTGTATCAAAGTTGATTATGTAGTCTGGATGGAGTTGTTGATCTTATTTTGGTATATTCAATCATTATATTTTAATTGAAAATAGTTCTTGTGGCCTTACAATTATTGTTGTCAGTTCTTTGATGGGGAAACCCTGGTGTAAACTTTATGAGAGTCTTCCAGAGGCTTGTTTTTTTTTTTTATTGTTGGTCAATGTCTCCCCTTTTATGTGCCCTTGATGCGGCAACTGTTTTGGTATCAGGATTTTGAAAGGGTTGTATGAGAATTGTTGAGACTTTGATTATGTGTTTATAGCGGGACGGGTAATGCCTCGCATGCTTTTCTGTTGTGATCTAATGTTCTTGTTATGTTGTACAACGCTTGGTTTTTTGGTTTGATGTTGTTGGGTCTCTAGGGAGAGTGGCTCCTCATGGGGGCTGACGCCCCATTTAAGGGGAAGGGCACATGATAACCCACGAGTGAGTTGGTAATCAAGTGAAAACCTAATAATTAACTTAGGAGGGTTGGGTAGTAATATCATTATAAGATTTAAAAATGGATGCCTCATCTTCATTAGTTTTTCCGTAGACTAATGGAAGGCTGAGAAGGCTGTGGTCGGCAAGGTCGTGACCTCGTCTTCACGAGAGGTTTACGAATCTGCATGAGTCACCCTATGGACCGGCTCCTCCAGTTGGGTGGAAGGGCATAGGATAGCCATAGATGGGACCGGTGCCTCCAGTTGGGAGGAAGAGCACAGGATAGCCCATGTAGGACTATGCGATGATACTCTCCCCTAGTTGCCTAGGTGTTTTACTTCATTGATATTTGACTTATGACCTTGTACTCTTATGCTACTATGATATGATGTTATTGTATTATTTAATTTCAATTTGGATTTTTATTATGTTTATTAATTCAGTTTGATTTGGAAGTGTTTCATGTTCATCCTTTGGTTACTTATTTATTGGTTATTTCTTTGGTTTTGTGATGAGATCTATGACTTTAAGTTATTATGTTGACTCATGAATGTTTTTTGATTATGTCATTGTAATCCTTGGGTTTTATGATACTTTTGTATGATTTTCCGTGTTTGGATGTTCTTGGTTGAGGACTCTTCTTGTCAGCTCCTTAGCACGGGGGGTGGGTCTTCAGACCCACATGGTCAGGTGGAACGTGCTAAGCACCCCATTGGGCCCTAGTCGAGGATCGAGAGGTGCGGATTGGTGCTTTTGCGGCGACTCCAGAGCTGTATCTATCTTGGAGCCAGTTATGACACTGTGTATTCCTCTGTTCATTTGCATCATGTTATATTGTTGTATGTTTTCCGTTCATATTTGGAAACACTTTTGTATCATTGTACCTCATGAACATTTTACTGTAATGTAACATTAAACCTTATGTGGCTATTGGCCATGGCAGTTGTTATTCACTGTGTTGAGTCAATCATGTATATGTTGCATTTACATACACAGATGGTTTCTTATCAATGATTTATCATGCATGTGTTACATTTGTTAATGTTTACTATGTTATGGATTATATCTTTGGCTTTTATTCTTTATTTTCGTTGTGTGGATCTAAGTCTCGTAATGACTCCTTGTGTACCCCAAGGGATGTATGTGTTAGTGAATCTACTTAAATGAAATTCATGTCATGACTTAATGTGTATTACATGTATGTTATGTTAACTTTTAAAAAAAAATTATGCAGTAATTATTATTTAATTGTCCTTTGGGGTTCGCACGATGGGGTGTTACAAAAATGAATATTGGATAAATATTTTTACACATATTTTGTTTTATAACATTTTCTTTTCAATATGCCACATTTAGCTTGTTTACCCATATTCTAGGATCAAAGAATATTTTTACATGAAGCCAGTGTAAGTATTCTATCATTGTCTCGCTCTATGACAATATACTAATTTTAATAAATGTCATGCTTCATCTTATTATATAATTTCACCATTACTTTAAATTGCGGTTGATTCAAAATAATGCATATCTATATAGTATATTTAAATTTCCTTATTAGAGGAATGATGACAACCATATTGACATTTGAATAATTCAAGATAGAAAGGAAACAATGTAATTTTAAAATATAAATGAAAGTACTCACCATCTTTTTTGAGGCAAATTTTAGTAGCAAATAAGAATTGAGAAGAAAAGTAGAACTAAATGGTGTATTCCTTGAAGAGTAAATAAATATATCAAAATTTATCAAGATCCATAACTCTCTTAGAAGAATAGTGTCCACTTTCAATGAAAAAAGGGCTTGTAGTTTGGTTGTAGGGAATCACAACAAGAATCCAAAACAATTGATAAATGATAATCAATATTGTTTAAACAACAAGGGTTTGCAGTTGCAAACTAAATTAATTTTAACTTCCAACCAAAAAAGAATCTTAACCAATAGAAAATTGATAAATGTAATCGATATTCCTTAAATAGCAAGGGTTTGTGGTTGTGAACTAAATTGGCATGAATGTGGAACTAAACTAATTTTAACTTCTAGCCAACAAAGAATCTTAACCAATTGATAAATAACTTAGTACTCCTTGAATAGCAAATAAATGTATCAGAATTTATGAATATCCATAACTCTCTTGGAAGAATAGTCTTTACTTTCAACAAAAAAGGACCTATAGTTTGGTGGTAGGGCATCATAGCATGCTAATGGGAGGTCTGCATTGAAGTATTAATAGGTTCATGGAAAATACAATATTATTTTAGAATAACATCCATAACATTTGTTGAAGATAAGAAAGTGTTGTTGGGATTCCTTCTCACCCATCCAACACCTAATCACAAAGGAAAAGT
>VDFB02281492.1:389323072-389615725 GCA_007258455.2 Sequoia sempervirens | reverse complement strand
TTGAAATAATATAGATAACTTATTCAAATTTTTACATCAAGTTGTCTAACTCTAATTGTTCTGAATTTTCATTGCCACTTAAGGGCTTGTTTGGCATACCATGAGCCTGCACATACCCATCAAAGATAGATAATCTTCATGTTAATAAATTTGTCACATCTCAATCAAATTTACTCTTAAAATTTTCCTTATAATTTTAACTTTTAACACACCTAATCAATATTACATTCAATATGACACCCAACCAAGTAGAAAGGATTAATGCCCCTAGTAATGGTTAAGGTTTTGCAGAAAGAATTTTCCAGTTGGTTTTCTATTTCATTATGAAGATTTTCCTTTGCCAGTATCCTCTCTACCTGCACCCAAAAGGGAGATTTGGAACAAGATATGGACATCCATCAAAGCATAAAAGATGGAGGCATTTGGTCGAATGTTATGGTTGCAACTTCCCTAAAGACATGTATGCAAAATTTGGAAGCACAGACAAGGCACATGAACTGTTTGACCAAATTCTTCAAAGAAATGTGATCTCAGGAATTGCAATAATTGCAAGATATGCACAGAATGGATTTATCGACCAAGCTTCAGAATAGTGAACTATGCAGCGAGGCACTTAGGGGAAGAGGGTGAAAGCAGAATTGGAGTTTGTGTATACCTTTGCTCCCATCGCTTAAGTTCTTGGATGTTTAACACACAGAGTTTTTAGCAAGAAAACAAGGTGATGAGTTGGTTTCAGTGAATGCTCCCTTGTGGTTGTGGCGGCTTGCCCAGCATGTCATACAGATTCCAATGATAATTCTGGCATGACCAAACTGTATTATTCAGAATTTTAGTAGTTTTGTTGTTATCCTTAATAAGGATCTTGATCCTTCAAAAGGGTAGAGAGCTCCCCATTTATTTTAATCAAATACAAATATCCACCAAAGGAGACTTCAATCGAACCCCCTTTTTTTTCTACTCACAAGTAGGGTAAATATTAAGCTTCCCTTAAAGATTAACAAACCATAAAATTTTAATGGAAAGAACAAATCTCATAAGAGGTTTCTTTTTTTTATTTTTTTAATTATAATTATCTTACATCACAAGTAATACTTACTTAAAGTGTACATTGTTTACTTATCCATACTTGAAATGATGAAAGGTTATCCATTTGAGATATGATTTTACTTTGAATTCATAATTTTGAGATTTGTTCTAAATAAAAGTAGTGATAAAATAGGAAAGAAATTTATGTTACATATTCATCTATATGATATGCAAATATTAGTAACGCTTACCATTTTCCTATTTTCATAAACATTGCACCTCATAATAGTGAAAGTTCTGGTCTAAACTTAAATTGATGTCAAGTTTGTCACTTATTAGGCTTAGTAGTAAGAAATTATTTGATAAGAGTTTATTGTGAATATATAAGTGTGAAAGATGTCAAATCATTTTTTGGTATAATGAAAATGGATAAAAAACAAAGGGTAGGGTGACAAGACTATTTACATTAGAATGCAAGCATCCCCTCATCCTAAAAACTATGACTTGTAGGTTTGATGAATTTTTTATGAGGGGAATAAAATGATGGTGGTAGTGATACATTATAAATATCAATGAGTATTAATAGGGATAAATAAATTCTTGATCGAACATAAATGAGCACAATAGAGAACGTTAATGAGGATGTTCCTAGTTAAGATATAAGTCATAAATTTTATGGTCATACAATCAAATCCTTGAAACTGTATATTTTGGTTATAGACTAACCGATATATTTCAAACTATACTAAGCGGGCATCTTAGAAATTTATTTATTTAGTCTTCAATTTATCCTTGTGTCTCTACTGATATATGTTTACGTGCAAGCTTTTTCTTGGCATTTTAATAAATTAACCTACACTCAACTCTTGGGATTGTTCATTCGCTTTTTGAAATGTTCTCCCCTGCATTTAATTAGCAAGAAGGAAAAGCCTCACATGGAAACGTCACATGGAAATGGGGTGGTTGCCCACCTTAATTGAAATGTAACATTGAATGCTAGTAGAATCTTTATCCAAGTTATTTATTTCTTATATCGCAACTTAATATTTGTTAATTTTTGAACATATAATAGTAAAAAGAAATGTGTTATTAGACTTTTGGAGAAATTCTATTATGGGAAACATGCAAGAAAGGGAGGAATGCATTCCATTTGGAGAAGTGGGGAAAGGATGTTGGGAGGTAGTGGAGCTTGGCGTTACACCTGCCAACTTCATTTGCTTGAAAATTTCAATGCCTTTTTAGCAAACAAATTTTGGGAATATCGGGGGGGAAATTGCAATCTATGAGTTCATATCTCTGAGTCACTCTGCTAAATAGTTTTGGCACCCTGTCTGTGCATCTACATTCCCTTGAGCTCACATTTTGGGCGTAAGCAGAGGGGATGTGGGGAACATTTGCAGCTGTAAAAATGGTTATGGTATTCACTCCTCCAAACTCTTCCTCCCTGGTATTGACCTTTCACTTCTCCAATTTAGCAAGTCACGGTCTGAAAAGAAAGGTTTCTACGGTGATTTCCAGAGTATAATTATTAAAATGAAAATTTCTGTCAAGATCCTGATAATGCACACATTTAGGTTTTAACAAAGTCTGAAAATAAGGCTTCCATAATGGTTTTAGTATATGTTTCAGATCCTAACTATGAGCACATTTAGTTTTTAACATTACGGCATCCCTAACTAATTACCCAACAATAAATTCTAACTTCACTAAGCAACAGTAAATTATAATTCCTCTATTTAGTTCCAAAGAAAGCCATAGTTCTTCTTACTTACCGTGAAATTGTATAGTCCCAGGTATGCAAAGATCATTTTTCTTCCCAATCCACTTCTCTACTACTATTCCCTCATATCTCTATTCTTAATCTCCTCAAGATCATCACACTAATCTTTGAATTCTACATTTTTTCTATGACTATAGTAGAAAATTTGTGCAAAAATCCTCCACAGATGAACACGTCCTCCTGGAAAATAATGGACAAAGATCTTTTGTTTTCAATCCCTCTTTTCCTATTTTCTCATATCTTTGTTTTCTTTCTTCCTTCCATCCTTTTTGTCTCTTCCAATTAGTTTCCTCTCTAGATAACTCTGAGAGCCACCCCCCAAATCCTACTAACATGCCAAGATTTGACCTATTTACTGTGCCACCCTCCCTCTTTGCTTAAATGCCTAGACCTGCATTAAAGATTGTACCATTCACTGTTGGCTATTGGTGCTGTCAAGGCCAAGTACATCTCTTCTAGGCACCACTTCAACACCGTCCTCATTAACGCCTAACCCATACCTATGCAGTAATGAATAGACTGTACATTGTACACTAGTTAGCCGAATGCATAGAGAAGCTCTGCCATTGCACATGACGGATACGTTGTTCAGGCCGGAAGGCATTCCCAGAATAGTTTGTGGGGTTCCCACCGGTGTCAGACTATTGGAAATGATGGTGGGGTTCACCCAAATAAATAGCCTATTGGCTAAATATATATCAATATATATATTATTATTATTATTATTAATGCATAATAAAAATTGAACGATATAAAGACCTCCATTTTCCCATGGTTTTTAACTACCGCTTAGTTAGAAGAAATAGTTAGGGAAAACAAATAGAGGTTGAATTGTTTTGAAGATGGAGATATTGAGCAATAATCAAAGGGATTTCCTAGTGGTGGAATCTCTTGCTACTAGTGCTTCAAAGTATGGGTCTAGAAGGTGGCCAAATCTATCCTTCTATCAAACAACTCCCCACATGGAAGTACGTCTTGAGGATTTTGAGATTTTTGTTGTGGATTGTTTTAGAGGTAAGGAAACCATTTTTAACTTTTTTTAAAATTTGGATGTATACATTATGCCTATTTTGATATTTGAAAAAATTGATATTGGGTGTTTTTGTGAAGTACTATTTGCAAATGGGGTTGCAAGCTAACTTGAATTAACCTTGGAGAAAACTAGGTGGTTAAGTGTGCTTGAGCTAGAGTAGTACTAGGATGAGTGACCTCTTTGGAAGGATTAGTGCTTCACCCCTGTGAGCATCACCTAGATGTAATGAGTGCTAAGTGGACCATTCATTGTCATGAGAGATGGGTTATTGTGAACCACTACTCATGAAGCATGGTTCAATGAGTTTGACTCGTAAAAATACACAGTTGAATCCTAATAGCAATATCACAATTTGACTCGCTATGGAAAATACCTCCTACTTGTCAATTGATGAGATAAATGAGCTCTATAATGAATAGTTCATAAGGCACAACACTTGCTAAATTTTTTACAAATGGGGTTGCAAGCTAAGTGGGCTTAACCTTGGAGAAAACTCTGTGGTTATGCATTCTTGAGATGGAGTTGTACTAGGACGAGTGACCTCTCGAGAAGGCCCAGTGCTTCACCCCTATGAGCATCACCTAGATGCAATGAGTGCTTAGTGGACCATTCATTTTCATGAGAGATGGGTTCATTTGAACCACTACTCATGAAGCATGGGTCAATGAGTTTGACTCGTAAAACTACACAGTTGAATCGTGATAGCAATTGTTATCTTCTAAAATTGCACCCTTATCAAGTTGCAGAAACTTGATACTTCAGAGAAACATGGGAAACTTTCCATGTTGTGGGTCACCTAAAAATGGAAAAGAACCTCCGGAGAAGGCTGACTTCCTTTGTGCTATCACCTAACTACTAATCTTTGTAAGGAAAAGGGAGGAGTGCATAAAAAATGAAAATTAAATCCTATGGTGATATACCAAATTGACAAGAGCAATGAGACACTCAGGTTACACTTGAATACTCATGATGGATATGGGACTACACAACAAGTTTCTGAAGATTATGCATAAGTATTTCACAAACAGGTTTGACATGCACACACTTTTGAGAAGGAAAAGCAATTTTTCACAAATTAAAAGTTCATGTGCCATTTAGTAAAACACATTTTGTAACCTACATAATACTACTTTTACAAAGAAAGGCATGCTTACATGAGAGAAATCTATAAGGAAATAGAAAAAATTTCATGAAGTAGCTTGATCAATCACCTGAAAATGCACAATATTTTGCAAGAACTAGAAGGAAAATTGAACCATCAATTATACCCAAGGTAAATTCTATATATCATGCTCCAAATGAGTTACAAAAGTTTGCTAATCTGAGAAAGGACTGCAAGAGTCACAAACTTCTGAAAAGCGTAAGAAGAACCCCCTACCAAAATGAGGAAAAAATGACATATATACCAAAACTAAAAAGTGTCGACCTCTGCCCTAGGGTTTACAAAAAATGAGTTAGTTTGTGTTCTTGCAATGGGGAAATCATAAATTGAACTCCTAACTCGACATAATTATGCTACATGGAAAAAATCAGTATGGAACTATCTCATGATGAAAGGTCTAATAGGTCATCTAAAGGACACAATTCAAAAACCTACTGATGCTAAAGAATTGGCAAGGTGGGAGATTGATTGTGAGAAAACACTTGGATGCATATGTTCATTAGTCTCATTTAATTTTCAATTTCATATTGAATCATGTAATACACCTAAAGAGGCATGGGAGACTTATGAAAAATTGTATGGTAAAACAGATAAGATTAGGGGATATTGTTGATGGTGTTTTTATGCACTTCTCAACACAGGCAGTGCGTAGGTGCACTACCTCTCTTGAAAGACAATCTTCCACAATTGGATTGCAGAAAACTATCCCAAGGTCTCTCAGATGTCACATCATGACAGTGCTTAGATACCTCAGTAGTTTTATGTGGTTTGCTGGAATCACAAGGCGGTCTTAC
This sequence comes from Sequoia sempervirens, assembly GCA_007258455.2. Taxonomy (NCBI): domain Eukaryota; kingdom Viridiplantae; phylum Streptophyta; class Pinopsida; order Cupressales; family Cupressaceae; genus Sequoia; species Sequoia sempervirens. Next base: position 389,609,930 of record VDFB02281492.1, on the reverse strand, counting down.
AGAAGTACAAAGTGTGGACATAAAGCATGAAGTTGGATATTTGAAAAGGAGTCCTTAGGATGAAGGCAGTTATGTGTCAGCTGTAGGTTCAAACAGCAATCTTGGACTCCATTTTAATAGTTGGATTTGACTTTACAATGTGCAATAAACCTTGTTATTGGTCAGTTACTAAGAAAAGGAAAAGATTGAAGGAGGGGAAAAGTTCCTAAGTCTAAAGCTTGCAATGAATAGTGACAATGGAGTTCTTGCAATGGACAATTCCTTCAAAACAATATCCCACTTAACCAAGGATTTCACAGTATCATGGAAATTATGCTATCTTCTAAGGGCTGCAGATATTTCATCCTTCATCCACCATATACATGCATGAATCAAGAATGAATGTTTGGAACAGCTTCAAATTGAGTCCAGGCTAACTTTGCACAGCTATCTACCTTCAGCAAACAGCAAAAAGTATGGACTAAGGGATCATCAACAAAGCAAGAATTTTCACAATCACCTAATAGAATTCCTAAGATTTATCCAAATATAGTAAACAGCTAACTAAACAGCGATGAGATCTAAGCTAAACATCTAATATTGGAGAAATGAATCAAATGACATTAGAGAAATCAAGGAAATATACCAAGTCAATGATATTTCTTGTAAATTTCTGCAGCATGTCTTTACAACAACTCAAATCACTTTTGCAAATGAGGGGAGTGCTCTATTTATAGTTTTTCAAAAGTTAAATGAATGGCCAAGATTCATTACAATTTTGTGGCCAAGATTCATTACAAAATAGGGTTTCACCTACCCCCAAATAGATTTACAATTTAAAAACATTTTTTGTCTCTTCCCTATTTTGTCATCTAGTGGGTGACACTATTGCTCTTTCGTCCTGTAGCTAATTGTTGTCTTCTTGGCTGTAACTACTCTTCAGGGAGGTCTTCTTCTTTGGCGCGGCTGCCTTCTTGCTCCTTGGAAGCTACATGCTCTATATACTTGAGGATGACCGCTTGGAGCTTGTTGATCTCGAGGATCTCACATCTCAATGCCTGATAGCTCCATTCTTTGGCATTCTCTTCTAGCCACTTCCAATCCTCATCATACTTCGAGCCTTGGTCTCTGAATAGCTCTGATCGATTGAAGGCACGAGCAGCAAAACTCTGGCTGTCCCGACCTTCATCTTCTCCTCGAAGTATGGCTTGATCTTTTTGGCCTCCATTTACACAGTGGGCATATCATAGCCCATCATCAGCTTGAGATACTTGACGCATTCTGCCCAGATTTGCTTGATCCATTCAATATCAGGATCCACCCTACTCAAAATTTTATCCAACCTCTCCTTTCAGTTGTCAAGGTCTCTGTACCATACATCCACTAGCCAATGATCTTCTTTCTTCAGCTCTAGCTTCTCTTCCCATGTATCCTTAGGCATCTGAAGGATGGCTTCAATTCTCAGGAAGGTGGAGTTGTAAATCACAGGAAAATTGGTGCAGAGCCTTTTTCGTGCTCTCCAAGGACTGGACCAGGTCCAGGAACTTATTGGCTGTCTGCATAGCCCTGTTGATTCCCACGATCCCGACATCCGCAACCTGTCGTAACCAATCCTCGGTCATTTTCTCTAAGTTCTTCCTCCTCTCCATCTTGTCAATCTATTTTTTGGAGAGCAACTGAGGTGCAGCCATGGAGGTGGTAGGCTGGTTGTCCACTGAGGACCATTGTTGAATGTAGTCGGTTAGGGTAGCAACTTGCGCCCTGAGCTCATCTTTGGTGACCTTGTCCTACTTGATCAGGCGTACTATTGTGGCCACCAACTCTTCTTAGATATTTGACCTTCTGGTCTCTGGTTGTTGTCCCCAAGTCGATGGTGGAGATATTGTACCTCACCCCAGCCTAGCCAATAGTTGGTGTTGCTATTTGTGCTGCTCGGGAGTCGGAAGCATCCATGGTTATCTTGGATCAGACCTTAGGCTTCTTCTCCTTCTTTTTTGTGGTCAAGGATCGAGCCAAGATGGTCTCCAATCTCGCCCTTGGGTCTTTTAGCACTAGGGTTGTCCTTTCAAGCTATTTCTCCAACCAGTCGGGCATGACAGATTTATCCCTGGGTGCATCATGGCTGTCCTCACCCTTTTCAGTTAGAGGTAAGACCTCTGCCTCTTTCTCCTTTTGGGGCTCTTCTTTTTCTTTAGCAGCATCTTCCTCCTCTTCGTCAGAGTCACGATAAAACACAAGGCATTTGAAGGGTAGCTTGGTGGACAATTGTCAGGTGGGGTCCTCTTCCCTTTCTACCTCCTCTTCTTTCTTCTCTTCAGTGGCCTCGACCTTGGGGCCCTCTTCACCAGGTGGTGATCTTTTCGCCTCCTCCGCAACATCCTTTGGCTGCTGAGCCGATTCCTCCTCAATGTCCTCATCGAATGCTTGGATGATCTCCTTAGCACCCAAGCCATCCTCTTCATTCCCGCTCTCGAAAGAGTCTGTCTCTTCCTCCTCGTAAACCACCCTATCGATGGTTCGATGCTCGTACTCAAGGTGTTCATAATATTCATCAGCCTCCTCCTCAATAGGCTTCGAGGCTTCCTACTCCCGCTCATCCAAATCTTTTGAGATTTTCATTGTAGCTTCCATGGCTAGCAGCCCCGTTGGTGGTTGTGAAGGCTAAGCTATTGCAAGGGCTTCGGCGCGGGCTGCTTGGAGTGCAGGGTCCATTAGGATCTGTGAGAGCTTAGGGGGAAGACTCTGTAGGTGCTGCATAATAGCCTCGAGTACAGTGGAAAGGGGAACAGGCGATGTTATTGTTGCCAGAGGGAGGGATGTAATTGGAGACATGGTAGCAGAAGAGGAAAGGGAAGAGTTCATGCCAGAAGAGGAATCAACGTTAATTATTTGGCCGACCGGGGGTGAAGAGGAAAAATGGACAGAAATGTCCACTGCCTGCGAAGATGAGGCGATCGCGACCTGAGAGGCGGGTGGTGCACCAGTCGGGGGAGAGAGAAGCAAGGGAGGCTGCACTTCTGTGGTAGTCACTGTCTGCTTGAGCCTCTTGGGAGATGAGCCTCCCGTGTCTTTTGTTGCTTGTTCTTTGGGATCTATGAATTGTGCAGTCTCTGTTCCCTTTCTTTTCTGAGACTTGGTGACTAGAAGAGACTTAAAGGTCTCACCAGTTGATGTGGTGGTGGCAACATCCTCCGTGGCACTAGGCTCACTCTTGAGTGCCTCATATGTAAGGACTACTCCTTGTCACTTCAGTTGCACCACCTACCCATCGACCCACTCCTTAGTGCAAGTTATGATTGGCTGGGTGATAATATCTAGGTCATCGACCTCTTGCTCATCCCAGTCTATTGACAGTATGGGCAGGTTAGCAACTACAAGGTACGTCAGGTGCACAATGGTGGACTCATCCTCCTCGAGCTGGTCTGGTATCTGGAATAGTTGCACCCTTCTTAAGAACTATACGGTCATGTGCATGTAGTGTCTTGCGCGGACCTCCTTGTCATCCTAGAAATCTGTGCAGAAATCTTCAATATAGTATTGATGGGCGTATGTCAGCCCTAGTGCCTTCCTTACATGACCATGTGGATCCATCCGTGGGCGTGTAGTGTACCAGTCAAAATTATATTCTTTGAGTTCCTTCTGAGAATTGCTGGCACATTAAGAAGTCTGCAGTCGATAGGCCCTGGCCGAGGTTCATGGGATAGGAGATCCCTGCTATGTGTTTATTGTTGAAGACTGTTTAGATGTGTTGGAGCTGTCAAGAGAGCTCCAGGAGGATAATCCTGTCATTCGGGTACCTCGGCAATCTGTTTGACCATTCCGTGAAACCCTGAGCTCAGATGAGGTAAATTTGGGGAACTGGATATATAGGAAGGCATACTCCTTTAGGAGTGCCTTGGCGCTGTGGGAAACCCTCCTTTTGAAGTCTCTGGCGATCAATCTAATGATGTGGCCTATGAAGGCGTCATTGACCCGGCAGTACTCCTTCTTGAAGTTGCGGTATTGGAGTTGAGGGTACTTGTCAAACGGCTTGAGCCCTCACCTATGTCCTTGATTCAGTGCCACGAATAGCCCGTTGTATTGTCTTTGGCCTGCCAGGGAGTATACCAGGTAGGAGGTCATATAAAACTTAGAGCTCTTTTTGACATTGACAAACTGCTCATGGAAGCAGTTGCTGATGATGCCTCCCCAGTCGAATGAGACCTTAGTGTTCACGTCCTCATTCCCCTGCAGAATTTGCTCAATGTAATAGGCCATCCATTCTTGGAAGTAGGCGGCTGCTAGGAGACCCATAACCCTACTCAGGATGGTCACCAGATCGTGATAGTCTTCATGAAAATTGCTGCAGAAGAGTTCATGGGGAACCTTCGCAGCGCTCCCCCGTTTCTCTTTGAGCCAAAGGAGGTTGATCAATTTCTTACACCTTAACAGATTGGCATCCCACACCGCTTGGCACTATTCCAAAGTGGGGACCTCCATATGTGGGAACGTGGGAATGTGGAATGTTTTGGTAATCCCTTCTAGCGACATGTCCGCGAGGATGTTTCCCTCTTTTTCCACAATCATCCTGGTGTCTGTTTGATAAGCTTCTCGGCAAGCCATCATTAGTTCAGGTGCTATGAGAGAGGGAGGAAAACCGGCAGCCTTGGCGATTCCACTCTGCCTTATTAGTCTGGCATTCTTCATTGTAGGGTTGACCTTGACCCTTTGAGTGAACTCATCTATGTCCACTTGGCCGATGTTTGTATCTGAGATCTCCTTCCAGTCCGTTGAGACCTTTGACTAGAGCGGCTCACCCTGGAACTGAAACTTTGTTTGGTCTTTATCTTCTTTTCCTCGAGGGGTCTTTCCTGATTTCTTGCCCTTATCCTTTTTGGTGGAGGCCCCTGAAGTTTCTATAGCCGATTCCATATATCCTACAAGAAAAGGGCAAAGTCAGCACAACAAAACATCAAAAGCATTAATGTTAGTCCATATTTCAAAGATAACACCTAAATAATCATTCAAGTATAACATAAATTTCATCTTTAGATGATATTGATCTTCGTTTCAGGGTGCTTGGACAATCCGGGCCTGGAGGGTCAGACTTCCCTGGCAGGAATGCTGTCTGGAAGGGAGAATGCGACTGAAAGTTCCTGAAGACCCTCCTTGGCCAAGTTTCAATGTTTTAGGAGGTCCATTATGGAGAACAACAAAATTTAAGACGTGGGTCGAGGTCAGATTCTGGATTTGAGTTGGTTTGGATCAATCTAAGAGGCATCGGAGTCTTCAAGCCCGAAAGTAGTCAGAAGGTGGCCTTCAGTGGCGGTGAAGAGCGGGTGGAAACCCGGATGCAGAAGTCTGGAGCCTGGGGCTTGGAAGGCAAAGAGCAGGCAATGAACTTATGGTTTAGGTTTGACGGCTTTTGGTGTGGTGGGGCCCGCAGGGTGGGAGGATGCAGCGTGCTGACCACCGTGGGATTTTTTGTTGATTAAAACAGCGGCAGCAAGGAGAGGCCTGGGGCCCAAATGGCTGGAAGTCGGCTGGGGTTCGCCGTCAAAAGATTTGCAAGGTAATCAGCGGCAACAGCAAGGTGTGCCCCGGGGTCCGGAGGGCGGGCGGCCGTCGAAGGCCCGCTGTTGACAATGGCCAAACCACCACGGAGTTCTGCAAATGGAACTTCGGTCAGCCGGGCCCAGAGGGCCCCATGGTAGCGGGGAGCTTTGCAAAATCATACGGTGAATGGAGGCCCAGGGCCTGGGGTTCGGGAGGACGGGGCGAAAACTCTGATGTCAGAGTTTGCACGGACTTCCGCGGAAGGAAGTCCGGTAGGTAGGACCCAGAGACGTGAAAGCGGCCGTATCAAAAGAAGACGGCGACGGCAAAGGGCGGCCCAGGGTCTGGAAGGCGGAAGGCAGCAGAGCTATCGCCGGAAGACCCTAGAGTTCTAAAATAGCAAAAAATGAGGAGCGGAGGCCCGACATCTAGGGACCGAAGGCTAAAATGATGCAACAATTTGATGCCTCCTAAGAGTTAATGGCAAGGGTAAGGGCAGAGTCCAGGGCGCGGAAATCCGGGGAAAAAATTCCTTTGGAGACGACAAATACTGGGAGAATCCCAGGGATGGAACCCTGGGGTTCGGGGCCTGATGCCACAAAAGGATAGATGCTCCATTTTAAGTGTAGATGGCGAGGAACACGTCGGGGCCTAGAAGTCAAGAGGCAGGGTTAGGTTTGCAATTAAAACCCGGTGAAACACAAACAGAAATTTGAGATAGGAAACCCCGATAGCCGGGCCCGGAGGGTAGGATTGCCGTCGAGAGGTTTGGTGCTTGAAATCTGACGGTGAAGGTGGGTTTCGGGTCCAGGAAGGACATTTTCCCTGTGCGAAGAACTGCCGCAGCAGGGAGAAGTCCCGAAATGGCATGGAGGGAAATTGCGATGGTTTTAACAGTTTTTATCACATGGGTTATGAGTGCAATTCAGTGCTCTTCCACCTATTTCACCCTAACCAATTATTTAATCCATTTAAATCCTCAAAATGATGAAAAAAGATGGGAGGGCAAACGGGGATGGCCTACCTCGAATACGCCAGGCGGGGTGATGTGTAGGATCCACTAGGGGTCGATAGAGTGAAGCTGATGGTGATAGTCGTGACGCTATCGATTGTGATGGGCTCTAGATAATTACTGCTCCAACTCGCTGCAATTCGGATAATGAAAATAACATTGGCGGGCTGGGCATTATATACCCCAATCACCATTAATATGCACATTAATTGCAGGTATGGCCGTGCCAAAAGTTGGTGAAATTTGAATTGAGTTGGCGGCGACGACAGAGACTCCGGGACCCGGCAGCCGGAAAGATGTAGAGCGCCATTTGATTTTTGACAACTTTTAATCGGCCACGGCAAAGATAGACCCGGGGCCTAGATGCCGGGAGGCCGAAAGGAATTCGCCGCCGAAGGAATCTCGAGTTGCTTAGTGGCGACGACAAGGAGCATCTGGGGGCCCGAGGGGCGGGTGGCCATCGAAGAGTCGCCGTCGCAGACGGTGATCCAGGGATGGAAGTCTGGACATGGACTTTCGGGTCCCGAGGCCCAAAGGGGTAGGCACCTTCCGGAAGATTTTCACTGGATTTTAAATGGAAGATAGCAGAGCGGGCCCCGAGGGGCAGAAGGACGCCGAGGAAATGCCGCAAAGGGCTTCAAACGCAGAGGGGAAGCCCAATAAGGGAACCCTGGAGGCCCGGGCCCGAAGGGGCCCAGGGCCGCCCAAGGCCAAAATGCCAAAGGGAACCCGTGAGGCCCCGGAGGATAGGAAAAACCATAAACGGAGGCATGGTCAATTTATGATGAAGCATTGGAACAACATCGACCATGCGAAAGATCAAAAAAAGAGGGGCACACAAAATGAGGCGGCCCCAAAAGACCCGATGAGGCAAAAGAAAGGAGGGTCCCCGTTCCAAACGGGGCGTGTGTGCTAAGGGCACATCAAATGGCGACTCCACTGGGGAACGCTCCGGAGCATTCTAGGGATAAATATTCATTCAAGACCCAGAATCTCTAGTTTCGCAGACTAGGAGTGGCTTCCAAAGATGAATCCAGGAGAACGAGATCCTTAAGTGGGTCAGCTTACAAGACATCTTAGAACCATGTGTGAAGTGAGTTCATTCCTTTCCTAGGGATAGTAACCAGGGTTATCACTTCAACCGAGTGAGCTACATAAGTTGCCTAACACCAAAAGTAACCTAGACATTGCCCCGCTGCTAGTCAAGCATCCATAGCCCCGACGGAGTTGTCACTACAATCTCATGGATATTGCTCTACTGTCGGCCGGGCGTCCATAGCCCTGATAGAGTTATCCGAACACCCATACGGTCATTCATTTCCTTTTTTCAGAGTTTTTTTCTCCCTTTTGCTTTGATATTTCACTTCTCTTTTACCATTTAGTTCGACCGGGTAAGCATTGAAGCCTACAATGGGTTTCAGACTGTTGCGGTCACTGGAGTAGACTTAATATTTTTCACTCACTAGGGTGTCGTAACAACCATAGTACGGTCCTTCATAAATTATTATAATATACTTTGTGCGGGATCCAAGATGTGGGTAAGAAGACCTAGCTAAGGGTCAAGTTCTGAGCAGAGTTCAAACAAGGAAATTATTCGCGGATAGCTTAACAAAGACTGATAATCTAGAGTGAATGTTTAGCCAGAGAACACAAAGAACGAACAGCAAAGTGGACCGCTTGTCAAGCAAGCACGACCACCGCAAAGGAGTAGGAAACATCTTTCAAAATAAAACTGTCGGGAGGGAGAAAGAAAAAAGTGACACGAACAAAACGCAAACAAGCAAGAAAGCAACTACTCTACCCTATGTACAGGTATTTACAATGAAGAGCTCGAAGGAGCTCATGCCTGGAAGTAATGCTTCAGGTGCTGCCCATTGACTGCCAACGGGACATTTTCACCAGTTAAGGTCTTTAAGCGGAAGGCATTGTCTCCCAGGATTTCAGCTATTTGAAAGGGGCCAAGCCAAAGCTTGTCGAATTTGTTGTGTCCCCCTTTCTTCTCATGGGCCTTGTCCCAATACAGGACCAAATCTAAAATTTTAAAGGCCTTGATCTTGGCTTGGTGGTCAAACCATGTCTTAACTATGCCCTGATGTTTAACAAAATTTTCTATTGCACGGTTTCGGACTTCCTCTAAATGTAAGAGTTCAACTAACCAAAATCGTTGATGAACTAAAGAGTAGGAATCTTCAGGTGGATGGGGAATATAGGCTCAAGGCCATAGATAAGGTGGAATAGAGAATCACCAAGGGCAGCCTTCTGGCGGGTGTGATTAGCCCAAAGGGAAAAACGGAGCTAGGTATGTGAGTCCTTGGGATTCCTATCTAGCAGCTTCTTAATCACAGTAATTAGATTTTTATTCGTGGACTCAGCAAGGCCATTGCCCTAAGGGTAGTAATTGGATGAGAATTTGAAGGAAATCCCAAAGTCAAATGCCCAGCTAACAAATTTTAATGAAGCAAAGGCAGGTCCATTATCACATACCAAAGCATAGGGACAACCAAAGCGATTTAAAATGAAACTTTCCAAGAAATCAGTAACTACTTCAGTCGTACATTGTTTACATACTATTGCTTCCATCCATCTAGTACAATAATTAGTAGCGGTAAGAATGTACCTATGTCCTGCAGATGATGGAGGGCTTACCGGACCGATGAACTCGAGACTCCATTGCGCGAAAGGTCTTACCTCCAGTACGGGCTGCAGAGGGAAAACAACATTCCTCTCCCTGGTGGCAGCGGTCTGGCACGTGTGACATGAACGAACATGGCAATGGGCATCCTTGAAGATGGTTGGCCAATAATACCCTACCCTTAATATATGATGCACCGTAGAACCCGAGCCATGGACGTACCAAATTTATTGTGAAATTCCCTCAAAATGCACTCTGCTTCCTCCTTGCCAAGGCATCTTAGATAAACACCCTCATGATTCTTCTTATAGAGAATAGAACCCTGCAACATATAACCATTACTTTTCAATCTCAGGGCCCTCTTCTAGACTCCTTGCAGATGCAGCAGATACTTATGATTTAGTAGATAATAAACGACATCTTGGTACCATTCTCCTGGGGAGACAACTTCAAGCTAGTACTACTGTACCGTGAGTTTAGGTCTAGCCTCTGCTGCTATTTCAGCCATTGTGCGAGTGAATGCCTACCCTCTCACCAATTTCATTGGTTGGATCTCCATATCATACTCTTGGAGTAGGGTGACCCACTTAGCCCTTCGTTCGCCCAATTCATTTTGCATGAGCAGTGTCTTAACTGCTGGGTCGGGGACAATGGCGAACACCTTGTTGCATAGAATGTAGTGCCTAAATTTATTCACTCCTCTGACGAGAGCGTACACCTACTTTTCAATATTATGGTAATGCAATTTTTCATCTTTGAGGGGGCACTCATGAAGGTGATTGGATGTTCGTTTCCTTCATCGTCCTTCTGGGTCAACATGCTAGCACAGGAGTGCTCTGAAGCAAATGAGTAAATATAGAATGGCTTCAGATAATCTAGGCTAACTAACACAGGTGCCTTAACAATGGCCCGTTTGATTTTCTCAAAGGATTGTTTGGCATCTGTCATCCATTCGACTTTGGCATCTTGTTTGAGCATGGCATTGAGAGGTTTGATAATTTCTGCAAAACCTGTGATGAATTTTTGGACAAAATTGATCTTTTCGAAGAAAGACTTTAATTCCTTCTTGCTGTCTGGGGGCTGAATCTTGAGTAAGGACTCGATGCGCTCAAGATCAATTGAGATTCCTTGTTCCAAAATGATGTGCCCGAGCAGCCTACCTTCAGTCACTTCGAAAATGCACTTATTGGGGTTGAGAGAAACCCCGAATTCCCTGCATCTCTAAAACACTTTGAATAGGTCAGAGACGTGATCACCCCGCTTCTTAGAGAATATGATCAAATCATCCATGTAGATGATTATGCACTTTCCAATCAGGTCTTTGAAGGCAATATCCATGGCGCGTTGGAAAGTAGTGCTGGCGTTGATGAGCCCGAACGACATTCTTCTGTATGCAAACGTCTCCCACTTAGTGGTGAACATTTTCTTGTGGTGATCCTCATATTGCACCATTACCTGGTTGTACCCAGAGTATCCATCAAGGAAGGACATCATCTGGGAACTGTTGACGATTTGTAGCACCTCATCCAGCAAAGGTACTAGATAGTTGTCTTTCTCTGAGGCGCGATTGAGATTGTGAAAATCCACGCACAATTTGATCTCTCCATTCTTTTTCCTGACCAAGACCAAGTTAGCCACCCACATGGAATGTCAGACTGGGAAGATGATTCTAGCTGAGAGCAACTTTTGTACCTCCTTATAAACGAGGGGTTCTAGCAAGGCATTGATGGGGCGCTGCCATTAGCAGAAGGGCCTCACTTCGGTTTTGAGAGGGATGGTGTGCATGATGATAGAGGTGTCGTATGTTTTTAAATCTTGGTAGCTCCATGCCACCACATCATAGTATCTTTGCAACACCTCCGTGATTCCCTTCTTTCCTCAGGCATACACACTTTTCCAATAAAAATATTTTTGGTATCCTCGGCTGTCCCAAGGTTGTGAGTGTTGCATTGGTTGCTTATAGCCTCCTTTTTTGTTTGTTGATCCTGATCCCTGATTTGATCCAAATCAAATATGCGCTCCAGCTGAACCATTCCTCTAGGAATTGTGTTGGTTTTGAGGTTGATAACCCCCTCTATGTCTAATTTAGCCTCCTGCAGATCAGTTTCATCAATTATTTGAGCTACGAAGATCTCAAAACTTGTGATGAACTACAGGACGTGCTTGTTGTCATTGAGGACTTGCATGTGGGTAACATTATTCGGGACTGATGACGTAGATGTTAGCTCAACAGTGAATTTTTCGAGCCCAGACAACGAGAGGGGTTGTAGAGTGTTGGCTGTTTGAGCCAAGGCATCGGCTGTGCGATTCTGAGCACGAGGGATCGATTGTATGTTGAATGCATCTAGGCCCTTTAAGAGGTCCCAAACCCTGTGCCTGTAATTCGTGAGCCTTCGATCATGATAGGAATACAACTTCCTGACTTGTTTAACCATGAGTGTAGAATCCCTGAAAACTTGCAACATTTTCACATTTTTCTTCAAGGCCATGAGAAGGCCAAGGACTAGGGCCTCGTATTCTGCTACGTTATTAGTGCAATAAAACTGCAATCAGTGGGCAGCAAGACATGTCTTACCTGTTGGACTAATGAGTTTGATTCCCACTCCAGCCCCTTGCCTCAACTTTGATCCATCAAATTGGAGCGTCCAGCATGCAGAGGATTCTGTATCTTCAGGTATGATTGAGCCTCCATTCCCTTTCAGCTGGACGGTGGGCCTTGTGATCCTAGGGGGTTTTCTGATTTGGGGCAATGATCAACAGGTGGTTTTGGTGGTGTCTCCTTGGGTGTTTCTATCTGAGGAGCGACTGCTTTCTGAACATGCTCCATTGCTGCTTGACACAAGCAATAGTCAAACTCGGAGTGGGTAGCATTATGAACCTTGCACCAGTTCGGCAACAAGAGATCCTGGAAATTCATTTGAGCCCCTAGGCTGAGCTGATCTCTTGCATATTTTTCCATGAACTCTTGGAATCCATCAAGTAGTCCCTAGTTGTTGTCTTGATCTAGCTCATCATCAGCTTCTACCAGCATTTTTGTATCTATGGGCATTCGTGTAGAACTGGTCGAAGGACTACACAATACCAGCAATAATTCATCTGCACTTTCTTCCTGAAGCTCAAGCTCATTTTGGTAAGAAAAAGGGTGATAATTCCCTAAGTCAGTCTTAGCGAACAACACCTCACTGAAATTATTGTATTCCGTGATCATATACTTTATACAGGGTTCACGGTTGATATGGATCTGATTTGGCAGCCCCTTCCACGGCAGCCACATGTGAGAAAGGTCTGTGGCGGTGTATCCATTTAGTGCCTTTGTGAACTCCCTTCCCAAAATAATTCCATAAGCATTGGGAATTTCAGCCACTTGGATGTCAATGACCTGTTGTATCCGGGAGTCCGCAACAATTTGCATGGGGATGTGGTTTATTTCACTCACAATGTTAATCTATGTTTTGTCCAGTTGGGTAACCTTTCTCTTTGAAGGCGTGGGGGTAATGCCAAGAGCCTTGCATACAGCCAAGGGCATGACATTGGCGGAAGCTCCTGAGTCGAGCAAGCAATTATGCAAGTTTTTTCCAAAGATCTTGATAGTAGTCAGGAAAGGGGGAGTTTCTGGTCTCCCTTGGAGGATGCCCACAGGTGTGTCCATTTGAGCTATTTGGCCTTTATTCCTATCACTGCCCATATCTTTGGCTTGCTTAAATTGCTGGTCTTTAGAAAACTTCCTATTCGCCCTTTCTGGCTCCTTTTCAGTTTGTTTACTTGTTGGCTAATTCGCAGGAACATCCCTCCTTTTCCAAGCGTTATCCTTCATTTCAGGTTCCTTCCTAGGCTCCTCAAAGGTTACCCTCTTAGCTGAGGTTTCTTGTGTGGTATTGGAGGATGGAGCCCCATTCAGAACCCTAAAGAAACGTGCCTTACGGTAGGGACTTTGAGTAATTCGAAGGATGATAAACTAATTTTTACCTTCTTGAACTCTTCTGCCACATATTCACCCATTTGCTCAATTTCAGAGCTAAAAGCTTGGCCTATGGGAGAACTAGGGGTCTGGACCTTCGCTTGTCTAGATAGACTTTGAGGTTGGCCTTGAGGCTGATTTTGCGGCTGGTTTTGAGACTGGTTCTTGTTAAGGTATTGGGCAGGTATGTGAGGTAGCCAAAGGTTATTACTGGCATTTGGATTGGGCGGAGTGGCGAAATTGTTTGGTGGGGTAGAAGTTGTGAAGGGTCTATCGGCTTGTCTATTCCTAAGAAAGTAGGGACTCGACCATTGATGGAACATGTGGACCTCATCCACAAATAACTCTTCTTTGTCTATAGGACCATTATCTACTGAATCAAAGAGTTGAGCCAAAGCTTGTTCATTACTTACCTCTTGCACTTTCTCATCCTCAGTAGGAGTAGGCTCGAATTTGGGCTCGTTGCGGTCACTTCGCGGAAACGGCACCTAATTGACCACTAAACATGAGGAATCATAGGGCTCAGATGGGACGATGTCCTTACAGTTGGCATTGTCAACGGCATTTTGTACCTCCACTTGGAAGATTTCGGCAGCTGTCTGGAACTCAGGACAATCTAGCTCAGAATTCCTGCTAGTTTTGTGGAGTCGACACCATCCCGACAGGGCTGCCTCGGCCAAATACACGCCGCTGGACATTTTGTCATTGCGTGCCGGTTGATCGAACAGCATGGGGACACCACCGTTGTTGGGCTTGGTGTTCCATGTGCGATTTTGCCTCTGAGAAGGTCTTCTTTATGTATTTTGATTGGCACTCTGCCCCCTCTCATAATGTTTCCCGGAGGAAGTGCCTACTTCACGATTGTCTCTGTTGTCTCTATTGTCTCGACTGTCCCTGTTGAGGTTGGCCTAAAAATTGCATTGAGAGGCCTACAACTGATTATTCTGGTTCTTTAGATGCGTCATTTTCATAGAAATTTTTCTTGATCATTTCCATTAGTTCCTCCAACTTGTCATTTTCAGTTGTGCCTCCAGGGGGTGGGGCTAGATTTTGGAGAAAAGTGGGCAGAGCCACCGGCTGATTGCGATAGGCTGGAGGGAACTCAGGTCCTGACAGGTATAACGGTGCCTGAGGCTATTGGGAATATGCTTGTTGTTGTGGAGCCATCTGGGAATAGTTGTACTGCTATTGGGGCTGCAAATAGGAAGTCGTGGGAGGTGCATAATTCAACGGTTGCCCCGGATGTGGCACCATAGGCAATTAAAGCACCTGGTTCATGAGAGGAGTTTGGTGAGCAAACACCTGGTTAAGCCCTTGAATCTACATTGGGTGGGTGACAGGCCCCAAAGATGGCAACGGGCCGAAGATATTTTATCCCAAGTCCGCACTAGCGACAATAGCTTCTGCATAGGTGGCCAGTAGGGTAGCGGGCGGTGGGCGCATCCTTTTCACCAAGGCTGACGTGAGGTTGTCCAGAGCCGCATAATAGACTGGTAGAGCTGCCGCATCACTATGGACGTACGGATCCTGAAGCCTCATGTGAGCCCAATGGAAGCAGTCATTGAAGGAGCCAATAGGTTCGTTGACCTCCCTTCTTATGGAAATGAACTGTTGGTATAGGTCTGCGGGGTTGACAGGGATCTTGTATTTTTGCAGAAAGGCATTCTTCATCAGGTTCCATGAGGTGATGGATCCCCTCGGTAGATTGATGTACTAGTAGAAGGCCTCTTCTCCCAATGAATGCAGAAATAGGCGACATGTAACATCTTCATGGTCCACTTGCATTTTGGTGATCGTCGTTTCGAATATCTTGATATGCTCCTCAGTTGTTCTTTGCATGTCATGTAGATGGAACTTCAAACAAAAGCCCTCTAAATTCTTGGGCATATCATTGTAAACAACAAAGTGTATCGATGAAGGGTTATGCACAAGCCAAGCCATGGGGGAGGTGGAGGTGGCACCTGCTGTTGAAGAATGGGAATTTGGGGTTGTATTGGCAATACAACCACAATGTGGGGCTGCCCTTGAGCTATGGCTACCTTGACTGCGCGTTGGGCCGGAAGGGCAGGGAGAGGGGCAATCCCCTGGCTGCCGGAGATAGGATGGGCAAATGCTGTTTGAGATGGTTGGGTGGAAGATGAAAGCCAGCCAAATGAAGGTGGGGGTGAAATGGAGGCGGATGGGATGGAGGAAGAGGAAGAGACGGAGCTGCTTCCTTGTGCTCGTTTTTCCCTCGTGGGAGGCTGCAATTCTTCAAATTCTCCCTTGTTTGGTGTCGATCGTAGAACTCTCTAAAACCTTTCCGGGGAGAATGATCCAATTCGATCCAGCTTCGCTTTATCCCGTAGCTTAGTATTTTGATCGTGGCCCTTCTTCTAGCCCCATTTCTGTTGATGGTGTTTTTATGCACTTCTCAACACAGGCAATGCATAGGTGCACTACCTCTCTTAAAAGACAATCTTCCACAATCAGATTGCAGAACACTATCCCAAGGTCTCTTGGATGTCAGGTCATGATAGTGCTTAGATACTTCAGTAGTTTTATGTGATTTGCTGGAATAACAAGGCGGTCTTACAGAAGTACAAAGTGTGGACATAAAGCATGAAGTTGGATATTTGAAAAGGAGTCCTTAGGATGAAGGCAGTTATGTGTCGGCTGTAGGTTCAAACAACAATCTTCAACTCCATTTTAATTGTTGGATTTGGCTTTACAATGTGCAATAAACCTTGGTATTGGTCAATTACTAAAAAAAGGAAAAGAGTGAAGGAGGGGAAAAGTTTCTAAGTCTGAAACTTGCAATGAATAGTGACAATGGAGTTCCTACAATGGACAATTCCTTCAAATCAATATCCCACTTAACCAGGGATTTCATAGTATCATGGAAATTGTGCTATCTTCTAAGGGCTACAGATATTTCATCCTTCATCCACCATATACATGCATGAATCAAGAATGAATGTTTGGAACAGCTTCAAATTGAGTCCAGGCTAACTTTGCACAGCTATCTACCTTCAGCAAACAACAAAAAGTATGGACTAAGGGATCATCAACAAAGCAAGAATTTTCACAATCACCCAACAACATTCTTAAGATTTATCCAAATATAGTAAACAACTAACTAAACAATGATGAGATCTAAGCTAAACATCTAATATTGGAGAAATGAATCAAATGACATGAGAGAAATCAAGGAAATACACCAAGTCAATGATATTTCTTGTAAATTTTTGCAGCATGTCTTTACAACAACTCAACTCTCACTTTTGCAAATAAGGGGAGTGCTCTATTTATAGTTTTTCAAAAGTTAAATGAATGGCTAAGATTCATTACAATTGTGTGGCCAAGATTTATTACAAAATAGGGTTTCACGTACCCCCAAATAGATTTACAATTTTAAAAAAATTTGTCTCTTCCCTATTTTGTCATCTAGTGGGTGACACTATTGCTCTTTCATCCTATAGCTAATTGCTGTCTTATTGGCTATAGCTACTCTTGAGGGAGGTCTTCTTCTTTAGCGGGGCTACCTTCTTGCTCCTCGGAAGCTGCATGCTCTATATACTTGAGGATGACCGCTTGGAGCTTGTCAATATCGAAGATCTCTCATCTCAACACATGATAGTTCCATTCTTTAGCGTTCTCTTCCAGCCACTTCCAATCCTCGTCATACTTCGAGCCTTAGTCTCTGAATAGCTCTGATCAATCGAAGGTGCGGGTAGCAAAACTCAAGAATTCTGTTGTGATATCTCTGGCTATCCCGACCTTCATCTTCTCCTCGAAGTATGGCTTGATCTTTTCAGCCTCCATTTGCACGGTGGGCATATCATAGCCCGTCATCAGTTTGAGATACTCGGCGCATTCTACCCGGATTTTCTTGATCCATTCAATATCGGGATCCACCCTGCTCAAAATTTTCTCCAACCTCTCCTTTCGGTTGTCGAGGTCTCTGTGCCATACATCCACCAGCCAATGATCTTCTTTCTTCAACTCTAGCTTCTCTTCCCATGTATCCTCAGGCATCTGAAAGATGGCTTCAATTCTTGGGAAAGTGGAGTTGTAAATTGCAGGGAAATTGGTGCAGAGCCTTTTCGTGCTCTTCTGGGACTGGATCAGGTCTAGGAACTTATTGGCTGTCCGCACAACCCTGTTGATTCCCATGTTCCCGACGTCCACAACCTGTCGTAACCAATCCTCGATCGTTTTCTCTAAGTTCTTCCTCCTCTCCATCTTGTTAATCTGTTCTTTGGAGAGTAACTGAGGTGCAGCCATGGAGGTGGTGGGCAGGTCATCCACTAAGGACCATTGCTGATTAGGTGTACCACTGTGGCCACTGACTCTTCCAGATGTTCGACCTTCTGCTCTCTCGTTGTTGTCTCCAAGTCGATGGTGGAGATATTATAGCTCACCCCAGCCTGGCCAACAGTTGGCGTTGCTATTTGTGCTGCTCGGGAGCTGAAAGCATCCATGGTTATCTTGGATTAGACCTTAGGCTTCTTCTCCTTCTTTGTTGTGGTCAGGGATCGAGCCAAGATGGCCTCCAATATCACCCTTGGGTCTTTCAGCACTGGGGTTTTCCTTTCAAGCTATTTCTCCAACTAGTCGGGCATGGTAGATTTATCCCTGGGTGCATCATGGCTGCCCTCACCCTTTTCAGTTAGAGGTAAGACCTCTGCCTCTTTCTCCTTTTGGGGCTCTTCTTTTTCTTTAGCGGCATCTTCCTCCTCTTCGTCAGAGTCACGATAAAATATGAGGCATTTGACGGGAAGCTTGGTGGAAAATTGTTGGGTGGGGTCCTCTTCCCTTTCTTATTCCTCTTCTTTCTTCTCTTTAGTAGCCTCGACCTCGGGGCCCTCCACAACATGGGTCTCAGCCTCAGATGAATCCTTTCATGGCTGTTCCTCTGGCGGTTGTCCCTCTTCACCAAGTGGTGATCTTTCCACCTCCTCCCCAACATCTTTTGGCTGTCGAGCTGATTTCTCAATGTCCTCATCGAATGCTTGGATGATCTCCTTGGCACCCGAGCCATCCTCTTCATTCCCGCTCTGAGAAGAACCTGTCTCTTCCTCCTCGTAAACCACCCTATCGATGGTTTGATGCTCGTACTCAGGGTGTTCATAATATTCATCGGCCTCCTCCTCAATAGGCTTCGAGGCTTCTTGCTCCTGCTCATCCAACTCTTTTGAGATTTGCATTGTAGCTTCCATAGCTGGTGGCCCCATTGGTGGTTGTGAAGGCTGAGCTATTGTGAGGGCTTGGGTGAGGGCTGCTTGGAGTGTGGGGTCCATTAGGATCTATGAGAGCTCAGGGGGAAGACTCTATAGGTGCCGTGTAATAGCCTCAGGTACAATGGAAAGGGGAACAGGCGATGTTATTATTGCCAGAGGGAGGAATGTAATTGGAGACATGGCAGCAGAAGAGGTCATGCCAGAAGAGGAATCAACGTTAATTATTGGCTCGGCCAGGGGCGAAGAGGCAAGATGGACAGAAATGTCCACCACCTGCGGAGATGAGGCGATCGTAGCCTAAGAGGCGGGCGGTGCACCAGTCGGGGGAGGGAGAAGCAAGGGAGGCTGCGCTTCTATGGTAGTCACTATCTACTTGAGCCTCTTGGGAGATGAGCCTCCCATGTCTTTTGTTGCTTGTTCTTTGGGATCTACAGACTGTGCGGTCTCTATTCCCTTTCTTTTTGAGACCTGGTGACTGGAGGAGACTTAGAGGTCTCACTAGTTGATGTGATGGTGGCAACGTCCTCTGTGGCGCTAGGCTCGCTCTTGAGCACCCTATATGTAAGGACTACTCTTTGTCGCTTCAGTTGCGCCACCTACCCATCGACCCACTCCTTAGTGTGAGTTATGATCAACTGGGTGATAGTATCCAAGTCATCGACCTCTTGTTCGTCCCAGTCTATTAATAGTATGGGTAGGTCAGCAACTACAGGGTACCTGAGGTGCACAATGGTGGACTCATCCCCCTCGAGCTGGTATGGTATCTGGAATAGTTGCACCCTTCTTAGGAACTGTACGGTCATGCACATGTAGTGTCTTGCATGGACCTCCTTGTCATCCTAACAATCTACCCAAAAATCTTCAATATGGTACTGATGGGCATATGCCGACCTTAGTGCCTTCCTTACATGACCATGTGGATCCATCCGTGGGCGTGTAGTGTACCAGTCAAAATTATATTCTTTGATTTCCTTCTCAGAATTGTTGGCACATTGAGAAGTCTGCAGTCGATACAGGCCTTGGCCGAGGGTCATGGGATAGGGGATCCCTGCTACATGTTTATTGTTAAAGACTATTTGGATGTGTTGGAGCTATCGAGAGAGCTCCAGGAGGATAATCCTATCATTCAGGTACCTAGGCAATTTGTTTGGCCGTTCCGTGAAACCCTGAGCTCGGATGTAGGTAAATTTGGGGAACTAGATATATAGGAAGGCATACTCCTTCAGGAGCGCCCTGGCGGTATGGGAAACCCTCCTTTTCAAGTCTCCGGCGATCAATCTGATGATGTGGCCTATGAAGGCGTCATTGACCCGGCAGTACTCCTTCTTGAAGTTGCAGTATTGGAGTTGAGGGTACTTGTCAAACGGCTTGAGCCCTCACCTATGTCCCTGATCCGGTGCCACGAATAGCCCACTGTATTGTCTTTGGCCTGCCAGGGAGTATACCAGGTAGGAGGTCATATAGAACTTGGAGCTCTTTTTGACGTTGACAAACTACTCGTGGAAGCAGTTGCTGATGATGCCTCCCCAGTCGAATGATACCTTAGTGTTCACATCCTCATTCCCCCACAGGATTTGCTCAATATAATAGGCCATCCATTCTTGGAAGTAGGTGGCTGCTGGGAGACCCATAACCCTGCTCACCATGGTCACCAAGTCGTGATAGTCTTCGTGGAAATCGCTGCGGAAGAGTTCATGGGGAACCTTCGCAGCGCTACCCCATTTCTCCTTGAGCCAAAAGAGGTTGATCGATTTCTTGCACCCTAACGGATTGGCATCCCACGCTGCTTGGCACTGTTCCAAAGTGGGGACATCCATATGTGGGAACGTGGGAATGTGGAATGTTTTGGTAATCCCTTCTAGCGACATGTCTGCGAGGATGTTTCCCTCTTTGTCCACAATCATCCTGGTGTCTGTTTGATAAGCTTCTCGGCAAGCGAACACTAGTTCGGGTGCTATGAGAGAGGGAGGAAAATCGGCAGCCTTGGCGATTCCACTCTGCCTTATTAGTCTAGGATTCTTCATTGTAGGGTTGACCTTGACCCTTTGAGTGAACTCATCTATGTCCACTTGGCCGATGTTTGTATCTGAGATCTCCTTCTAGTCTATTGAGACCTTTGACTGGAGCGACTCACCCTAGAACTGAAACTTTATCTGGTATTTATCTTCTTTTCCCCGAGCGGTCTTTCCTGATTTCTTGCCCTTATCCTTTTCGGCGGAGGCCCCTGAAGTTCCTGCAACCGATTCCATATATCCTGCAAGCAAAGGGCGAAGTCAACACAACAAAACATCAAAAGCATTAATGTTAGTCCATATTTCAAAGATAACACCTAAATAATCATTCAAGTATAACATAAATTTCATCTTTAGACGATATTGATCTTCGTTTCAGGGCGCTTAGACAATCTGGGCCCAGAGGGTCGAACATCCCTGGTAGGAATGCTGTTTGGAAGGGAGAATGCGACTGAAAGTTCCCGGAGACCCTCCTTGGCCAAATTTTAATGTTTTAGGAGGTCCATGATGGAGAACAACAAAATTTAAGACGTGGATCGAGGTCAGATTCTGGATTTGAGTTGGTTTGGATCAATCTAAGAGGCATCAGAGTCTTTAAGCCCGGAAGTAGTCAGGAAGCGGCCTTCAGTGGCGGGGAAGAGTGGGCGGAAACCCGAATGCGGAAGTCTGGAGCCTGGGGCCCGGAAGGCAAAGAGTGGGTGATGAACTTATGGTTCAGGTTTGATGGCTTTTGGTGTGGCGGGAACCGCAGGCCGGGAGGACACGACATGTCGACCGCCATGGGATTTTTTGTTGATTAAAATGGCGGCGGCAAGGAGAGTCCTGGGGCACAGATGGCGGGAAGCCAAACTAGGGTTTGCCGTTGAAAGATTTGCAAGGTAATCAGTGGCGACGGCGAGGTGTGCCCCGGGGTCCGGAGGGCAGCAGCTGTCGGAGGCCTGTCGTCGAAAATAGCAGAACCACCACGAAGTTCCGTGAATAGAACTTTGGTCAGCCGGGCCCGGAGGGCCCCATGGCAGCGGGGAGCTCCGTAAAATAATATGGTGAATGGAGGCCCGAGGCTCGGGGTCCAGGAGGATAGGGAAAAAACTCTGATGTCAGAGTTTGCACGGACTTCCGTGGATGGAAGTCTGGTAGGCGGGGCCCGGAGATGCAGAAGTGGCCGTATCAAAAGAAGACGGTGACGGCAAAGGGTGGCCCAGGGTCCAAAGGGCGAAAGGCAGTGGAGCTATCGCTGAAAGACCCCAGAGCTCTAAAATGGCAGAAAATGAGGAGCGGAGGCTCGACATCCAGGGGCCAAAGGCTGAAAAGATGCAACAATTTGATGCTGCCCAAGAGTTAATGGCAAGGGTAAGGGCGGAGTCTGGGGTGCGGAAATCTGGGGCAGAAATTCCTTCGAAGACAGCGAATACTAGGAGAATCCCAGGGATGAAACCCTGGGGTCCAGGGCCCAATGCCACAAAAGGACAGATGCTCCATTTTAACTGTAGATGGCGAGGAACATGTCGGGGCCTAGAAGCCGGGAGGCGGGGTTAGGTTTGCAATTAAATCCGTGCAAAATGCGAACAGAAATCTGAGATAGGAAACCCCGATAGCCGAGCCTAGAGGGTAGGATTTCCGTTGGGAGGTTTGGTGCTTGAAATCTGACGGCAAAGGTAGGTTTCAGTTCTGGGAAGGACACTTTCCCTGTGTGAAGAACTGTTGCGGCAGGGAGAAGTCCCGAAATGGCGTGGAGGGCAATTGCAATGGTTTTAATAGTTTTTATCATATGGGTTATGAGCGCAATTCAGTGCTCTTCCACCTATTTCACCCTAACCAATTATTTAATCCATTTAAATCCTCAAAATGATGAAAAAAGATGGGAGGGAAAATGGGGATGGCCTACCTTGAATACACCAAGCAGGGTGATGCGTGGGATCCACTGGGGGTCGATAGAGTGAAGCTGATGGCAACGGTCGTGATGCTATCGATCGCAATGGGCTCCAAATAATTACTACTCCAACTCGCTGCAATTCAGATAATGAAAATGACATTGGCGGGCCGGGCATTATATACCCCAATTGCCATTAATATGCACATTAATTATAGGTACGGCTGCGCCAAAAGTTGGCAAAATTTGAAATGAGTCAGCGGCGGCGGCAGAGACTTCGGGACCCGGCAGCCGGAAAGATGTGGAGTGATGGCCTCCATTTGATTTTCAACAACTTTTAATCGGCCACGGCGAAGACAGACTCGGGGCCCAGATGCCGAGAGGCCGGAAGGAATTCGCCGACGAAGGAATCTCGAGTTGCTTAGTGGCAACGACAAGGAGCATCCTGGGGCCTGAAAGGGTAGGGGCCGCCCAGGAGATTTTTGCCAAATTTTAAATAGAATACGGTAGAGTGGGCCCTGAGGGGAGGAAGGATGCCCAGGAAACACCGCAAAGGGCTTCAAACGCAAAGGGGAAGCTCGATAAGGGAACCCCGGAGGCCCGGGCCCAGAGGAGCCCAAGGCCACCCAAGGCCAAAATGCCAAAGGGAACCTGCGAGGCCCCAGAGGATAGGAAAAACCAAAAATGGAGGCATGGTAAATTTATGATGAAGCATTGGAAAAACATCGACCATATGAAAGATCAAAAAAAGAGGGGCACACAAAATGAGGCAGCCCCAAAAGACCCTGACAAGGTGAAAGAAAAGGTGCTCCCCATTTCGAACGGGGCATGTGTGCTAAGGGCACAACAGATATCAGATTGATAATGATTTGATGAATCTTGATCCTAAATGTTTTGACCACATCCAAAACTTGCATTCTTTTTCTTGGTTTGTGTTCTTGCAAAGGGTAAATTGCAAATTGAACTCCTAACTCCACATAATTATGCTACATGGAAAAAATCAGTATGGAACTATCTCATGATGAAAGGTCTAATAGGTCATCTAAATGACACAACTCAAAAACCTATTGATGCTAAAGAATTGGCAAGGTGGGATATTGATCATGAGAAAACACTTGGATGCATATGGTCATTAGTCTCATTTGATTTGCAATTTCATATTGAATCATGTAATACACCTAAAGAGGCATGGGAGACTTTTGAAAAATTGTATGGTAAAATAGATAAGATTAGGGGATATCAGATTGATAATGATTTGATGAATCTTGATCCTAAATGTTTTGACCACATCCATGACTACATCTCCAAAATCAAGCAATTAAGAACACAGTTGAAAGAATGCAGTATTGAAAAAGAGGATTTACAATTGATTCTGAATGTGTTATCCAAGCTTGGTCTTAAGTATTCAGTGTTTGTTTCTGGCTTTCATACCCATTGAATTTCTATGGGAGCATCATATGTTGATCCTAAGTTTGATGACTTTGCAAATCTCCTAATTCAAGAGGAAGCTAAGTTAATGAACATGGGTCTAATCAAGTCTTCCAAACCACAAGCATTGGTGGCTAATGAGTCTAAGGTACAAAAAGAATCAAGGAATCTTGATAAGAAGCAAAAGAAGAAAAAGAACAAGCCACATAAAGAATTAGAATCCTCATCCTCAAAAGGAGAATCATCTAAGAAGGAGAGGCCTTTTTGTGCATATTGCAAGAACGATGGACATGAAGAAAATTATTGTTATAAGAAGGACATTGATGAGTTGAAACATCTTCTCAAAAAGAATCACATTGATTTTCCTTCTAGAATGTCTGAATCACCCTCTTCTCCTTCTACTTCAAAACAATCTAAAAAGGACAAAGGTCAAGCGTCTACATCAAGATATAAAGGACAAGCTCTTTGTGCTCTTTTAGGTCCAGGATCAGGTAGATGGCTTCTAGATTCAAGAGCATCTCATCATATGACATCTTTACATAATACCTTCCCTTCATTTCAGCCTTGTACTATGTCTCCTATCTTGATGGGAAATAATATTTACATGAGTGTAACAAGGAAGGGATCTATTAGCATTGGAGACAACACTTTTCAAGATGTCTTGTGTGTTCCTCATTTGATAAACAAATTTCTTTCTATATATCATATTACACATGGTGGAGATGGGAGAATTGTAGAGTTTACACCTGATTCTATCATCATTTGAGACTTGGAGACTTAGCTGAGCTTGCCAGGGAAGTGGGAGATTCTTAATGATAGACCCTTTAATGCTCAAGTTGTCTCTATTCACACAGGTAGGTTATTCTGCCAAAAATATTTAGACTCATTTAGTGGTAAACTCTGCAGGCTATTTTGAATATTAAATAGTTTAACTTTGTGGTTTTGTCATCATGAGTAATGAAACTATTGAAACAACAATACCTTTGACATAAGTTCTTTATGTAACCTTTGACGTAAATTCTTTATGTAAACTGCTAGTATTCTCGGCCACTAAAAAATGTTCTAATTCAATTTGCATATGTGATTGATCTATTGCAGGCTCTATGATTGAGAATTAGTGGTATGAGATGGATTTTCCAGAGATAGAGGTTCTGGTGATACACTTTTTTGTGAGTGAATACTTTCTACCGCCATTTATCAAAACCATGAAAAAACTAAAATTTCTAATGTTGTGTAATTTGAGCTCAAGGAGGGCCACAATAAAAGTTTAGATGCCTTATCTTCACTCACTCAACTCTAGAGTGTTCGCTTGGAGAATTTGGATGCACCCACTATTTTAGAATAGACTAAAGTAACACAAAAATTACACAAACTATCTCTAAGTTTGTGTGAAGGGTTTGGAAATATTTCCACATTCAGAATCAGCAACACCATCCTACAGGAATTTGACCTGGACCACAGCAGTGATTTGGAAGAGTTACCTCTTGAAATCTGCTTCAGAATTTACCATATGATCTTGGAAATATGAGCCATCAAAGAATACTAAGGTTATCGGCATTACCAGGCCCGAATGAAAATGACGCAAAGAGCTCATTCAAACAACAAGAGATTGGACAAGTCAGAGAACACCCCATTGCATCATTTTTTTGGCACCTAAGAGTAGTGAATTTGATAAAGACTTTCATAATCATTTTGGCCTTCATTTTCCTTATAATAGGAGTAGCAGCAGTAGAAACAAAACCCACTAACTTGAGCCTCATCGAGGAGGCTATCGAAAACATAACTAGCACTCCAGCACCTATAAGTGTTGGAAATAATCCCAACTTCATAAATTACTCCACCCTAGACATTCATTTTGTCTATCTGAGCATATCTCCAAAATCTATCCATATGTGTGAAGTTTTCTTTCTACAGCCTTGTTTATTTTTGTCTTCTTATCATTTGATGTATTAGGACAGGTTTAAATGTAAACCAAAAGCACAATCTTCTTTGGCAAGATTTTTCCATCTATCATAATTAATATGTAATTAAATGTTTCTTATTCTCTCTCCATTGTTGGGTTCATACATAGGTTTTAGAGAGTCTTACTTTTGGTAATAGATGAGAGTAGTCACTTTTTGTGTAGAGAATGAAATGTAATGAAAAAGACAAAGGATCTAGTGTTGTTGTAGTAACAATTTGAGGATGCAGATAGTATTATTGTTGTAGCAACAACCAAAAAACAAGGGAGTTCAATTCTCTCTCTTTTTTTGAACACATAAAAGGAGCAGTAGCTCTGCATTTGGTTTTATGACAGTAAATATTGTGCATGTTTTTAATATATACAAAATATGAATTATAACTTGTCTCTGTGTTTTAATTTCTGCATTTTATTTATGTTTCATCTATGCTATGTTTTGTTTAGTATTTTAGTCCTCTTCCTCTTCCTTCACATGCTATCAGAGTTGAAGGTTCTCAAAAGGATTTTCAAAGAGATAAGGTTTGCTCAACATAAAGGTTTCACAGTCAACAATGACAACTCCAAGTACAAGTCTAACAAACCCACAAATTCCACAATTCAATGGAAAAAAATATGATTACTGGTCAATCATAATGAAGGCATTTTTCTGCTATTAGGATATTTGAGAGCTTGCTGAAAATGGTTACCCAGAACTAATAGATGCAGCAACTTACAATGCACTTTCATAAGATCTCTTTTATATTTTCCAAAGCAATGCATGAGAGCACGTTTCCAAGAGTTGCAGCAACAACCAAGTCAAAACAAGTGTGGGATATTCTACAAATAGAATACTAGGGAATGACCAAGGTGAAGACAACAAAATTGTAAATGTTGAGAAGAGACTTTGAGACAATATGCATGAAGGAAGCTAAATCAATAGATTCATTTTTTACACAAATTATAGAACTAGTTAATCAAATAAGGTATCATGGTGAGATATTGAAGAAAGAAGTGTAGTTGAGAAGATTTTGAGAAGCTTAGCTACAAGGTTTGAGTCAATTTTTGTGGCTATAGAAGAAACAAAGAATCTCTATCAGTTTTCTATTGATAAGCTCCATGCATCTCTCATTTCACATGAGCATAGTCTAAGTAAAACAACAAACTCATCATTGGAGCATGCTTTCAAGAAATAAGCTTCAATCAACCATGGTAGAGGTAGAGGAAGAGCTAGAAATTTGTATAGAGGTGGAAGAACCAGCCTATCAAATTTAGGTGGAAGAGGTAGCAACCAAATTTTGAATCAAAATCAGCCCCAAGGTCAAAGGTATGATAAAACACAAGTCTAGTGTCATTATTGCAAAAAATATGGGTATTATTTAAATGAATGTAGAAAGAAACAATATGATTCTAGGAAACAAAATGAAAATTTTACAAAAGAAAATCAAAACCAAGGCAGTATGTTTTTAGCCTATAATGTTGCACAAGAACAACAAAAGGATGTATGGTTTTTAGATTCTAGATGCAACAATCACATGACAAGGAATGTAGAATTGTTTTTTATTTTAGATGAAAATGTAAAATCCAATGTCACATTGGGCAATGATAACAAAGTTTCAGTTATGGGTAAAGGAAGAATTGACATTCTAACCAAGAAGGGGGATAAAAAGTTTATTTCTGATGTATATTTTTTCCCTAGGTTAAAACATAATTTGATGAGTATTGAGCAGCTTGTTCAAAAGGGATATAGAGTATTTTTCAAAAATAGAGAATGCATAATCTTAGAAAAATATCCAAGCAATCAAATTATTGCAAAAGTTCAAATTACAAATAATAGAATTTCCCCCTAAGGATACAACTAGATTTGCAACTAGAATTTTCTCAAACACAACTTGTGGATAAAGTAAAAGGTGCAACAATCACACAAACAACATTCCATCCAAAAATTATAGATGAAAATTGGTTATGGAATTTAAGATTTGGACACCTAAACTTTGGAGGCTTAAACCTATTGCATATGAAAAACATGGTAAAGGGATTTCCACTCATAGAGAAACCAACAAGGTTGTGTGAAGGATGTATTTTGGAAAATCAACATAGAGAATCATTTTTAATAGGAAAGTCAAATAAGGGTAACAAAACCATTAGATATTGTCCATTCAAATTTATGTGGTCCTATGCAAACACCCTCAATTGGAGGAAGATATTATTTGATGACATTTATTGATGATTACACAAGTAAAACATGGGTCTACTTCCTAAAGCATAAGGATGAAGCATTTGATTACTTTTTCCAATACAAAGCTCTTACAGAGAAGCAAAGTGGGAACTATATCAAGGAATTGAGAAAAAATAGAGGAGGTGAGTACTTCTCAAATGACTTCATAAGATTTTGCAAAGATCATGGCCTTCATAAACAATTCACTACTATATACACACCTCAACAAAAAGATGTAGATAAAAGAAAAAATAGAACAATTATGGAAATGGCAAGGAGCATGTTAAAAGAAAATCATTTGTCAAATGAGTATTGGGTTGAAGCTGTTTCATGTGCATTCTATATAATAAATAGGTGTCCAATAAAGATTCTAAAGAATGCGATTTTGGAAGAAGAATGGAGTGAAAGGAAATGTAATATTTCTCATATGAGAGTGTTTGGATGTGTGGTATATACAAATGTCCTTGATGAATTGAGAAAGAAATTGGACAACAAAGGAGAATGATACATAGTCGTGGGATATAGTGAAGAATCAAAGACATATAAACTTTACAATCCAATAATAAAAAAGGTAATATTTAGCAAAGATGTGTAGTTCATAGAAGGAGAAGCATGGTATGGTAGCTTAGAGAAAACAATGAATGTAACAAGAATCATACCACAAGAAGATAGGGAAGAAATAACACCACTAGACATCCATTCAAATGTGAATCCTCTTACTCCCACTCAAGTTCAATAATGCGGTCCTCAAGTGACACCTTCAACAAGCACAAGGAAAACCTTATGAATTCCAGCTAACACACCTTCAAATGGGAAACAAACACCAACAAAAATAGGAACTCATAGTGCAGGCCTATCAAGTCCACATTCTACAAGTTCAAACTCAAGTGACATGTCAAATCCAACCTTGGCAAGATTGAGAAGACAAAAAATTAAAACTATAAGAGATGTTTATAAGCAAAATGAAGGTGAGAATAGTGCAGGTCTGAATTCTCTTTTTGCATTATATTCACATGTTGATGATCCTATTCATTTTGAAGATGCAATTAAAAATGAAAAATGGGTAAATGAAATGGATGAAGAAATAGATTTTATAGAAAAGAATGAAACATGCGAGTTAGTGAGTCTTCCAAAAGGAAAAAAAGTTATAAGAGTAAAGTGTGCATATAAAACAAAACGCAATGTAGAAGGAAGGATTGAAAGACATAAAGCAAGATTGGTTGTCAAGTGATGCAAACAACAACCAGGTAGATACTATGATGAAACATTTGCTCCAACTGCAAGAATGGAAACAATAAGGGAAGTCTTAGTAATAGCATCCCAACACCAATGGAAGGTATACCAAATGGACATGAATTCGGCCTTCTTAAATGGAGTATTGAAAGAAGAGGTGTATGTGGAGTAGCCACCTAGATATGAGGTTCATGGGAAAGAAAAAAAGTGTATAGGTTGAAAAAGGAACTTTATGGGTTGAAGCAAGCACCACGGGCATGGTACAATAGAATTGATACATATTTCTTATGTAATGGTTTTATAAAAAGCGATGGTGAGTCTACTATCTACATCAAAGAAAATGGTGGTAAGATCTTACTTATTGTGTTGTATGTAGATTATTGAAGCAATCATCACGGGCATGGTACAATAGAATTGATCCATATTTCTTGAGCAATGGTTTTAGCAAAAGCGATGTTGAGTCTACTTTCTACATCAAAGAAAATGGTGGTAAGATCTTACTTGTTGTGTTGTATGTAGATGACTTAATATTTCCGGTGAATGATGATATCCTCATTGCTGATTTCAAATAAAACATGAAAAATGAGTTTGAGATGAATGATTTAGGGATGTGAAGATACTTCCTAGGCATAAAAGTGTAGAAAAAGAAAATGGTATTTTTATTTGTCAATCAAAGTATGTAGATATGATCTTGAAGAGGTTTAAAATGCAAAACAATAAGTCTGCTTCAACACCAATAGCCATAGGTTTGAAATTGAGTAAGGATGATTGTAGCAACAATGTAAATTAACCCTATACAAAAGCACGGTTGGAAGTCTAATGTATTTGACTGCAAAAAATCCTAATATAATGTATGCAACGAGTTTGATTTTAAGGTTCATGGAGACTCCAAAGGAGGTGAATTGGCTAGCAACTAAAAGAATCTAACATATGTGAATGAAACCAAGCCCAATCTGGAATTTTATATAGTGTAGCAAATGATTTCAAGTTAGCTGGCTACATAAACAATGATTAGGCAGGAAGTTTATATGATAGATAGAGCACATCAGGGTATGTATTTTATTTGGGTTTAAGAGTCATTTCATGTGCTTCCAAGAAACAAACAATTGTTTCTCTATCTATAGTTGAAGTTGAGTATGTAGTAGCAACAGGGGTAGCATGTCAAGCCATTGGGATGAAAAGAGTGTTAAAAGATTTAAGGCATGAACAAGAAGGGGAAACTACAATCTATTGTGACAATAACTCTACAATTGCTCTATCCAAAAATTTATTCTTCCATAAAAGAAGAAAGCACATTGACACAAGGTATCACTACATAAGGGAACTAATAAATGATGGTGAAATTGTTTTGGAGCATTAAAGGTCTAAAGAAAATTATGTAGATACTTTTACAAAGCCATTGGGAAAGGAAAGTTTTTTTCATCAAAGAGACAATTTAGGCATCATAGATGGCAACAATTGTGATTAAGGTGAAATGTTGGAAATAATCCCAACTACATTTATTACTCCACCATAGACATTCATTTTTCCTATCCCAGCATATCTCCAAAATCTATCCACATGTGTGAAGTTTATTTTCTACAACCTAATTTATTTTTTCCTTCTTATCATTCGATGTATTAAGAAAGATTTAAATGTAAACCAAAAGAACAATCTTCTTTAGAAATATTTTTCCATCTATCATAATTAATATCTAATTAAATGTTTTTTATTTTCCCTCCATTGTTGGGCTCATACGTAGGTTTTAGAGAGCCTTATTTCTGGTAATAGATGAGAGTAGTCACATTTTGTGTAGAGAATGAAATGTAATGAATAGGATAGGGCAACTAGTGTTGTTGTAGTAACAAATTGAAGAAACACATGGTGTTATTGCTATAGCAACAACTAAAAAACAAGGTATTTTAATTTTGTCTCATTTTATGAATGTATAAAAGGAGCAACAACTTTGTATTTGGTTTTATGACAACAAATATTATGTGTTTTGAGTAATATGAAATAAAAATTATAATAGGTTATCTCTATTTTTTTCATTTCTGCATTTTATTTCTGTTTCCTCTATGCTATGTTTTGGTTTGTTTTTTAGTCCTCTGCCTCTTCCTTCATAAAGGAGGTTAAAGGATTACACTAATTGAAAACTATATGTATGTTAATATGTTAGAGAGTATGTGTTTATGCATAGATTAACTACACATTCTAATTGCATGTGATTTGATTAAACTTAAACAATTAATAATATGTGCTTAAAAATTTGGCATGTAATAAACTTAGAAAAATCTAGATTTTTTCCTTAAAGAAATTTAGTATTATCTGAGTATGAAATATTAGCATATAAATTTTAAAAATAAAGCAATACAAATGAACAATGAATGTTTCCATCAAATTTACAAAAAACACTAGTTAGATTTTAGAGGCTTTTACCATTAAACAATAGTTGTTTACCAATAAACAATAGTCAAAAATCAGTAATTTGATAATTAATTTGTGAAAAACTAAATTTTGTTCTACTCAATCCTATATTTATTATTCTTTTGAAAAAAATTAGAATATGCATAAGATAATAGTTTTCTATATTATGTTTCAGTAGTTATCCTCAAAACTATTTGAACAAATACAATTAGAATCCATATTGAAAATTCATATGAATGAGAATAGTTATCAATGGATGATTTGACCTATTGTTTCATGTATGGAGTAATAGCTATTGTTCTTCCCAAATGATGTTTGGCTAGAGTATTTATTTGAAAATGATGACACACATAGACATCATAATTCTTTTTTTCATTAATCTCATAGACTGAATCTTTACACATCTACGGGATTTTTTTGTTGAACAAGATACAAACAAGAAAAATGAATATTGGATAAATATTTTTACACATATTTTGTTTTATAACATTTTCTTTTCAATATGCCACATTTAGCTTGTTGACCCATATTCTAGGATCAAAGAATATTTTTACTTGAAGCCATTGTAAGTATTCTATCATTGTCTAGCTCTATGACAATATATTAATTTTAATAAATTTCATGCTTCATATTATTATATAATTCCACCGTTACTTTAAATTGCGGTTGATTCAAAATAATGCATATCTATATAGTATATTTAAATTGCCTTATTAGAGGAATGATGACAGCCGTATTGACATTTGAAAAATTCAAGACAGACAGGAAACAATGTAATTTCAAAATATAAATGAAAGTACTCACCATCTTTTTTGAGGAAAATTTGAGTAGCAAATAAGAATTGAGAAGAAAGGTAGAACTAAACAGTGTATTCCTTGAAGAGTAAATAAATATATCAAAATTTATCAAGATCCATAACTCTCTTAGAAGAATAGTGTCCAATTTCAATGAAAAAAGTGCTTGTAGTTTGGTGGTAGGGCATCACAACAAGAATCCAAAACAATTGATAAATGATAATCAATATTGTTTAAACAACAAGGGTTTGTAGTTGCAAACTAAATTAATTTTAACTTCCAACCAAAAAAGAATCTTAACCAATAGAAAATTGATAAATGTAATTGATATTCCTTAAACAACAAGGGTTTGTGGTTGTGAACTAAATTGACATGAATGTGGAACTAAACTAATTTTAACTTCTATCCAACAAAGAATCTTAACCAATTGATAAATAACTTAGTACTCCTTGAAGATCAAATAAATGTATCAGAATTTATGAAGATCCATAACTCTCTTGAAGAACAGTCTTTACTTTCAACAAAAAAGGACCTATAGTTTGGTGGTAGGGCATCATAGCATGCTAATGGGAGGTTTGCATTGAAGTATTAATAGGTTCATGGAAAATACAATATTATTTTAGAATAGCATCCATAACATTTGTTGAAGATAAGAAAGTGTTGTTGGGATTCCTTCTCACCCATCCAACACCTAATCACAAAGGAAAAGTTAAAAGACTTTGAACCCACTTGAAAATAGTATTTTTTAGAATGAAGATTAGGCAATGAAGTTACCTACTCTTGATGTGATTTCTCTAGAATAGAATTAAGGAGAAAATGAATTTTACAAATTCATCTTGGAGATGCACCACATCCCTAGCTCCTTTGAATTCCAAGCCTTTAATTGACCTTATTTCTTTTAAATCCCTATGTCATTCAACCCAAGTCCCATCAGCTATCCCCAAGTCTTTCCATACTTGGTTGTTTTTTGTAATTTCAGAAAGGGAATTTGGTGGTGTCACGAAGAACAAGGGAAGTATTTTCATATCAGAATTTTTTCCAGAGATTTTAGATTTTAGAAAAGGAGAAAGTTCTAGCATTGGCCACTTTGAGTGGCTAAAATCCTTGGAGAGAACCAACACTACTATTCTGCATTTCTTAGAGGCTTAAAAAATATGGGAAGCAAGACACACCTTTATTTGTTAGTTCCTTGTGTAGCTCTTGAACAAGGATCTTCTATTTTCCCTATGACTAAGAAATGCATCCATAATCAAAAAATTCATTTATTCCCTCACCATCTCTGTTCAAATCAAAACAAAAAAATTTGGATGCTCTTCTAAAGGAGATCCTTTTGAAAGGAAGGAATGTAAAAAACATTGATGATCATGCATATTCTATTATTGGCCTCAATTCAATGCAATCTCCCACCCCATTGACTAAATGCACTAACCACTGCAAAAACCAAGAAAAAAATGAATGTCGATATTGGCATTAAAATCTACCAAAGATATTATGAAATAGGCGTTGCAAGTTTTTTCATATGGCATGGGAAATTCTACAGTTTCTAATTACGATAGATCACGCAACAACAATTCAACTACCTAGTTCATATTTGATGCATATGGCATGGAAAATTCTGCAATTTCTGATTATGATAGATTCATGCAACAACAATTCACTGCTTGGAAGATTTTTCAATTGTTCAAGATTATAAAAAAATTCCATAGCTAGTTGCATTTAGCAAATTTGTATTCATAAATCACAAGTAAATCAAAAATATATGTATATTCATTTCCAAATGTCAATAGTCACATACAAGTTTCACTTGGCATTAAATGCCACATAGTCAATTCTTAATTACAATTTTTCTATTTGTTACATCATTTTATCCTTTTACATCAATGATAAAAATACATAATAGAATTCTAATATGATTCCTCTATGACAACTTGCCTCCATTGGTGGACTAGAATGTGATTGAGGTGATTTTCCACCCAACCACGAAGAAATGCTTCCTCAAAATTCTTTAGTCAATCAAAGAATACCTAACCCTACACAAAAAGCTTAGCAAGAGATACAGTTTACAAGGTGGGATCTACGCATGCCTAACCTCATGCAATTCTATCTGGGTGATCACATAATACCGGTTTACAATTTTTGGCCAAACAAGACACTAAACTGATTTTTTCTAACTAAATCTTCAGTTTTAGACACCTATAGCGGCTAAATCATGAGTAATTTGAAGATGATGCTAACTAGTGAGTTGTGATATTTTTTCTTTAGATTCTAAATATATATTTAAAAAAGAAATTGGAATCAAATTGCACTTCTTTTTCCATCTCCTTCAAAAACTAGTTTTTTTTAGTAAACACCATTTTAAAGTAGTGACGCTCACCGTATAACACAATTTTTTTTCTATGAAGGATAAAATTATAATTTTTTCAAATTTGTATTTGTAACTACGATATGTAGTGCTTCCAATTGGTTTCATATTGTTTTATTGAATAATTTTTCCTTAATCAAATTTTGAAGTCAAACTAACTACAATTGAGACATAGGCAGACCGTATAACACAACTTTTTTTGTATGTATCAAAATTCAAATTTATTTTTTTGTTGGATAAAGGACTTCAATATCTAGTGCACTCATATTTTTTTAAAAAATAATAATAATATTCTATTTTTCCACACGTACAGAACAGAGAGCTTGATTTTCAGTGAAAAACCTGCATTCACAAGAAATTAAAAATAAACATAATAATACAGTTAAATTTAATTAAAATTATAATTTTTTTGGGAGCTTATAATAAGGACAACATACTTACAAAAATAAATTTTAGATTAATTCATTTGATCCCCTAAAAGGTAAATCAAAAGTGGTTTTTTATCAGCATTTTGATAGGTGTTAAGGAGACTCCATTATAGGTATGGGTTAAAACTAGAGGGCTTCTATCCAAGGGGGCTTGGTATATGGTGGTTTGATCAAACCCTTTTCAATTGGAATCCTTTAAATGGAACTTTTCAAGGCTTAAATCATTATATTTTCTAAAAATATGTGATTTCAGCAAAAATCAAGATCTCCCAAAAAATTGTAAAGCACTATTGTGGTAGCACCCATCTACTATTAGAATACGCAATTTCCATGTTAGGTATATAAATCAATAGAGAGAGAGAGAGTAAATAATAACAATCTGTTCTATATATGTATATATATAATTCTTGCAATGCTTGGACAAGCTCATGCTGCATGAAATGCAACTTTGGTTAGATTTGGAAAAGAAAATCTATAGTCTCTGGCACCCATTCCCAAAAGAAAAGCTTATCATATCAAAGGGGTATCTCTCCCTTTTATACCATTTATTAGCAATAATCTAGAGTGATACAATCCACCACTAAATTTTTGTATCATTCCATTCAACATAATCAAACATCATTATTTAAGTCTAGTATAATCATTCATCTATTTATCAGAAGTATATTGCAATTCAACACCATTCCATGTTTACAATGTGTTCCATTTGCAAGGACATTTATTATGCTCAATAAATAAATTAAACAAGATGAATTAGAAGGTATACCACATGTATGTGCATGTGCATAAATGAAGAATTTATGCACGTGCACATATATTCCTATAGTGAACATAGTTGGGAATAAAATGTGTACACATTATGAATAGAAAAATTTAAATCTTCCTCACAAATAGGAAATCCATATTTAGAAAAAATACCATCAACTTGTTCAGATGCTCCATTAGTACTTTTAATGACATTTAGTCTAATAAAATTTCAATGGAAAGCATTTATTCCATAGACATTTGTCTAACATAATTGATTTACAAAATTCGCAGTGATCATTACCAAAGAAATATCATTTCATTCAGAAAGGAAGAATGTCTTCAATAAATTTAAGATCATATTCTAAGATGTCTTTTTTCTGGTCAACCTTGTCTATCTGTTGTTCAATTTGCAACTTGTCATTGTATTATTTGATTAAAGAACATCATTATAAGAAAAAAAACATAGATGCATTGTTGATTAAGATGAGTTTCCACAATAAGGGGTGACCAATAGACATGAAATCAGGCTCTACATTATATGCGATGGAAATAGAGCCTTAGTTGGGCTTTTAGATAAATGATAGTAACCCACAAGAACAGATAAAATAACAAAGAAGTCGTTCATCAACCATGGATTTGGTACTAGAAACAATTGACAGTATATATATATATATATATATATATATATATATATATATATATATATATATGGGTACATATATATATGTACATACATATATATACACATGCTTCAACATTCGCATGATGAAGCATGGGGTTGTACAACCCCCTGGCCTTAGAAAGTTGTTTATTCCTTCATAGAGTTTATTAACATTTAACATGCACCAATCAATGGTTTGATCATTCTAAGAGAGGAGGCTTTCATTGAGCAATAACATGAGTCAACCAAGGAATCCATAGAACATTAACTCTGACCTTCTCATTTTATCATTTACAAAGTATGATGAATGCAACAGGCTTACTCGTCCATGCATTGACATTTTAAGATATCACCATCGCTTACCACCCAAATTGGTGGGACAACATATGGTAACAATACAAGTCATTCATCACTCAGATATTACTAGTGATATGAGTCACTCAACCATTATCAACGATATGAATTAACTTGACCATTTGGCTTAGTTCCCATAGGGTGACATTGATACAATAATGTTGAAACTTTAAGATGTCATGCTACAATGCAATGATTCATAGAGGCTGTTAAAAGAATATGTAAATATTTGTTGGGCCAAATGGTCTGACCATTTGAAAAGAAACAAATGGGTAGAATCCATTGTGGAAATCTAGCCAATACCCATGCATGCAAGTTTAACATATCACAAGCTAGCTATGGTGGCTTCAACCCCAACTATTATATGATTTGACCCTAGTCAAAATTACAGAGGCAACACACGAATGTAAGCTCATACTAGAAATGCTTAACACAACCTCAAAAAAATGAAATGAAGAAATTTTAATTTGATTCAAGAAAGTAACATACAGGGGATTCGTATTACCTCACTTTTCTACAACAGCAAAGATTTTTCATTGTAATTTTTGGAAACAATCATTCAAACCATATTCTTTTTCTCTTTTGTTGATCCCTATAGATCTTCCCTTGACTTTTACTCAAATTTCTATTTAATTTACCCCTTTCCAGTTTGATTTTTTTTACTAATTTTAGGAGATAGTGGTCTTGAATTCCCCTGCCTCCATATCCATTACCTGGCTGCCCACTTCCTCCTCTCTCTTAGCATTGACTGGAGATCTTTTCCATGAGAGGGGGTTGACCCCTATCCCATTAATGATGGGAGTTACAAATTTGAAATTCCATGATTTCATTATTCTGATGGAAGTATAATTAAATTCAAGGAAAAAAATTCTTATGTATATATATGTGTATATAGATATACACAAATACACACACACACACACACATATATATATTTGCATACATATATATTCATATCCAATTTATCCCCATGAGGTTATATACATATATTCAAAATATATTTTTCAAACTTACATGTTTATTTTATCCATTTCCTTATTCAAATTGTATTTTAAATTCATCCAAAAGAACAAACAATGCAATTTATTTCATACAATAATTGTATTTGATGGGTTAAGTTTCTTATTCAATTTATTTGAATATAAATTTTTAAATAGACGGGATAAGTCAAGAATGCACAAATTTGTTCTTTTCACTAATTATAGTTCTCACACCATATTTAAATGAAATCTATCAACCTTTCAAACATATGCAGATGTCATGATCTACTATGGTGTGTGAGTTTCCAGATTCCATTCTTGCTTACCATGGTCATCCAACCAAGTGTGCTTGCCTCAATCAAGTTCTCATCCTTCAACTTGCTCTTACACACACATTCTCACACTTGCCCACTTATTAGTAACCTTTAATTGATAATCTTATGGAATAATTTATTTAAATCAAAAAATTGCATAATATCCATTTTCAATTTGTCATTGTATTTTATCAAATCCATAAATTAAAATTATAAATTCCATTTTTCAAATATTTCAATTTTCCCAACATTTTAAATGCAAGCAATGAAATTGAGATATGACATCCTTTCCCACTAGAAAGGGGCATTGTCTCGATCTCTGATGAAACAAAATTGTTTCACATATGTTCATCAAGTCATATTGTTTTCAAGCCAAAACATCATAGCATACCAATCCAAAATATAAGGCAACAATACATTAGTAGAATTTGGCCAAACAAATGACTATGTGACAAAATTTTAGTCACGACAACTAAAAATGACTAAATTCTACTTTTTTTTGCAACAAAGCTCTATAAATAACTAATTTGATCATCGAATAAATCATAGCTATAAATGACTAAATAAATGACTAATTTTTTTCTATCAAACTTTGTTTTTGAGAGAAAATATTCCTAGCCATTAATTTAGGCTTTAGCTGAAACTTATGCATACAAATATATATATATATATATATATTATTAATGCATAATAAAAATTGAACGACATAAAGACCTCCATTTTCCCAATGTTTTTTAACTACTGCTTAGTTAGAAGAAATAGTTAGGGAAAACAAATAGAGGTTGAATTGTTTTGAAGATGGAGATATTGAGCAATAATCAAAGGGATTTCCTAGTGGAGGAATCTCTTGCTACCTGTGCTTCAAAGTATGGGTCTACAAGGTGGCCAAATCTATCCTTCTATCAAACAACTCCCCACATGGAAGTATGTCTTGAGGATTTTGAGCTTTTTTTTGTGGATTGTTTTAGATGTAAGGAAACCATTCTTAACTTTTTTTAAAAGTTGGATGTATACATTATGCCTATTTTGATATTTGAAAAAAATGATATTGGGTATTTTTGTGAAGTACTATTTGCAAATGGGGTTGCAAGCTAACTGGACTTAACCTTGGAGAAAACTATGTGGTTAAGTGTGCTTGAGCTGGAGTAGTACTAGGATGAGTGACCTCTTTGGAAGGACTAGTGCTTCACCCCTATGAGCATCACCTAGATGCAGTGAGTGCTAAGTGCTCCATTCATTGTCATGATAGATGGGTTCTTGTGAACCACTACTCATGAAGCATGGTTCAATGAGTTTGACTCGTAAAAATACACAGTTGAATCCTAATAGCAATATCACAATTTGACTCACTGTGGAAAATACCTCCTACTTATCAATTGATGAGATAAAGGGGCTCTATAATGCATAGTTCATAAGGCACAACACTTGCTAATTTTTTTACAAATGGGGTTGCAAGCTAAGTGGGCTTAACCTTGGAGAAAACTCTATGGTTAAGCATTCTTGAGATGGAGTTGTACTAGGATGGGTGACCTCTCAAGAAGGCCCAGTGCTTCACCCCTGTGAGCATCACCTAGATACAATGAGTGCTAAGTGGACCATTCATTTTCATGAGAGATGGGTTCATTTGAACCACTACTGATGAAGCATGGGTCAATGAGTTTGACTCGTAAAACTACATAGTTGAATCCTGATAGCAATTGTTGTCTTCTAAAATTGCACCCTTATCAAGTTGCAAAAACTTGATACTTCAGAGAAACACGAGAAATTTTCCATGTTGTGGGTCACCTAAAAATGAAAAAGAACCTCCAGAGAAGGCCAACTTCCTTTGTGCTATCACCTAACTACTAATCTTTGTAAGGAAAAGGGAGAAGGAGTGCATAAAAAATGAAAATTAAATCCTATGGTGATATACCAAATTGACAAGAGCAATGAGACACTCAGGTTACACTTGAATACTAATGATGGATATGGGACTACACAACAAGTTTCTGAAGATTATGCATAAGTATTTCACAAAGAGGTTTGACATGCACACACTTTTGAGAAGGAAAAGCAATTTTTCACAAATTAAAAGTTCATGTGCCATTCAGTAAAACACAATTTGTAACCTACATAATACTGCTTTTGCAAATAAAGGCATGCTAACATGAGAAAAAGCTATAAGGAAATAGAAAAAATTTCATGAAGTAGCTTGATCAATCACCTGAAATTGCACAATATTTTGCAAGAACCAGAAGGAAAATTGAACCATCAATGGTACCCAAGGTAAATTCTATATATCATGCTCCAAATGAGTTACAAAAGTTTGCTAATCTGAGAAAGGACTGCAAGAGTCACAAACTTCTAAAAAGCGTAAGAAGAACCCCCTACCAAAATGAGGAAAAAATGCCATATATACCAAAACTAAAAAGTGTCGGCCTCTACCCTAGGGTTTACAAAAAATGAGTCAGTTCCTGAACACATCGTCCCTTAGATCTTTTGGAATAAAGTTAATGTTGCATTCAATGTGCATCCCCTATGTCCATGTCCGTGAAGGATCACTCTAGGGATTTTCTTTTAGATCTTTTACAACCATCACATTAACTTTTGGCCTCTATGTCTATGTCCAAGAGCTTCATCAAAGCCACTCTAAATGGTCTGAAGTATGGTCATTAATAGTATTCTTTTCAGAAAAGATCTGAATGGTGTCTTATTAAGGTGTATTGATGTTGATGAAACAGAGTAGGTACTTCATGAGTTTCATGATGGAGTTTCGGGGGGTCATTTTGCTCCAAGGACAACTGCTTGGAAAATCATGAGAGTTGGTTACTTCTAGCCCAACTTGTTTAAAGATGCATATGCATGGTCAAGGAAGTGTATTAAGTGTGCTTTATTTGCAGGAAAGGAAAAGTTACATGCTATGCCTTTACATCCAGTTCAAGTAGAGCAACCCTTCATGAGATGGGGAATTGAATTTATCAGACCAATTAATCCACCTTCCAGTGTTGGTCACAAGTGGGTGCTCACTACCACAGACTATTTTACATGGTGGACAGAGGTAGTAGCTTTGAAAGAAGCAAATGAATCTTTAGTTTTGGGCTTTTATGAAGATATAATCACCAGATTTGGAGTCCCTGACTCCATCATTTCAGATAATGCTCTTGCTTTTTTTGGGTTAAGAGTCACAGGTTGGGCTATTAAACGTAGAATTCCTCTAAATACCTCCTCCAATTATTACCCATAGGGTAATGGTTTAGCTGAAAGTACAAATAAAAATCAGATCAGAATTATTAAGAGGACCATGGAGGAGAATCAAAGGGTTTGGCATACCACATTGAAATCTGCACTTTGGGAAGATAGGATAACCCTTAAGAGATTAGTTGGTAATTCTCCATATGTACTCGTTTATGGTAAAGAGGCAAGATTACCTCTATTTGTGGAGATTCTAGCTCTAGACATTGTTCACTAGTTGAAGATGTATGAAGAACAGGACCCGATGTCCATGAGATATGTAGAGCTCATGGAGCTTGAAGAATCAAGAGATAAGGCAATGAAAACTTTGGAGTATTATTAGCTCCAAACAAATAGAACATTTGATAAGAAAGCTATAGCCAAATTTTTTAAATAAGGTGATATTGTTCTCAAGTGGGATGTGCTAAAAAGCAGGTCGGGCCATCACACCAAGTTTGACAACATGTGGACGGGTCCATTTATTATCAAAGACTGCAAAGAACACAATGCTTACCAAATGGCCACAACTGAAGGTGAAGTGCTTCCTATCTCAGTCAATGGGATACACCTCAAGCCTTGTTTTGAAGTTTGATAAGTTCCTCCTTGTACATGCTTTAGGTTAGATTTCATGCATTCAATAAGTGTTGTTGCACTTTAGTTTAGTTGCTGTTACATTCCCTAAGTGTTGTCCCAGGACAGTAAATAGTTTCATTTCAATTTTTTCCTATTTTCAATAAATTTCTAAGGACCCGTCTTGTTCTATAAGTCTCAGGTGAGTTACAACCATGTACAAAATTTTCCTAGGTCTATTTTTGAGTTTTCCTAATGACTCCATGCCCAATGGGCAATTTTAGGCTACTGGTTTTCATGTTTAGCAGGCAACCATCTAGCTGAGGTCACTAGAAACCCGATTTTCACCTGTGGGCTCAATCAAGGGAAATTATGTTTAAAATTTGGCACGTGGATTAAATGTGGCTCCCATAAGGGTTGAGCCCAGTGTGCAGGTGTTCGATTTTCATTAGGGGAGTCTTCATCTTAGGTTTTTTGCCTTCCTTTTCCCCTTTTCTTTTGTTTTCATCGCCTTTGGTTGTTTGGTTTGGGCTTAGGAGTTCTATTGTTTCCTTCTAAGTCTGTCTTTTGTTCTGTCGGAGCTAGATCTGAAACTAAATTAGAACATTGAGGTCTTTCAACGTTTCGCATTTGGTTTCCATCCCAACTCTGACTCTGCCTTTTCTTTTTGTTCCTTCTTCATTAAGTCTTTTTCCTTTCATTTTTGTGTTCAGTGCCTTAGGATTTTCCTCTCTTCCTTGGGCATTTTTTGTTTTGTTTCGACGGATGTGGAACCGAGACCATCACCAAACTCTAGAACTTTTTTAAGTTCTAGGTTCCGGTTCTGCCGACTTCGTTCTTTTTCCTTTGTTCTTTATGCTTTTTTGTGGGGTTCTTTCTCCCTTTCTTTTCTTCCTTCTCATCTTTTTATTTGTTTTCTTTTTGTATGTTTCCGAGGGTGGGATCAGAATGGAATCCAAACTTGAAACTTTAGAAAAGTTTCAAGTCTAGATTTGGTTCCAGTTCCGGTTCTGCCAACTCTTTTGTTTTCTATTTGTTCCCTTCGTTTGGTTGTGGGATATTTATTTCTTCCCTTTCTCACCCCTTTTTGTCATCTTTTTGTATGTTGTCAGAGGCGGGATCATAACGGAATCCGAACTTGAAACTTCAAAAAAATTTAGGTCTAGATTTGGACCCGGTTCTAGTTCCGTCGGGCTAGTTTGTTTTTTTCCTTTGGTTCTGATGACTTAGTCATTGGTTGGGTTTTGTTTCTTTGCATCTTTTCCTTCTGAGGGGGTTAGATCCAAAATGGGGTGGTGAATGTGAAGTTATCAAATGGTTTTTGTCTTGCCCCCATTCCGACTCTGGTCCTGGTTCAGTTTCCATCCCGACTCTGACTCCGCTGTTTCTTTTTGAAATGCTTGGGTCGCTAAGGAATTTTTGATTTTTGTGAGTTTTTCTTTCTTTTTTTCTCTGCTTGGGAAGAGGTCTCGCCAAAATTTTGAGCTTGGGGAGAATGGGATGAGTTCGCTGTGATGTCTTGCTGACTCGTGATCTCTCACCGATGGTTTTAACTCTTCGGTGTGACTAATGGAAGCCTGCTATGACCTCTTGCTAAAAGCGATGGTCTCGCCGATGTATTTTTGGATATTGATGTAACTTTTACAGCTTGATATGAAGTCTTTTCGATAGTTGTGTGTTATGCTGATTGCTGCTATGGAGTATAATCGCATCGGGGAGACATGGTTAGTGTCTCACCGACATGTGATTCTGTTTGAACGACTTTTGACCACCTGTAAATATTATGTGATGTCTATTCAACTAGTTAGACGAGGCTAAAGGTGAACCATTGGCAGTTTGACTGATTGACTATTCTTGTGAGGAAGATCAATGGAATGTGAGCAGTATGGATCTGCTTTGTGAATGAGATGATGAATCGGTTTGGTGGATGGTGGTGTTCATCTGTAAAGATCTAAGTAGGTAAATCTGATGTTGCTTCTCGAAGGGGGTCAACTTGCAGAAAGATCTAGAGTAAGAAGAAGGTCGAAGGGGAAGATTCCATGACTCACAATGACAGCTGGGATGTTAGCTGGAAAAAGTGGATCGACATTAATGACCATACTTCAGACCATTCAAAGCGGCTTTGATGAAGCTCTCAAACATGGACACAGAGGCTAGAAGTTAAAGCAATGGTTGCAAAAGATCTAAAAGGCCATCCCTAGAGTGATCCTTCACTGACATGGACACAGGGGATTCACATTGAATGCAACATTAACTTTATTCCAAAAGATCTGAGGGTTGACGTGTTCAGGAACTGACTCATTTTTTGTAAACCCTAGGGTAGAGGCCAACACTTTTTAGTTTTGGTATATATGGAATTTTTGCCTCATTTTGGTAGGGGGGTTCTTCTTACGCTTTTCAGAAGTTTGTGATTCTTGCAGTCCTTTTTCAGATTAGCAAATTTTTGTAACTCATTTGGAGAATGATATATAGAATTTACCTTGGGTACCATTGATGGTTCAATTTTCTTTCTGGTTCTTGCAAAATATTGTGCATTTTCAGGTGATTGATCAAGCTACTTCGTGAATTTTTTCTATTTCCTTATAGCTTTGTCTCATGTTAGCATGCCTTTCTTTGCAAAATTAGTA
This sequence comes from Sequoia sempervirens, assembly GCA_007258455.2. Classification (NCBI taxonomy): domain Eukaryota; kingdom Viridiplantae; phylum Streptophyta; class Pinopsida; order Cupressales; family Cupressaceae; genus Sequoia; species Sequoia sempervirens. The sequence goes on along the minus strand of VDFB02281492.1, from coordinate 389,565,442 downwards.
TTATGTAGGTTACAAATTCTGTTTTACTGAATGCCACATGAACTTTTAATTTGTGAAAAAATTCTTTTCCTTCTCAAAAGTGTGTGCATGTCAAACCTATTTGTGAAATACTTATGCATAATCTATAGAAACTTGTTGTGCAGTCCCATATCCATCATTAGTATTCAAGTGTAACCTGAGTGTCTCGTTGCTCTTGTCAATTTGGTGTATCACCATAGGATTTAATTTTCATTTTTAATGCACTCCTTCTCCCTATTCCTTACAAAGATCAGTAGTTAGGTGATAGCACAAAGGAAGTCGGCCTTCTCTGGAGCTTCCTTTCCATTTTTAGGTGACCCACAACCTGGAAAAGTTCCCATGTTTCTCTAAAGTATCAAGTTTCTGCAACTTGATAAAGGTGCAATTTCAGAAGATAACAACAATATCACAATTTGATTCGTTGTGGAAAATACGTCCTACTTATCAATTGATGAGCTAAAGAGGCTCTATAATGAATGGTTCATAAGGCACAACACTTGTTGAAAGGTTTTCCAAATGGGGTTGTAAGCTAAGTGGGCTTAACCTTGGAGAAAACTCTATGGTTAAGCATGCTTGAGTTGGAGTAGTAATGGGATGGGTGACCTCCCGGGAAGGCCCAGTGATTCACCCCTATGAGCATCACCTAGATGTAATGAGTACTAAGTGGACCATTCATTTTCATGAGATATGGGTTCTTGTGAACCACTACTCATGAAGCATAGGTCAATGAGTTTGACTCAAAAATCTACATAGGTGAATCCTAATAGCAATATCACAATTTGACTCGCTAGGGAAAATATCTATTACTTATCAATTGATGAGCTAAATAGACTCTATACCAAATTGTTCATAAGGAAAAACACTTTTCTGAAGGTTTTGTAAATGGGGTTGCAAGCTAAGTGGGTTTAACCTTAGAGAAAAGTATGTGGTTAAGTGTGCTTGAGCTGGAGTAGTACTAGGATGGGTGATCTCTCGAGAAGGCCCAATGCTTCACCCCTATGAGAATCATCTATATTGCACAATGAGTGCTGAGTGGATGATTTATTTTCATGAGAGATGGGTTCTTGTGAACCACTAATCATGAAGCATGGGTCAATGAGTTTGACTCGTAAAACTGCATGGTTGAATCTTGATAAAAATATCAAAATTTCACTTGTTCTAGAAAAAACCTCCTACTTATCAATTGTTGAGCTAAAGGGGATTTATAATCAATGGTTCATAAGGCACAACACTTGCTGAAGGTTTTGCAAATGGAGTTGCAAACTAAGTGAACTTAACCTTGGAGAAAAATTTATGATTAAGTGTGCTTGCACTAGAGTAGTACTAGGATGGGTGACCTCCCTAGAAGGACCAATGCTTCACCCCTGTTCGCATCACCTAGATAAAATTGGTGCTAAGTGGACCATTCATTGTCATGAGAGATGGGTTCTTATGAACCACTACTCATGAAGCATGGGCCAATGAGTTTGACTCATAAATCTACACAGTTGAATTTTGATACCAATATGACAATTTGGCTTGCTGTGGAAAATACCTCTACTTATAAATTGATGAGATAAATGGGATCTATAATGAATTTTTCACAAGGAACAACACTCGCTAAAGGTTTTGGAAATGGGGTTGCAAGCTAAGTGGGCTTAACCTTGGAGAAAACACTATGGTTAATCGTGCTTGAGATGGAGTAGTACTAGGATGGGTGACCTCCTAGGAAGGCCCAATGCTTCACCCCTCTGAGCATCACCTAGATGCAATGAGTGCTAAGTGGACCATTCATTTTCATGAGATATGGGTTCTTGTGAACCACTACTCATGAAGCATGGGTCAATTAGTTTAACTCGTAAAAATACATGGTTAAATCCTTATGGCAATATCACAATTTTAATCATTGTAGAAAATACCTCTTACTTATCAATTGATGATCTAAAGGGGCTCTATAATGAATGGTTCATAAGGCACAACACTTTTTGAAGTTTTTGCTAATGGGGTTGCAAGCTAAGTGGGCTTAACCTTGGAGAAAATTGTGTGGTTAAGTGTGCTTGAGTTGGAGTAGTACTAGGATAGGTGACCTCTTGGGAAGGCCCAGTGCTTCACCCCTATGAGAATCACCTAGATGAAATGACTGTTAAGTGGACCATTCATTTTCATGAGAGATGGGTTCTTGTGAACCACTACACATGAAGCATGGTTCAATGAGTTTGACTCGTAAAACTGCATGATTGAATCCTAATAGCAATATCAAAATTTGACTCATTGTGGAAAATACCTCCTACTTATCAATTGATGAGCTAAAGGGGATCTATAATGAATGGTTCATAAGGCACAACACTTCTTGAAGGTTTTACAAGTAGGGTTGCAAGCTAAGTGGGCTTAACCTTGGAGAAAACTTTGTGGTTAAGTGTGCTTGAGCTGGAGTAGTATTGGGATGTGTGACCTCCCAGGAAGGTCTAGTGCTTCACCCCTATGAGCATCACCTAGATACAATGAGTGCTAAGTGGACCATTCATTTTCATGAGAGATGGGTTCTTGTGAACCACTACTCATGAAGTAGGGGTCAATGAGTTTGACTCGTAAAACTACACAGTTGTATCCTGATCTAGCTATATCACAATTTGAATCGTTATGGAAATACCTCCTACTCATCAATTAATGAGCTAAAGGGTCTCTATAATAAATGGTTCATAAGGCACAACACTTGTTGAAGGTTTTGCAAATGGGGTTGCAAGCTAAGTGGCTTAACCTTGGAGAAAAGTTTGTGGTTAAGTGTGCTTGAGTTGGAGTACTACTGGGATGGGTAACCTCTCAAGAAGGCCCAGTGCTTTACCTAGATTCAATGAGTGCTAAGTGGACTATTCATTTTCATGAGAGAATGGTTCTTGTGAACCATTACTCATGAAGCACAGATCAATGAGTTTGAATCATAAAACTACATAGTTAAATCTTGATAGTAATATCACAATTTGAATTGTTGTGGAAAATATCTCCTACGTATCAAGTATTATCTGGCTATTTGAATTTTATGATTCTGGCTATTTTGTTACTAGATATTTTTGTATGTTTACAAATTGATACTGGGTATTTTTGTTATTGGATGTTTGGGTATTTTGATTGTGGGTTTTCACTTGAAATGGGTGTTTAAAAAATTGGTACTTGATATTTTTCGCTATTGAGATAATGTTTTTTCTAGGAAACAAATGAGGTCTCCACCTTTTATGCTATTACATGGAGTTTCTAAATGTTGATTTTTTATCATTTTTCCCATGCATTAAAAAAATTTGATGTTTTATGAACCCTTTGTTATTAACTATCTTAGTATTTAACAAAAGGATGTCGGGTGCTTTCTTTATATGGGTATTTAAAAAAAGTGTTATTAGGTATTTTTTGTTGTTGAGTTAAAATTATTTTGACAAAAAGACAATGTCTCAAACTTTTTGGTATTGTAGCCTTACTAATCCACTATAGTTATGGTTTATGTTTCTATGGAGGCCTAGGATTTGTACCCTAGTCATGCTCTTACCAATTCTTTTGTTGGTATTAAAAAATAACTTTAAATCTTGGGTCAGAAAATTAGTTGTTTTGATAGGGTGTGGTGTGATCTTGGATTGTATCCTAGAGTGTGTAGGAAGCTTGTGTTTGATCATTAAGATACATGTAAACCTGATCAAGGAAATGTATCATATACAACATGGGTCTTTCTTTAATAGTTCCCTTAATCATTATTAGCAAATCACATTATTATAGTTTGTGGTAACCCAAGATTGCATTAAAGTATGTAACAAACTTGGTCTATAGTTTAAGTTGTACACTTAAAAGTAACATTCATAAGGCTTAGAAAATCTTGATCACTCCCTAGAATAGCCCATTAAACATGGCTTTTGCTTGAATGCACTGCATAATTGATATAACATAACCACTCTTCATATCAAATAGAGATATAGCATAACCACTCTTGATATAACATAACCACTCTTCATATCACTCTTGGATCATGCTATCATTACATCGTAACTTGTTAAACTTGAGTCAACATGAACGCACCCCATGATTTTTATACCATAGGTGCACCAAATGCTCGTTGGACTAATTGGACACCTAATTGTGATGATAGTGATTTTTACATGAATTGTGCTCATATGAGTGCCTCCATTTCTATCACAACATAGACGCATTAGATTTTTTTCACACATGAATGCTTCTTATATTTGATATAGCATAAGGGTGATCCCATAATAGTGGTTTACAATTTTTTGCCAAACGGGGCACTGAATTTTTTTAACTAAATCTTCACTTTCGGGCACCTATAGCAGCTAAACTGTGAGGAATTTGAAGATGATGCAAACTAGAGTTTCATGACATTTTGTCTGTAGATTTGAAATATATTTTTTTCAAAATTTTTGGAATTATATTGCACTTCTTTTTCCATCTCCTTCAAAACCTAGTTTTTTTTTCAGAAAACAACATTTTTAAAAAGTGACGCTCACCGTATAACTCATAACATTTTTTCCATGAAGGATAAAATTCTAATTATTTCGAATTTAGATTTGTAACTTTGATATCTAGTGATTCCACTTGGTTAGATGGTTTTTTATTGAATATTTTTTCTTTAATCAAGTTTCAATGTCAAACCAATTACAATTTAGACATAGTGCAATTGTTAACACAACTTTTTTTGTATGTACCTAAATTCAAATTTTTTTTGTTGGATCAAGGACTCCAATACCTGGTGCACTAATATTTTTCAAATTATTTTTTTGATAACCTTCTATTTTTCCACCTGTGCAGAACAAAAAGCTTGATTTTTGGTGAAAAACCTACATTCACAAGAAATAAAAATAAATATAATAATCAAAGTAAATTTAATTAAAATTATACTTTTTTAGAAGCTTATAATAAGGAATACATACTTAAAAAAATAAATTTTAAATGAATTCATTTGATCCCCCAAAAGGTAAATCAAAAGTGGTTTTTTATTAGTATTTTGATAGGTGTAAAGGAGACTCTATTATAGGTATGGTTTGAAACTAGCGGGGTTCTATCCAAAGGGGATTGGTCTAAGGTGGTTTGATTAAACCCTATTCAATTGAAATCCTTTAAATGGAACTTTTCAAGGCTTAAATCATTATATTTTCTAAAAATATGTGATTTTAGGAAAAATCAGGATCTCCGAGAAAGTGTAAACCACTATTGTGGCAACACCTGTAGTACCACATGACCAATAGATTTATGGATCACATAATTACAGTCACAATAATCTATTCCTCGGTTGTTCTCTTATGGTAATTCCATTACCATTAAAACATAACACTTTGGACTTATATTGCTCAAATCCTTACATTGCCTATTTTCTTTTTGGATGGATGACAATTCAATGGTAGGGATTTGTATGCAGGTCATGCTCATATAAGTGCCTTCACCACCATTACATAATAGTACATTGGAATTTCCTTTCTTGAACCTTTCCTTCACTTTTTATTGTTAGGTTTTCTTATTGATTATTCCATTTCCACCTAGCATATTGATAAAAAAACCAAGCAAAAATTCATTTTGATTTTAGTTAACACTTGCTAACATACTTTTAGAATAAATGTTTGACTGCATTACTTCGAGTGTGAAGAATTTTTTTTTTTCTTATAATACATTCATCAAGAGTTGTAGTAGAAAGATTCTTATGTTGAAACCCATCATGTAAACTTGCTTTAAGCTAAATTTAGGACACTTCATGGATTTTTTGTGATTTAAAAAACTTTTTTTTTGATAATAAATGGCATTGGCTTCTTTCTGAAACTAGAATTATTTTTTAATTATGGTTTTATGGTAATTAAATGTTTTATTAAGAAGGGGTTAATATGTGGCATTTTTATGTGTAGGTAGAATATATTGTGATGCAAAGTTCGAGTATGGAAAGTCAGGAAAACTTGGATTGCTATAAGTGATAACTAGGTTGGGCAGTGTTGGTGTTTTTTCTTGTAAACCAAGTTTGTCTCCTAATCTACCTCTGGAATTGCCAATTCCAATCTAGGGCAGCTCGGAGGACCTGGACCAACTGAAGAGGATTTTAATAATAACCTCCTACACTTTGGGCTCTGCAAGACCCAGGAGGGTAGTCCTTATAGTGTGTTTATGATCTCTGCACCAAATTCATAAACAATCATTAACAATTCACAGATAATCCCACAAATAGCTCAACAGAATAGGATACCACTAAAATGAATTGGCCTTTCACCAGTAATATCAACTACTTGAAGCATGAGATGATTACAACATTATTCTGTAACTTATGATAGTTATTTTATTTGTAATTTGGTGGCAAGCCCTAAGAAAAGACATATAGACACAAAGTTTCACAAACTTATACAATTTAGATCAGTGCCATATACCATTGGGGAGTCAAACTCACAAACATTTACGATTCAACAACAGATTTAAATATTTAGCACATATGATCCCTGAAAATATTGTATTACAATAGTATCAATTCTTGTCCCAACCCAATACTTCTTACTAAATCCCTTTACAATCATACCCATCCATGATTCCATCCAAGCACTTTAATTAATTCTTTGAATTAAAGCCAAAACGGAAAACACACACATCAGAGCAATGAGATGAACATCATAATCCTTGATTATTCTATTCAAAATTATGATATGTTTGTACAGAGGAGAGAATTGAGCTTGAGATATAACATCATAGCTTAAATGCGAGTACTGTTACGAAACATCCAATCTTCATAAGTTTAAAACCCATTACAAGATAACCCCAAACCTAAATTGCCTTAACATTCAAAAGTTCTTACAATTTGCTCTACAACTATACCTAGACTTGAACTTCAAAAATATCTGACTTGCCAACACCTATTTCCGGCCTTGAAATCCTTCTTATAGAAAATGAAGGAGCAACAAGCATCGGGCCAGAAATTACACATGTCACTGGTCAATTGGACCGCTATGTGCCAATTCAAAATTATGATCAAAACCACCAAGTACCGGAGCATCTTTTCATTGATTCTACTCATTACACAACAGCTGCAGCATTTGTTACACCTCAGAACCTATGCCCAAAGCTATCATGGAAACAAAACCATAATTAGTTATAACCGCTGAGCTGTTAGTTGCCAGTAATAGACAATATTTCATTCCTCTTCAGTTAAGTACTTGTCCACCCAATTTTGATATTCCTCATCCATTGTCCAATTAAAGTTCACCACCTCCCTCACCTTGGTATTGTAAGGTGTGAATTTCACCGCAACCTAGTTGGCCTCCCTCTCAAATGACTCTAAGAACATGTTGGTATTAATTATTTTATCCATGCTGCTTACCAACAAGTCATGGTCTGAGTCATCACAAATCAATTTAATTTGTGCATTAATAACCTCTTCTGCCCTATCTTGCCACTATTGTAGTGTCTTAACATTTCACTGTGCATCTATTACATTTGGAAAAAAAGTGTCATTCCAATCATCAAAACTCATTATTAATTCTCTAATTTTCCTACTCAAATCATCAAGCAAGGCCTGGAATCCCTTCAATGATTTCACAAAGATTTGAGTAGGATTTAATGACTGGGGTCTGTTATTTACATCAAATTTGGAAGCCTTAAACATAACATCTAAATCAGTGGCCCTAGGGATCCACTTCTCAACCAAAGGTAGAACCACTTCTCGATCTCTATTAATGTTTTGTATTCCACCCAAGAATAAAGAATATAAAGAATGTACAACTGGCAACCTAGAATCAACCTTCTCATTTAAATGCCTCAAAACAGTGTCAACCACCTCATTGTGTTTATCTATAGCATCATCCTCACTTTCCCTTAGGGTAGCCTGTAATTCTATGATTTTATTCATCATCTATTTTTTGGTAGGATCTGCAGAATGCTCAACTTCCTCTTCAACTGGCCCTGATGCAGGGCTATCAGCAAGTGTCTGAATTGGGGATCTAGGAATAGAAATGATTGGGATAATAGGGGGTAATGACCCCGAAGTAGTAGGTTGTACTCTGATAGCAGGGGCATTGGAGGATTCTCCCACCTGCCTGTATCTGAATCTATCTATTTCAGATTGCAACTCAACATTTTTCTGCTGCATTCTACTATACTCCCCAATTATTACATTATACTTTTCCATCAAGCTTTTCTTTTTAGCTTCATCTCTTTCAGCTGTCTTCTAGGCCAATTTGGCCACATTCAATATCAATCTTGTGGCTTCTATCATTGAGGTTTTAGAAGCTCTCTTGATAATGAGCCTGCCCCTTAGATTTGGGCTAATATCAACCACATTTGGTTTTCTACCCTGAGGTGCCAATGCCCATATAGCTAAAGTCTCATATTCCTCACTAAAGGTAGAGTCTTGTAGAGTTGCCTTGACTTTTTCTTCACTATTTTTCATAGATTCTTGGATTGCATAATAGCATTGAATGCCACAGCATCAACTATGTCCCATTTAGGGAGGAGTAAGACACCAGCCTAAGATACAAGTTTCCTTCATCAAGAGTGACGCTTTTGAATTGCTCCATTAATTCAGCTTTGACTTCATCATCATTCTCCTGGTCAGACCTATCAGGTCTTAATTCCCTCCTGCTCTTTCATTTATCTTGATATTCTTCAAGTTTCATTCTCCATATCAACTACAAGAATACATGAGTTTTCACAAAGGCATCATCATCCAAGAATGCCTTGCAAGTCGTCATCCTCGCATCCTATATACACTGCCCCTTTATATCCATATCAGTTAGCACCAATTGTGTTGATCTAGGAGGGGAGGGGATACCAGCCTGCATTTCCTAATTAGTTATAATTATTTCATCCACTAGAGCCTCTTGTGATTCCTCAACTCTTCGCCTCTTAAGGCTCGACTCTGATGGCAGCTCTTCAGGGTAATTTCTGGGTGGTGAATTTAGATCCACAATTTTTACCCCTCTAGATTTCCTAATCCCATGACCTGCTTGTAATGATGTTTTCATTATTTGTTTGCCTTTTTTATCTCCTCCTTCTTCATCACTGCTATCATCTCTCTTCCTCCTGTATAGAGGCTTGTTCACTAGTGGATGATAGGCCGGCCTTGTTTCCTCAGGCCTCACCTGTAGTCCCTGAATTCCCCAGTCCACTTCTGAATTGACCTTTTTAGTTCTCAGGGTGTTCATGATTTCTTTGAAATTATTCATCAGGAAATCAATTCTTTTGTGAAATGGAGTGAACTCCATCATTGGATCATATTTTGGATCCATCTTATGCACCATGGCCAACATTTTCTCATAAGAAATCTATTTCTCTTCATTTAATTCCTGCTAGCTCAAATCAAACTCATTCCTAATCAAATCTTCAGGAAAATTGAAAACATGAACAAACTTGCCACCCTTAATTCTTTGTATGAACAAGGCAAAGAATCCCTCAGGGTCATGCTGCCTCATAGATCCACTCTTCAAATGGTAATCATCAAAAAATCTATCAAAGTGAACCCATCCTCCCTTGGAAAATACAAATTCTGAAACAACAGTATAATCAGAGAACAAAGTCCCTTTTCCTCTTCCTGTCAAATTGTCTTCATGGATGCAACCTAGTTGCCACATGATCTCTACGAATCCCATCCTTGATGGTACATTATATGGGAGAATATGAGGAGCTCCTTGGAAACCATAAACCCTTATGACAGTGCTTACATGGTATAGAATTATGTCACCCCAATTATGACACACCTTCAAATCAGGCTTCCTTACGTTGAGTCAGAGGAATTCATGCAAATCCTTGGAAATCCTTGGCACATTCACCATCATTCTAGCTCTAAGCCTAGAAGCAAAGCAGTTATCAAACTGCACAAAGCTAGCACCTCCCTTGTTGCAAGACAAATCTACATTCCAAGCCTACACCAGTAATCTTTCTCCATTCACCTCCTGCCTCAACTCCATTTTCTCTGAGAAGAAGTCAACATTCTTATATAAGAACATATGCATTAATAAGGCATACCAGTGTCCCCCACATATAACTTCAACAAACCCTCATGTATCCTTTCAACAAGGAAAGAAGCATAGTCATACACTACAGAAAAGTTAGGATGTTGAATTTGAACCCTCATAAACATATAGGCAATGGGCATCATGGTACTAGGGATAAAACCTAAAATTTGGCAAAGTGAATAGAAAGTTTCCAAGAAATGATCAGCAAAACAGCTCAACCTGAAAGGTTCCCAATCAGACGGGCTAATGTGAATCGTTAAACTACTTGCCTTGGCTAGATGAGGAGTAAGCAATTTTGATCTGAAAAGAGGTTGTGTTTTGGCATACTCCTGCTTCATTTCCTCAAGGTCTATCTGGACCAAGAATGAGCTATATTCACTCAAATCGAAAACCTGCTGAATCTCATCTACATTTATATTCAGTAAAACCTCGCCATCATTATCCTTGATAATTCTTGTGACAGGATCATATCTTGCAGCCACTGCCCTGAGTAGGTCAACATCAAGAAACACATTTGGTACCACAAGCTTTCCCATATTATATATCCAACCATTTGAAAAATGATAAAATTCATTTCACTACCCATACAATCTCTTAAACAATTCCAAGCCTGTCATTGGTACCCAAGCATCCACAATGTTATAGGTTTTATATCTCAATCCCTCACCTAAGGCTGTCCCTTTCATTAAGATCAAACCCATCTTCTTGTTGTTTGTTGACAAATGGAATTGGTCAAGGAAATTATCATATAGATTCCTTTGCAAATAATCAATATGGCTAGAATGTTGCTTTGGTGGTGCCATTTCAAACAACTAGGGCTTCTCTTAAGATCAAATTTGTGAACAAACTAGGGCCACCCAAGATGAAATTACAATAGAATTTTGCAATTTCCCACAATTCAAAAGAACTAGTAACCCTAGAACCTTAATCAAGAAAACCTTGACCAACACAACAAACCCTGACCAACACAACACAACCCTTCACAAGAATCACATTCAAACAGAAAAGTGATAAAGAAAACAACTCACAGAATTTTGCGCCCTGCAGAAGATCAAACCCTTGCTATAATTGCTTTGAAAACTCTATCTTTAGCTCTGGACTGCTTTGAAAACACTTGAATGCCTCAGTGGTGAAAATAGACTGAAATTAAATACTTAGAATTTATGAAAAATGGCCCGTAGACGTCTTGTCTACCATTAAAGTTTACTTCAATACCACGCCAACAGCTTCAATTGTATTTGATGCAAATTTAAATCTTCATCATTGATCTCTTGTTTCTGTCAAATCATCAAATGATCATCCTTAAAAAAGCTAATAACATCTCCACATCATTATCAAGGGCCCACCATAATACACAGTGCCAAAAGAATACATGCGGCGCCCGCCCACGATATCATGAACATTAAACTCCCTTCTATTTAGTTTCACGCGATGGCAAGCAACCATTGATTTTCTTCATTAGTGATCACAATCATACATAACAAGGAGCAGCACCAATACCTATCCGCCGAGCAGCTTTTTCACCAAGGTTAAAACATCATCGTTGATTATGAGCACGTGCATCTCACATGTGGTTTAGTAACCCGCTCTATATTGCACTAAAGTATGATACACATATTAAACACTTTATTTACTTTTTTAGCACTAGAAACCTGGGACACGTGGCACCTACCCATGATATCGCGATCACTAAACAGCTAGCGGTGGTGTCATCGTGAGATCGTAGGGAACGGTCAAGATCAACTGTAGGGAAATTGATGGTCATCAAAATAACCCTTGCAAAATATTAAAAAATTACTTAGAAGAAAATAAGGGGAAGGGGACACCACCTAGGGCAATGACAGTCGATGACTCAACATTGTTTTAAAAGCATAGGGCATGGACCAACCCACACCTTAGTAAATAAAAAGGGGCAAGCGAAAAATTTAGCATTTTTATTAAAAGGGGCCAAGCCTAGACAATTGAGTGGGACATAAGTTGTTTTTTAAAACCTCTTCCAAAAGGTAACGACAGCAAAGACCCAACCCAAAGATAGAACACCAAGGTTTCATGAAAGCAAAGAAAAATTCCACCCCCAGGTACCTTTTGAATAATCAAGACAAACTAATAATAAAAGGAAATCAAGGACTTAAATTTGAGGCTCCATCAGGTAGTATGCATTAGGAGTTCATGTGAAGGAGGAGCTTGAGATAAAGTACTATGAAACTAAGTATTATTCATGCAACGAACGAAAGTACCTTGAGTGGGTGTGAAACACTTTTAAGTGTTTTGGTTCAGAAGCAGAACCTGAGTGTAGGAATACAAACATCAATGGAATGAAACATTAGTTTGCACCTGATTACATCATAAGAGTCAATAAATTACTTTGTATTCCTAGTTGATCGCTCTAAATATCCAATAGATAAATTTCCTACATTCTAAAGATAAAATCATAAATTTTCTTAGTCCAATTTGAGGTCCTAATATTATTTTGAAAAGTATCAAAAGTTAAAAATGTTGAAGAAGGTCAAGTTTATTGACTTATTCAGAAGTCTTCTTGCCAATTGTCATTTTCTATGTGCCTTATATTGATTTTTCCTTTGATTTCTTCTCATGTGTCTATTAAATTTCCCAAGAGTCTTGCTCTTATAAAAGACTGGGATATGTTTCATTTTAGTTAAGTTCAAAACTTGTGGACGTCAGAGAACCAAATTGTAAGGATTTGTCTTTTTAATTATACTTTCTAACATTTGGCTTGATACATATTGTTACTTTAGAATTATGGCATTTCTTTTCTTCTAATTTTTTCAACCCTTATTTTAGGGAAGAGCTTTGAAGATGGCTCCTTCAGATGGAGACTACACTTTTCCACTATAGGTTCTATCTAGAAACACCGAAAGCTCAAGTATTGTCATACTCAAAGAAAAATAGGAGTCATGCAATGATGAGATACTCATTTTTAGATCTTTGGTTAAGAACTTTAAATATTTGGCTATGTGTAGAGAGAATGTTCATGGAGAAGTGCAAACTTCCTTACAAAGAAACTTCCATAACAAAGTTTGAGGTGAATTGCACCTGTTATTTTATGTTGATATGGATATGTTCTAACCTATAGTTGATTGTTGTAGCATAACAGATAGGCTAAATAGTTGTTCATATACCATTGTTTCTAATTCAAAATTGCTATACCTTATTCTAGGAGCCAATCACAAGGGGAGTCTATATATAAGACACCATTATTTCAAATTCAAAATTGTTGGCTCTTCCACAATTTTTTGCTTCATTTATTTGATCTAGGCAACCTACTATATACAAGATGCTCTAAAAATCATAGTAAAATATTTTATTTCGGGAAGACCGTTTAGAATCTTCCCATCATAAAAATGAACAAAAGTATCACTCATTAACCTAAACTTTGCAAGAGTTTCATCAAATTATACTTTTCCACTCTCTTTTCCATTTTGGATTTTATTCCCAATTTCATCCATGAAGAACTTCCTCGACTTGTAGATCTTCCTGTTAGCTATAACTTTACTAGGTGTCAAGGACAACTTTGATTTTTTACCCAAGTAGCAATTGAAAAAAATTGGCCTTACTAGATACAATGTGTTGAAAAGATCTTTGAATTTATTCTAAAAAATAGTTCTTTAGAGTATAATGCATAGTTTTGAATTTAAAATCTTTTTGTATGAATTCCATATCTTTGATTGGCTATTTCAAGCTTGATGACCTTCATCAAGAATGAGTAGACCTTGGCTCTCTAAAAGAAAATTTCCAATATGCTTAGCCTCTTCAGGAAGGCTCAAATTTGTCTCACAAGTTAGGTATACAAAAACATTGTAGCCAATAAAAAGCACACTTTTTCTTCTATGCCACTTATGAAACATCACCAAACACCTCAAATTTTTCATATTTTTTCCCATGATCTAGTTGCTCATAGCTATTTTTATAATATCTTCATATTCACAATTTGAATGAATTTCATTCCAAAAGGTCCTTGATCATTTTAGCATGTAAACTAGAATGTCAATACTCCACTTCTTGAACTCCATTTCCCAAGGTAAAATAATGGTTTTTGGAGCAATAATCAAAGGCCTGCCTCTAGGAAACAATTTCAAGTAGGTCTTTAGAAAACTTATTTCTCATTCTCTTGGCGTAGGAAAGAAATTTCTCATTATTTCTCATGCTCTAGGCATAGGAAACAAAAAACTTCTAATGAGAAATGTTTTTCATGTACCTGAAGCATGAGAAATAATTTTTCTAAAGACCTGTCTGGAATTGTTTGGACTAGAAGAATTCCTTTGATTATTTCTCCAAAAAACATGCTTTTACCTTGGGAAAGAGAGTTCAAGAAGTGGAGTATTGACATTCTAGTTTACATGCTAAATAGATCAAGGAACTTTTGGAATGAAATGCATTCAAACTATGAATATGAAGGGATTATAACACTGGCTAAGATCAACTAGATCATGGGAAAAAAAATGAAAATTTTGAGGTGTTTGGTGATGCTTCGTGAGTGGCATAAAAGAAAAAGTGTGCTTGTTACTGGCTACAATCTTCTTGTATACCTAACTTGTGAGACAAATGTGATCCTTCTTGAAGTGGCTAAGCATATTAAAAAACTACTTTTAGAGAGCGTAAGTCTATTCATTCTTGATGAAGGTCATCAAGCTTGAAATAGTTGTTCAAATATATGTAATTCATGAGAAAAGGTTAATTCAAAACTATGCATTATACTCTCAGGAACTCCTTTCCAAAATAACTTCAAAGAGATATTCAACACATTCTATCTGGTAAGGCCAAAAAATTTCAATTGTTTCTTAGGTAAAAACTTGAAGCTATCCTCAACACCTGGTAAAGTTATAGCTAATAATAGGATCTATAGGTTGAGGAAGTTCTTCATGGATGAAATTGGAAATAAAATTTAGAATGGAAAATAGAGGGGAAAAGTAGAATTTGATGAAACTCTTGCAAAATTTAGGTTAATGACTGATGCTTTTGTTCATTGTTATGATGGGAAGATTTTGAATAGTCTTGCCAGAATAAAGGATTTTACTATGATTTTGAGAGAATCTTCTATACATCAGGCTATCTTAGATCAATTAAATGAAGTAAAAAATTTTGAATTTGAAACAATGGTTTCTTGTGTGTCCATACGTCCATCCATCCACACAAAAAGGTTTTAGGAGAAAATCACAAGGGGGGTCTATACCTTATTCTATCAAGCTCATTCTTGAATGATTGTTTAATGTGGAGGTGTAGTATGGTTGGTTATGCACAACTTAAAGATTGCTATGATAATTCTATGCTTTCAGGGAAATGAGTCCATCTATCTCTTCATAGTTTTGGCTCACTTATTGTTAGTTTTTTGTGATTCTTGTTACATATCAGTAACTTTCATTTTTTTGTATTGTTTGTTATGATTCAATCACTTTTTAACGATGTTCTTCCTTTCTCAATCCTATAGGATAGAGGACAATTCACAATTTGCAACTCTCTAATAATAATATTCCTTTCAGTGATCACAATCACCTAATTCCATGTGTTATCTTCTTCATTTCTCAGTGCTAACAATTCCTACACATTGTTTTACTAGTCACAGTTATAGTGCTACTTCATTTTAAGATATTATGTTGCTTAGACAATAATGTTTTAGTGGATTCATATTTTGCCTTGCAAACGTCTTGTTGCACTTGTAGATTTTTGTTGTGCATATAATGTAGTCAAGATTCCTTCAAATGGAGCTCTTTTATAGAGGTAGTAGGATGATAGTGTCAATAAAATAACATTAGTGAGAGGTATGACACTAGATACAATGAGAATGGAAGGTATAATGTTTTGACAGTAAAAGAATTATTTATCTTCCACCATATGAAAAGTTAGCAATTACATTTGGTTTGTTAAACATGGACCTTGGTACAACTATTAGATTTTTTAAGAAGCTTTGAGTATGTTCTAATTTTCACATTGCATCTAAATTCATCTCTAAGATTGTTGCAAGATAAATTATTCTGAGAGATGTGAACCATTTCCATCATTTTAAATAGCGTAGACAATGTTGTTGTGGAGAATATTGGTGATGCTAAATGAAACAATCTGAAAAATAGGCTTGCACTATAATAATGTGCACTACATCAGATATCCAATAATAACAAAGGGAAATCCATCAAATCATAACAACATGGATTTTTTTTTGTCTTATGTTGTAGTTACAAGTGCCCTGCTAGACATACATGAAAATGTGGAAGCATAGACAAAGAAAAAAAATTGTTTCAAACAATGCCTCAAAGTAATGTGATATCATGGAATGTTGTGATTAAAGGATATGTTTAAAATGGATTTTTGTTTTTCTTCTAAAAATTTCGTAGAAAATTTTAAGAAAATGCAACCAATGGGTGTAAAGCACAACTCCTCACATCACTACACAACAACACTGCACAATTTGTTGTTGGCCTTCATGGTGATGTGGGAAAGACTTTAGGCCTTCTCACATCACTACTAGCATGAATTGAAGAGTTTACAACCGGAGAGTGGGTGCCTTCCATGATCACATTTCTTTGAGGCATTTTTTGAAAGAATCTTCTTACCTTGTCTATGCTTCCACATTTTCATGTATGTCTAGTAGGGAACTTGTAGCTACAACATATGATGAAAAAATCCATACTATTATGCTTTGATGGATGTCCCTTTGTTATTACTAAATATTTGATGTAGTGCACACTATTATAGTGCAAGCCTATTTTTCATATTGTTTCATTTAACATCACCAATATTCTCCACAAGAAAATTGTCCCTATTTAAAATGATGGAAATGGTTCACATCTCTCAGAACAATTTCTCTTGCAACAATCTTGGAGATGAATTTAGATGCAATGTGAAAATTAGAACATACTCGAAGGTTCTTAACAACTTTAATAGTTGTACTAGGGGCTATGTTTAACAAACCAAATGCAATTGCAAACTTTTCACAATGGTGGCAGATAAGTGATTCTTTTTTCTTCTATTCACAACATTAAGTAAAAGTATTGAATCTGGAAATACCCTATTTCCTTAATTTTCCAAGTCAATTTCTCGAATTTTGCATAGCTCACCCATGTTTCTGAATTTGGTTTGTCTCCTACACAAAAAGACATGTACCATTTTATGCCCTTCAATCCAACTACATGCAGGTATCTTTTTAATTCCTCCATCTTTCATCAATCTCCTTACTATTTGAACCTCACAACCCTTGCTCACTTCTACACAAATGTTCTAGAGAATAAGCATAATTTGCAACACTTTTAGGATCCAACTAAAAAAGAAGTGTTAATGGAATACTCTGCCTATATTCATATATGATCCACAGGCACCAAAGGTTTAACTGGCATCTGAGTAATAATGTTTAGAGTGTCCTCAAGATAGCCAACACAAGCATGAAGGTCAACCATGTAGACCTAATGATCAACTATATATGTAATGTAATAAGGGTTAGTAACCTTTAATATTATCATTAACAAATATAATAATATTTAAAAGGGGATCTTCGTTAAAATATGCTTTCAAACTTGGTAACTATTTTTGTTTGTTTCATTTTTGTTTTACTGTATTGGAGATGCACTAGGAACTCTTAATGTTACATATGGCCTCTAGTCGACATTGATATCTATGTTATTTCAATTAAAATTGGGGCCTACAACTAGGATATTGCTAGGGAATTCAATTGGGAGTTGGGTGAATCAGTAGGGTTTAGGACTTTTGATTATTGGAAGGTTAATGTCTTCATTTGCAGGGGTCATAGAAGGAATTTCACTAGTACTTTGCTATGGTCAAGCAGGGGATGACCTTCCAACTCCTAAAAAAGTAGCCTAGTTGGTGAAGTCAGTGTCCATCAAGAAGATAAGGATTTATGACTCTAATGTGCAGGTTGTTACTTGAAACAGATCAAACATTTTCCATAGTAGTTTAATGTAAATGAAAAGATCATTTCTTAGAAATTTTTGGTTCTAAAGCATGATTTCCTTATGTGTAGTTCCTTCAGGAATTTTCCAACACTAGCATTAAGATCATGATTGGGATACCCAATTCATATTTGTTGGGTTTTTCACAGTACCATAACACAATAGATCTACATGGGTGGACAACAATGTACTACCATACTACCTTGACACAATGATCACTTATGTAACTATAGGGGTAGAGGTGGTTGAGAGCACCATCAATGTCTCATCCCTCATTGTCCCAACAAGAAGACCTCTTGGGAATGTAAAATAGGTTTCCCTAATTTTAAGCATGAGAACTTAGTCAATTTTGGTTCCTATATGCTCTCCCATGCTTGGGATGAGTTATAGGACCCTTAGGCTTCATTTATCAAGAAGTTATTTTATGTTTTGGAGCTATATAAGTAGAAAATAGAGCACTGTAACTTAGTTTTCTCAGTCATAGCACTGAGAAACACACTTTGTAACACATTTTTTAAAGAAAAGACACCTATTTAAATCTTGTATCTACTGTAAGAACAACTTTTCTCAATAAAATTTTAGTATTTTTCCTTCTTAATAGTTGTTTCATTATATACAAATGAATGATTGATTATGCTTTTCTATGTTTTATGTTTAAACATCAAAATCATTTTCTTATTTTTAGCACTTTTAAAATTTTAGTATTTTTCCTTCTTAATAGTTGTTTCATTATATACAAATGAATGATTAATTATTCTTTTCTATGTTTTATGTTTAAACATCAAAATCATTTTCTTATTCTTAGCACTTTTAGGCAGAAATCAGTGAACAAAAACAATTATATAAACTAATAATTGACTAAATATACTACCAATTGACAGAGAAATGAATAAATATGACTAAATATATTACTAAATATAATGATTATGTACTTCATAAACAATGTATCAATATACTACTAGTTGACAGAAATCAGTGAACAAAAACAATTAAATAAACTACCAAATTGATCAAAATGATGAGTAAAATTAATGACTAAATACACTACCAATGGATGAAAATCAGTGAATAAAAATGACTATATAAGTGACCAGTTAACAATAATCAATGACTAAATTAATGACTAAATATATCAGTGAATAATAAATGACTAAATAAGTGACTAGTTTACAACAATCAATGACTAAATATGCTACCAAATCAATCAATCAAAACAACCAATAAATGACTAAAAATGGTTTATTCATCAATTCATTCATGTTATAAATGACTAATAATAAACTACTAATGGTCACATGACCATGTTTAGTCATTTATAAGTAGTTTTTAGTAGGTTTTTTTATCATATATTGTTGTTTTTGTACCAGTGATATAAAGATAATCATCATAGTCTATCTAAGAAAGAAAATGAGGGAAGGAGAGTTCTATCTCCTCCACATCCTCCCATATAGCATTATCCTCATGATATTGATCCCATTGGACCTTATATTGAATAATGTCCCTATTTTGCAACTTGACATTGCATCTATCTAGAATTCTATTGGGCTCCACTAGCACCACTCCTAGATCCTCTACTTATAAAGAACATTGATCAATTATGTGAGACACATATGGGTGGTATGGTTTTAGCAAATAAACATGAAACACATTATAGATTTGAGCTAGAGTAGGGGGTAGAGCAAGTCTATATGCAACCGGGTTGATTACTTCCAACACATCAAATGGGCCCACATATCTCAAAGCCTACTTGGATGACTTCCCAAAGGTAATATAGCTCTTATGCAGTTTGACTCTCAAAAAGACCTTGTCTTTGAGTGAAAATTGTCTAGAGGTTATATTCTTGTCGGAATAGCTCTTTTTTCTATCTACCACCTCCTTCAGTCTGCTCTTGATAAGCCTCATATTTTCTTCCATATCTTTTAGCATTTCAAGACCCACTATGATCCTATCTTCCAACACTTTCACCCATACAAAGCCTCAAAAGGTGTCATACCTAAGGATGCATGATGGGAGTTGTTATAAGAAAATTCTACCAGTGGTAGGTACACTTCCCATTTATACTTTTGATTCATATAGTATATCCAAAGGAGATCTACTACCTGATTTACTATCTTAGTTTGACTATCAATGTAAGGACAGTAGGTTGAACTAAAATTTAACTTAGTCCCCAATGTTGCATTAAAAGTTGTCTAGAAGCTTGATTACTACTACCAAAATTACATCATGCCTATTCTTGCTTAGAGGTAACCCCTGTACAAAGTCCATGATGATCACTTGCCATTTATACTCAAGTATATCATGAGGATAAAGAGCCCTCCTAGATTCATGTGTTCAACCTTGACTCACTAAAACTCCAAGCATCTGGCTACATCTTCCACTATGTCCTTCCCAAGTTTCAGCCAAAAGTACAAGGTTTTTAGTTTTGTGATCATATTTGTAACTCCAGGTGTAGACACCTAAAAATGGTCTAGAGAATCTAATTAATTGAATACGACTTATTTGATTAATTAATATTAAATTCTTCTACTTAGTAAATAAATAGAAATATTTATTTTATTAAGTTCATTATTAATTCTTCTATTTTCTCTCCTAATTAAATAAACAAAATTAAAAACTTTGTTTTATTTAATTATTATCATTATTACTTATTTTATATTTCTATCATAAATTAAATACACAACTTAAATAATTTATGTTATTTAATTACCTCATCACATTTCTTCTTAAATTAAATAAAGATATTCTAAAATCTTTTATTTAATTATCATTTTCCTTTTGTTTTAATTTAATAAACAAACCCTATAGTTTGATTTATTAAATTATTCAATCCTCTTTTTGCTAAATTTAAATAAATTAAATATTATTTAAATTTATGCATAAATTTTATACCACTATTCACTCACCAATAAAATTAAATTTTCAAAATTTAATTAATGGCACTGTCATTCACGAGAAGAGCTTCAGGGACAAACCTGCAGGAAGTTCTCTCAACCACCTTCCACCCACCTTCCCTCTTATCTTGCCTGGTGTTTTCATGGGGAGAAACCATCCTCCATGATCAGCTCCATCTTCTCATCCCATGCCCTTCAATTCTCCAGATTGAATCATAGCCCCTTATCTCGTATCTATGTGCAATTGTGCTGCCATGAAAGCTATAAATACAGCTCTTGGGCTATAGGAAATGGATCCCAACTTATGCAATCTTACTCTGTAGGTTTCTAAAGCATCTAGTATTCATCCAGCATCTCCAGCATTCAGCATTCAATCAAACATCCATCCAGCATCTCAATCATGACTGTTTACAGTAGTTTATTTATCATGAATTTTGTTGTAGAATCATTATAGTTGCACATTTAAATCATATTAGAATAGAATAGCTTAATTCTCATTCTCTAAGTGTCATTTCAATAGTTTAATTAGCTTCCAAATCTGAGAGCTAAGTAGATTAGAGAAATCTTTAGAGTTAGAGAGCAATAGGATAGATTTCTAAAGATTTGTAGTTTAAATTAGTTTAAATTCTTTAAATCTTAGATGCAATGTCCTATTTAGAAGCGTAGAAGCATGTTTAACTTGTTTTCCCCATTCTACCGCTTACAAATTGGCGCCCACCATGGGGCATAACCCAATATTTTGCTTAATTTTTGAAAATTGTGTCCTACAGGTATCAGCGTGATAGTTTTTGCGAAACCGTGACTTTTTACAACGCGTCGGTGGTCTGTTTCAGTGTGCCAGGTTTCTATTTCAGTGCGCAGCTTCACTGTTTTAGCGTGCCGCTTCCCTATCCTTAAAAGCATTTTTTTTAATTTGGATCCGACGCGTTCGCAGCTAGACTTTGTTTTGTCTAATTTTTGGATAAAATTTATCAATCCTAGGATAAAAATGGATAAAATTTATCAATCCTAGGATAGAAATGGATAAAAATTGATCAATCCTATGATAGAAACTTCACATTTATTTTGTGGGATTAAAATTGAACATCATGCTTTTTATGGAGCAATATCTCCATATAGATTAGATCATTTGTCTTTTGGGTTTTAAAAGTGAACAATTTCTCTGCTGTGATTGGGTGATAGGTTTATGCTCTCCCCTTTACTGGGTGCATCAGAATACCAGACTCACTATAATTTATGCATTTTAAAGCTTTTTAAAACCTTTAGACAGGCCTGCCATAGTGGGAAAAAGTACTCACCCTATGAGAATGACCTGAGTGGGGACAACCAAAAGCTATGGTATTCCAACCCACTTAAAAATTTATGTGAATTTGGGGAAACCCTCTTTCAACGGAAGTGTGTAGGATAACCATCCCCAAAATTTTTGTTCTAAAGATTGGGAGGTCTCTCGAGGGATTTTATCCATTTGTCACTCTGAACAGAACCCTATCTAAGAACCTAGAACTAGAAGCACGCTTGTCAGTTTCTAAACATTGTAATACTCGGTGGTGCAGGAGCGGGGAAGAATCTACCCTCAAGCACTCACCATATAATTTCCAAGGACTGTTTGCTCAGGGGATCCGGTATCCACTTCTGTCACTCTGAGTACGCACCTGGAAAAGACAAAAACATGGGCGCCCTCTAGGGGGTGACATGGTTGTGTGAGTCGACGCAATTCCAAGCTGTGGGCCATTTGAGTATATAGCGTAGTCCTCTGGTGTCACAGTCATCTCGCCAGTAGGTAAGTGGAAGGTGTTGTGGTCACTATGCCACCGCTCTGCTAAGGTTGTCAATAGACCCCTATTAAGTCTAATATGGGGCATATCTAGTAATGTCGCTAAATCGCAAGCGGTAATATGCTATCTCTCATCAGGTGAAAGTCGCGGTATCATATCAAAAGGCCAAGGGAACTGCTCTCGCACCTGGATAACATCTAAATGCTCCTGTTATCATACAAACAAGATATTTTAATCAGAATATCAAACATCAGGAGATCATCAAATTTTCAAAAAAATTGTGCTTTACCTATCAAACTATCAATTTATCAAGGAACCCTCATCTATCAATCGGGTTCATTCCTTCATAAATTTTAATTATTCCTCGCCTATCATGAGGGTAATTATTATCAATCAATAGATTTTGCTTATCATGAGATCGTTTACCATTTATTTTAGTCACAATCAAACTAAAATAGATGGAATCATCAAACAAATTGACGAAATAAAAATCAAAGTGCAATTTTCATCAATCAATTCTTCCAAGCGCTACAAAATCTTATAAAAGTGCTACAAAATCAACCTAAAGCGCTAAAAAATCTAGCGCGCTACAAAAACTTCTTGGCGCACTACAAAATTGACCTGACACGCTAAAACTTCTGATGCGCTACCCTAATCCACGGACGCGCTACAAGACTTGATTGGCACGCTACAACAGATCAACGATGCGCTAAACCATGTCTGTCGCGTGCTAAAAACATAAAACACGTGCAAAATGACATCAAAAGTATGGGCACAAATTACGAGGAGGATTTGGGGTACATACCGGAGGTCCATAGTCAGCTGGACGTTGGTGACGTCGCACACGCTCGAGTCGGCGGGTGTGGTAAGGGATTGGCATCCTAAAGCTCTAGCACTCTGAGGGTCTCTATTACAAGATTGTCAAAGTCAAATGCACAAATAACTTTTGAAAATGACCTTTTGAGCTTTTATAGGTTATTTTTTGGGATTTTCATGGGATTTATTTATTTTTCCTCCTGAGGAATAAATTCTTATCTATCACAGGGGCATTTTTAGACAATTTTGTTGGGAGATAAATTGTTTCTTCACCAATTCATCATCAAATCATCAAAAAAATTTAAAATTCTTGAAAAATTATAAAAAAATTCAAAATTCATCAATTTATCTCCCGAGGGGGCATATATTGCTATCATTTCGAAATTCACTTTCTAAGGCAAGTCTGGGGCATATTTTAAACTTTTCGTCAAATACTGGTAGGCTGGCAAAATCATTCTTTGAAGCAATCGTAAACACATCACTTCAAGAGGGGCAAAATGTAGACACCTAAAAATGGTCTAGAGAATCTAATTAATTGAATCTGACTTATTTGATTAATTAATCTTAAATTCTTCTACTTAGTAAATAAATAGAAGTATATTTTTATTAGTTCATTATTAATTCTTCTATTTTCTCTCCTAATTAAATAAACAAAATTAAAAACTTTGTTTTATTTAATTATTATCATTTTCATCATATTATTTCTCTCTTAATTAAATAAATGAAATTAAAAACTTTGTTTTATTTAATTATTATCATTATTACTTCTTTTATATTTATATCATAAATTAAAATACATACAAAGTTATTTAACACCTCATCATTTTCTTAAATTTAGAAAATTTTATTTATCATTTTCCTTTTGTTTTAATTTAATAAACAAACCCTATAGTTTGATTTATTAAATTATTCAATCCTCTTTTTGCTAAATTGAAATAAATTAAATATTATTTAAATTTATGCATAAATTTTATACCACTATTCATTCACCAATAAAATTAAATTTTCAAAATTTAATTAATGGCACTGTCATTCACAGGAAGAGCTTCAGGGACAAACCTGCAGGAAGTTCTCTCAACCACCTTCCACCCACCTTCCCTCTTATCTTGCCTAGTGTTTTCATGGGGAGAAACCATCCTCCATGATCAGCTCCATCTTCTCATCACATGCCCTTCAATTCTCCAGATTGAATCATAGCCCTTTATCCCATATCCCTGTGCAATTGTGCTACCGTGAAAGCTATAAATACAGATCTTGGGCTACAGTAAATGGATCCCAACTTATGCAATCTTACTCTGCAGGTTTCTAAAGCATCTAGCATTCATCCAGCATCTCCAGCATTCAACATTCAATCAAACATCCATCTAGCATATCAATCATGACTGTTTACAGTAGTTTATTTCTCATGAATTTTGTTGTAGAATCATTCTAGTTGCACATTTAAATCATATTAGAATAGAATAGCTTAATTCTCATTCTCTAAGTGTCATTTCAATAGTTTAATTAGCTTCCAAATCTGAGAGCTAAGTAGATTAGAGAAATCTTTAGAGTTAGAGAGCAGTAGGATAGATTTCTGAAGATTTGTAGTTTAAATTAGTTTAAATTCTTTAAATCTTAGATGCAATGTCCTATTTAGAAGTGTAGAAGCATGTTTAACTTGTTTTCCCCATTCTACCACTTACACCAGGGTTTCCAAAATATGGTGCATTGTGGACTTCTTCTAGGACCAGCTTCTTAAGCTCTCTAAAGTCTAGAATATACATCTACCTTTGGTATCATAAGATACCATATAATTGGAACTTGTATCCATCAAATTGATGTTTTGAAGGATACTCTTCTAAATCATTTTTCACCCTCTCGTAATGCTCATCTCCCTACAAGTGTTGCTTCATTTGCTACCTCAGGTTGGATCTTATAGAGGTCATGGTTTCCAGATGTCTTCTTCTACTAAGAGTATTTGTACCCTATTTTCCTTTCCTTTTATATACTCAAATCCAAATTCATACACGCTAAGGAAATCTAGCCATCTCCTTTACTTAGCATTGAGGCTTGGTTGAATGAAAATATACCTTAACCCCAAATGATCCATTTTGAGCTCAAATGGATTTTCCAAATGGCAGTTCCTCCATATTTGTAACACATTCATTATAGATATTAACTCTAGATTGTGTGGTGTGTAATTTAATTCATGTTGTTTCAACTTCCTAGATTCATAAGCCACCACTTGCCCTTATTGCATCAACATTGCCCCTACTCCATCCCTTGAAGCATCTGTGATCATTGCAAACTGACCATTGGGGTTGGGAATAATTAATACCATGGTTGTCATGAGCTTCTCCTTAAGGAATTGGAAAGCTTGATCATAGTTCTCTGTCCACTCAAACCTCTTTCCTTTCCTTTGATGATATGTTATCAGGGCTCCTATTTTAGAAAACCCTTGCACAAATTTTTTATAATATCTGGCAAGGCCCATAAAACTTCTCACCTCTATCACATTTTGAGGTGTTAACCATTCTAAAATTTCTTTTATCTTCTTAGGGTCCATAGAGACTCCTGTTACCCATTTTTCACCTACGGGTTCAATCAAGTAGGGTAACCCGTGCTTTTAGGTGTTTTCAAAAACCAATTAGAGGAACATTTGTTTCAAGGTTACATACCTTCTAACTCGTTTGCTTCTTGTGCAGCTCCATGGGAAATTATGTTTTAAAAATTTGGCACGTGGATTAAATGTGGCTCCCACAAGGGTTGAGCCCAGCGTGTGGATGTTCATTTTTATTGGGGAGTCCTCCCTTTTGTCCTTGCCTTGTTTTTCTCCTCTTTTGTTTAGTTTTCTTCATGCCCCTTTTCCCTTTGTTCTATCAGGGGTGGAACCAGAAAAAAGACTGAACTCTGGAACATTTCTAAAGTTCTAGGTTCTAGTCCCATCCCGGTTCTGGTTCCACTAGGTTTTTATGTTTTTCTGACCCTTTTTCTTTTGTTATGTTGGAGCCAGAGTCAGACTAGAACCGAATCTGGAACTTTTCCAAAAGTTCTAGTTCCTATTTTTGTTCCGGTTCCAGTTCCGGTTCAGCACTTGTGTGTGTCTTGTTTTCTTCTTTGACCTTGTGTTTGACCATGGGGTAGTTTTTTCCTTTTGTTTCTCTCTTCTTGCCTTTCTCCCCATTTTTTGTTGTGTTTTGGCGGACCCAAGATTGGGACTGAAACCGAACTTGGAACTTTTCCAAAAGTTCTAGTTCATGTTTCTATTTCAGTTTTGATCCCGGTTCTGCCCTTATTTTCTTGCTTTTTCACTGCTGGTGGTCGAGGGATGTCTCCTCCTCTTTGTTCTTCCTTGTGTTTTTCTTTCTTCCTTCATGCCTTGTATATTGTCAAGGGTGGGATCGGAAAGGAATCCAAACTTGAAACTTTAGAAAAGTTTCAGGTCTGGATTTGGTTCTGGTTCCTATTCTGCCGACTCTTTGGTTTTTCCCCCGTTCTAACTCCGGTTTTGGTTCCTCCCTTTTTGTTTTTCCTTGTGCGTCTTTGGTTTTTGTTTTGGAAGACCTAGAACCAGAGCTAGAACTGAACTCTGAAACTTTTTCAAAGTTCTAGGTTCTGGTTCCTTCCTGGTCCCAGTTCTGTTGGCCTCTTTCTTTTTCCTTTGTTCCTTATATTTTGTTGGGGGGTGCTTTCTCCCATTTGTCTCTCTTCCTTCTCATCCTTTCCTTCGTATTCTTTTGAGTTTTGTTGGGGGCGGGTGCAAGTTGAAATCTGAAACTGAAACTTGAAGAAAGTTTCAGGGGTAAATTTGGTCCAAATCCCAGTTTC
Source organism: Sequoia sempervirens (assembly GCA_007258455.2). Classification (NCBI taxonomy): domain Eukaryota; kingdom Viridiplantae; phylum Streptophyta; class Pinopsida; order Cupressales; family Cupressaceae; genus Sequoia; species Sequoia sempervirens. The sequence goes on along the minus strand of VDFB02281492.1, from coordinate 389,538,272 downwards.
GCCGAGATTCATTTGGTTTTGCTTCCGTTCCAATTTCGACCTTGGTCTTGATTCCGGTGTCATCTTGGATCCACCCTCGCCAATTTTGAAAGGTATCGGTGGAAGATTTGAGTTTGCCATAAAGTCTCCCCGACCTGATGGCGTCTTACCGAGATGAGATGAGTTCGCTGTGACATCTTGCCTTCGGCATAAAGTCTTGTCGATGATGGGGACTATTGCCGATAGCTGCTATGAGGTATACTTGCATCAGGGAGACATGGCTAGTGTCTCACCAACATATGATTCAGTCTGAAGTGACCTTTGACCACTTGAAGAAGCTTGTGTGGCATCTATCAACCAATCAAAGGGAACTGAAGGTGAACCATTGGAATTTTGACTTATGCCAAAAAGATCAACATAATGTGCATGGCATGGTTTAGCTCAGTGAAGCGATAACATTTGGATCCAACAGGATAGATCTAATGTTGCTTCTCAAAGGGGAGATAGCCGCGAGTCACAATAGCAGCTAGGATGACGGCAAGAGAAAGTGGAGTGGCATTAATGACCATGCCACAAAGCATTCAAGGCGACTCCGATGAAGTATCGAGGGTGGACACGAGGGTTGCTAGTTAATGCGGTCATTGTAAAAGATCTGAAGGCCATGCCTGGGAGCAAGCTTTCACCAACCCAAATAGGGTATGAGAATTTAATGCCTCATTAACTTCATTCCAAAGCACTTCTAGGGCCAACGTGTCCAGGCACTGACTCATTTTTGTAGAAACCCTAGGGTGGGGGCTGACACTCTTTGGTATATAAGGCATTTTTTCCTTTTTGTAAAGTAGTTATTGGTTAGGAGATTGTTGAAAGAGCATTATTGAGACTTTGTAACTCATTTTCATGAATACTATAGATCTGTAACACATAGACTCCTTATTTTATCAATAGAAAGTCATTTCCTTCACATATTTTCTTTGTTGTTTAGTATTGGTTGTGAGTTGCATGATAAAATTCTATGTGATCCTTTATTTTATCAGATTCCTTCATTACTAGATGCAAAGGATATTATGTCATAAATTTGGTTTATGTTAGTGATTTCTTGCTATTGCGTTTATATCTATGAAAACATCTTTGTTTTCCTTGTGTTAAGCATTAGAACAGTCAGATCATTACATAGACTCATTTTTTATAAACATAAATCTTTGTATTGTGAGATTGTTTAGCTCTATTGAGATTTTTTTATGAGTTTTCTGTAGTATTGTCATATGTTTATCTTTGGTGTATCACCTATTAGTGATAGGTTTTAAATTCAAGTATATCCTTCTTACTCTTTTCCTTATCATTCTTTAGTTTTTCTCAAGATATCTTAGGGGGAACCAGCCCATAATCTAGAGGTCCACTTCATTCCCAGGTCATCCACAACCTTGAAGTGTTCCCATGTGTCAATAGGTTGCTCTAGTTGATAGCTTAGCAAGGGTGCAAACTTTATTTGACAATAGTTTTTGGCACGCCCGGTGGGACTAAGAGTTGTGTTTCAGTCTCAAATCAAAATTATAATACTAATGTTTGGTATGTGCAACAGAAATTGTAGTCTTTAAGAGACAAATTTTAGCATACTTGGTGACTCTAAGCTCAAATTTAGCAGTTCCAATGCATTATTGCTCATGAGAAGAGTGAAAACTAGGAGTAATTCATCTATTTTTGAGTATTTGTAGTTGTCCCCACCTAGAAGGAGGGGCAGAGAAATCCAAAAGGTTCAAAAGAAAGTTGTTCATTTTAGAAGATCCAAGTCGAGTCCTTCTGTGAGAGGACATATTGTTGTTCATGTTGTTATTACTAAGTATATCCTAGTGACAATGATTCCAGCAGTGAGAAACCAGCCATTTGTTGCTTTTAACCAAGGCAACCCACTGAATCTAACTCAACATGATGAAATTCCTATCGCTGCATTAAAAATTCTGCCATATTTTCATGGTGAGGATCATACCACCCCATCAGAGCATATAAAGGATGTTGCCAACCTGTGTGGTGTTCACCATGTGATTGAAGAAAATGTTGCACTCAGATTGTTGGCAGCATCATTCAAAGGAAAAGCCTTGCAATGGTTCAAAGGCCTGCCAGTTAACTCCATAGCAACATGGGATGAGTTAGGCAGTCAGTTGTGCCAATTTTTTGAAGATAAATCAGACCACTTTTCATTGGTGGAGTAGCTATCTACAATCAAGAGGGCTCCACATGAAGTTATGTTAGATTTCAATCACCGTTTCCAGAGGACATGGGATAGAATCCCACAAACGGTAAGACCTAATGCTAATCATGCCTTTTTATACTATTTAAGAGCTTTAAATAGTGATATTTCTATAATGATTCAATCAATGGGAGGTGATACACTTCCTGCAGCATATAGTGTAGTTGTTAGAGCTGAAAACAGCCTCATACATGCTAGTTAAATTTCCCCAAGACCACCTATGCCAATATTTCCCGCTTTTCAACCTCCAACCCCTATGTAGTTACCTCCTTTGGATGTTATTCCAAGTGCACTAGCATTGACAACACCTGATACCGAGCCTAATGGTCAATTAAATACATTTCCAGTTCAGTCTAATGAACTGCAAGAGATTAAAGGCATTTTAACGACCTTTGGCAATGAGATGGTTAATCTAAGAAAACTATAGAATCAAGGTTTTAAGTCGTATTAGCCCTCATTCGAGTCTAATTACCAGCAAAATCAAACCAATAGACCACCTTATCAGCCTTATAATCAAGGCCAAAAGTTTTCTCCTAACCCAAGGCCACATCAAGCTTATGACTCCAACACTGCAAGTACTTCCAAAGAGCTTGCACCTGTCCAAAACAAATTAGTTCAAAATTATGAATGGTGCTTTCCATGTAGTCAACCCCATAATCAAAGTACCTATGTAAATGGGCTACTTAACCAAGCCTTGATGGTTCAAAATAGTTCAACAATATAGTCTAGTGTGCCTATAGCAACTGAAGTACAACAACAAGAGCAATAGACACATGAGTCTACATTCCTAAATTGGCAAGGGGAAGAATTTTGTGGAGTGGTCCACACTGATTCTTCAATTGCAGACAATACACGTAGTAAGAAGAGGGAAATATGAGTGAAATCAACCTAATATAGTTCAAACTCAATCAAAACAAGGGTTGAACCAGCATCAAAATGCTCCTGGCTCATCAAAAGTTGACCATATCCGAATGCTACCAAGGGGCCAGCCTTTGGTAGGAAAGTAACAGCTCGATTCATCTACCCAGGCACCTTCAATTAAAGGTGATGTTATTCCTCCCAAAGGTCAAGTTAAACCTACTACAACTTTTAATATATTGGAGCATATGAAGAAAATTAATGTACCCATGTCAGTATGGGATTCTCTGAGTATTCTGGGTCAAAAGGACCTGCTTCAATATGCCTTATCAGGTTTAAGTGTCTTAGATGAGCCTAGTGTAGGAAAGGAGAAGGTTGTGTTGGCTAACACTCCGGTTGGTAATAACAAATAGCAAGCTGCTAAGGCTAAGCCACCTCCTTTTTATTTGTCATTGATTATAGGAGATCATCTGGTTCATAATTGTATGATTGACTCAGAGACTAGTAGTTCAGTTATGCCCAAACAAATTGTTGATAAGTTGGGAATTTAATATGAGCCACTGGAAAAGGGGGTAGTGCAATTGGATGGTACTATTGTTAACACAGTGGGGGTCATTAAAAAATTGAGCTTAACTCTACATGCCTATCCCAATTTTGCAATACCATAGGATATATACATTATTGAGTTGCCCCCGTATTTCACCCTTTGTTTATCTAGGGATTTTATGGCCAAAATAGGTGGTTACCTATCCTTTGATTGGTTTCACATGTTTTTTAGGACTAGATAAGGCACTAGAGTCACTATTAAATTAGAACCCCTAGCCAAGGTTCATATTGAACCTTATAGTTTGTCTCCTATCAATGCCAACTTGGTTACAAGTGTACAAGTGGAGCAACCTACTATTCAAGGGGTTAAGATTCAAACAGAAATAACATCATATATTCTTCCTAAAGAGTGGGCACCTCAAGCTCATGAAGTTGGCACAGGTGAGCAACTAGAGGAGGTTGACATTGGGGTTTATATGATGCATGCGACAGACTCTTTTATGCCTAATATTGAAAAGAACAAGGAATTTCATAGTGAGTAGCATGAAAATGATCTATGGGAGTTGTATTCTGATGGCTCGAGTAGAGTAAGTACTGGTGGTGGATGTATGTTGGTATCACTATAAGGTCAGAAGTACTATCTAGCTTTCAAATTCTGTTTTAGCTATTCTAGTAATTCTATTGAATACGAAGCTCTAGTCTAGGGCTTGAAGTGGGCGAGACAGAGAGGTATCAGCTATCTAAAATTTTATGGTGACAGCGAGTTGGTTGTCAATCAGGTGAGAAAGCTTAATGTTGTTAAAAATGATATGCTCAGGTCTTACAAGAATAGGGTATGGGACCTCTTAGAGGGATTTGAGGCATTTAATCTGATTTCCATTCCTAGAGCTCAGAATAAACATGTTGATAGATTAGCTGTTGTAGGAGTTGAACACAATATTCCAAAGGAGATTTGTAGTGATAAAACTAATCAGCATATCAAGATTGTAGTTAGGCCTGCTGTGCCTGATAATAATATACACTGGAAAGTCTCTGATAGTAACCAACAGATTGTTAATTTTTTAAGAGAAGAAGCCCAGTTCTCACATACCAATTAGGAAAAGCTATAGCACTAGTACAGTGACCAAATTATCCAGTTAAAAAACAAGTTTCCCAAAGGCCTAGTCACGTTAAAATCCATTTTTAATACTGATGATGAAGCTAGAAAACCTACGGGGAGTATTCAGGTTCAGCAAGATCACTACGAAGAGGTTGAAGTCTTCAAAGAAAAGCTTCTTAAGTTAGGTAAGGTATGTACATTTGAAGAGAAGCATGTTTTTATTTAGCTTTGTCAAGAATTTAATGATATCTTTGCCTGGCAATATAGTGATTTAAAGGGATTTAATCCCCAGCTTGCTCAACATACCATTGAACTTGAGCTTAATGTCAAAAATATTAGGCAAAAGCAGAGGCCCTTGAATCCTAAGTTAGAACCTTTGATGAAAAAGAAGCTAGATAAGTTGATTGAAAGCAACATTATTTTCCCCATCAAGCATACCTCATGGGTTTCAAACCTAGTACTAGTAAGAAAGAAAAATGGTGAAATAAGACTATGTAGATTTTTGTGACTTAAATAGGGTCTCCTTAAAGGACCATCATCCTTTTCCTTCTATGGAGTAGATACTTTAGGTAGTTTCAGGGTCAGAAAGGTTTTCCTTATTAGATGGCTATTCTGGCTACAACCAGATATTAGTGAAAAAAGAGGATTGGTACAAGACAACCTTCACCACAAAATGGGGAGCTGTGGCCTATCAGAAAATGCCCTTTGGTTTATCTAATGCTGGGGAAACAATTCAAAAGGTGATGGATATGGCCTTTCAGGGTTTAATGTACAAGATAGTCTATCTATCTTGATGATATCATAGTTTTTTCTAAGGAGGCTAAGGATCATCTGAGTCATTTGAGGTAGATTTTTGAAAAATGCAGGGAATTTGGGATATCACTTAACCCCAAGAAGTGTGTGTTTGTTGTTCATGAAGGAAGATTGCTTGGTTATGTGGTATCTAAATAGGGTTTTACTAGTGACCCTAAAAGAATAAGTGCTATCTTAACTCTTCCTTTACCAACATACAAGAAAAGTCTACAAAGTTTTATCGGTAGGATTAACTTTGTTAGGAGGTTTATCCTTGACATTGCTAATTTATTAAGTCCACTAACTCACATGCTGAGAAAGAATGTACCTTTTAGATAGATTGAAGAAGGGGAAAGAAGTTTTGAGCTTATAAAAGAGGCATTAGCAACCGCACCTACACTTCTGAATCCTAACTTTTCTAAAAATTTCATTTTATATTTCTATGGAAATATTGATTTGCTTTCAGCTATACTTGTACAATGAAATGATGAAGGATCTGAATAGCCTATGGCATTCTTTAGTTAGGGACTCAAATATTACGAGCTCAAGTATACTTTTATAGAGAGACATGTTCTTGCTATCATAAGAAGCTTAAAGAAGTTTAGGCACATGCTTTATAATAACAAGATTATACTGATGGTTGCTCATCCCAGTGTGAAAGAGTTTTTATTAAACAAAGATTTGAGTGATATAAGAGCTAGTTGGGTCACTAAGGTGATGGAGTATGACCTTTAAATAAAGGTTACCAAACTAATAAGAGGGAGAGGTCTCTACGAACAGCTTGCTAGGGACAACAACAACAGTGTAAAGGAGGAGGAAAGTTTGGTTTTAGCACTCCAAGATGGACAATAAACTACTATATCTGTTCCTATTGGTTGGATTATAGAAATGACATATTTTTTATAGACTGGTGAGTGCCCTCCTAATCTGACTAGATCTAGAAGAAGGTATTATTGATTGCAATCCATACCTTATGTTCTTTTAAATGATTTGTTGTTTAGAAGAGATTTCCATGGTGTCCTGTTAAGATGTATTGGAGCCAATCAGGTTGATAGAGTATTATATGAATTCCATCAAGGGTCAGCTAGCGAATACTTTTCTCTGAGAGCCACAACTTTTAAAATAATGAAAGGAGGCTAGTACTAGCCTACCTTATTCAAATACACTCATGGGTGGGTATGAAGGTGTAAAGAGTGCTATTTTTACTGGAAAAGAGAAACTGGCAGCCCTCCCACTGCAACCGATTCAAATTGATCAGCCCTTCATGAAATTGGGTTTGGATTTCATTGGGGTTATAAACCTACCATCAAGTGCATGCCACAAATGGATACTCATAGCCACTGATTATTTTTCAAAATGGACTAAAGTTGTGGCACTCAAAGAAGCTAATGAATCTACTGTCCTAAATTTCTACGAAGAGCTAGTTACCAAATTTGGTATCCCAAATTCTATTGTGTTAGACAATGCCCTTGCTTTTGTGAGTGTTAAAATTTATGACTGGGCTGTCAAAAATGGTATATATCTGAGTACATCCTCTAATTATTATCCACAGGGCAATGGATAGGCTGAGTCCACTAACAAGAATCTCCTGAGGATCATTAAGAGAACTATTGAGGACAATCAAAAATCCTGGCACACTAAGCTGAAATCAGCCTTGTGGGCTGATAGAATTATGTCAAAAGGGTCTACAGGACTTTCTCCATACATGTTAGTGTATGGAAAAGAGGCATGACTGCCCATTTTAGTTGAACTCCCAGCCTTCAATCTAGTAAACCAGCTTGATATGATTAAGGAGGAGCCTATGACAGCAAGGTTAGCTCAATTAATTGAGCTTGAAGAACTCAAAGTTGAAGCAATGAAAAGGAATGAGCGATATCAATCTCAAATAAAAAGGTCATTCGATAAAAGGCATCTCCCAGAGTGTTCCAAGAAGGTGACATAGTGCTAAATTGGGATGAATTAAAAATAAAGCTTGGAAAGCACTCCAAATTTGATGCACTTTGGACTGGGCCATATATCATTACTGAGGAGAAATAGCATAATGCTTTCCAGCTATCTAGGTTGGATGGTGTAGTGAAACCAATCCCAGTGAATGGGATTCACCTAAAACATTACTTCTGAGGTATGGACCTAAATCTATACATATCTATTAAAATTCTAGAGAGTAGGTGCAATTTTCATTCCCTAAGTGTTGTCCCAGCATGATAAATAGTCTTACCTCAGTTTTTCCTATTTTCATTAAGTTTTTGGCAACCTGTTACATTCTATGAGTCTCAAGTGAGTTATAGCCATGCACAAGGCTGCTCCAATTCTGTTTCTAAGTTTTCCCAATGACTCCATGCCCAATGGATAGGCCTACGCTACTGGTTTCCATGTTTAGTAGGAAAACATCTAGCAAAGTTCGCCAGAAATGTTACCCATTTTTCACCTACAGGTTCAATCAGGCAGGGTAACCCGTGCTTTCAGGTGTTCTCGAAGACCAATTGGAGGAACATTTGTATCAAGGTTACATACCTTCTAACTCGTTTGCTTCTTGTGCAGCTCCAAGGGAAATTATGTTTTAAAAATTTGGCATGTGGATTAAATGTGGCTCCCACAAGGGTTGAGCCCAGCGTGCGGATGTTCATTTTTATTGGGGGGTCCTCCCTTTTGTCCTTGCCTTGTTTTTCTCCTCTTCTATTTAGTTTTCTTCATGCCTTTTTTCCCTTTGTTCTTTCAGGGGCGGAACTAGAACCGAGATTGAACTCTAGAACTTTTCTAAAGTTTCAAGTTCTAGTCCCATCCCGGTTCCGGTTCTGCTAGGTTTTTTTGTTTGTCTGGCCCTTTTTCTTTTGTTATGTCAGAATCAAAGTCAGACTAGAACCAAACTTGGAACTTTTCCAAAAGTTCCAGTTCATGTTTCTGTTCTAGTTTCGGTTCTGGTTTCGCACTTGTGTGCGTCTCATTTTCTTCTTTGGCCTTGCATTTGACCGTGGGGTAGTTTTTTCCTTTTGTTTCTCTCTTCTTGCCTTTCTCCCCATTTTTTGTTGTGTTTTGGTGGACCCGGGATCAGGACTGAAACTAAACTTGGAACTTTTCCAAAATTTCTAGTTCCTATTTCTATTCTGGTTCCAATCCTGGTTCTGCCCTTCTTTTCTTTCTTTTTTGCTGCCAGTGGTCAGGGGATGTCTCCTCCTCTTTATTGTTCCTTGTTTTTTTCTTTCTTCCATCGTTCCTTGTATGTTGCCAGGGATGGGATCAGAATGAAATCTAAACTTGAAACTTCAGAAAAGTTTTAGGTCTGTATTTGGTTCCAGTTCCGGTTCTGTTGACTCTTTGGTTTTTCCCCCATTCTGACTTCGGTCGCGGTTCTTCCTTCTTATTTTTTCCTTGCACATCTTTGGTTTTTGTTCCAATGGACCTAGAATCGGAGCTGGAACCAAACTCTGAAACTTTTTCAAAGTTCCAGGTTCTGGTTCTGTCCCAGTCCCGGTTCTGCTAGCCTTGTTCTTTTTCCTTTGTTCCTTGTATTTTTTCAGGGGGTGCTTTCTCCCATTCATCTTTCTTCCTTCTCATCCTTTCCTTCATCTTCTTTTGAGTTTTGTCGGGGGCGAGCCTGGTTCTGAATCCAAAACTGAAACTTGAAGAAAGTTTAAGGGGCATATTTGGTCCCGATCCTGGTTCCACAGGATTTGTTTGTTTTTTATTATATTCTAGTTTTGACCTTGGTCCTGGTTCTAGTGTTGTCTTGGCTCTACCCCCACCAGTTATGAAAGATCTCGGTGGAAGATTTGAGTTTTCCATAAAGTCTTCCTGACCCGACGGTGTCTTTTCGAGATGAGATGAGTTCACCGTGACATCTTGCCTTCAGCATAAAGTCTTGTCAATGATGTGGAGTCTTGCTGATAGCTACTATGAGGTATACTCACATCGGGGAGACACAGCTAGTGTCTTATCGACATGCGATTCAGTCTAAAGTGACCTTTGAATACCTGAAGAAGCTTGTGTGCAATCTATCAACCATTCAAAGGGAATTGAAGGTGAACCATTGGCATTTTGATCGATGCTGAGAAGATCAACATAATGTTTGCGGCACGGGTCAGCTCGGTGAAGTAATAACATTTGGATCTAGTAGGATAGATTTGATGTTGCTTCTCGAAGGGGAGGTAGCTATGAGTCACAATAGCATCTGGAATGTCAGCTGGAGAAAGTGGAGTGGCATTAATGACCATGTCGCAAAGCATTCAAGGCAACTCTGATGAAGTCCTGAGAGTGGACACGAGGGCAGCGAGTTAATGAGGTCATTGTAAAAGATCTAAAGGCCATGCCTAGGAGCAAGCTTTCACCAACACAAATAGGGTATGTGCATTTAATGCCTCATTAACTTCATTCCAAAGTACTTCTAGGGCCGACGTGTCTAGGTGCCGACTCATTTTTGTAGAAACCCTAGGGCAAGGCCGACACTCTTTGGTATATATGGCATTTTTCCTTTTTTGTAAAGAAGTTCTTGGTTTGGAGATTGCTAAAAGAGCATTATTCAGACTTTGTAACTCATTTTCATGAATACTATAGATCTGTAACACAGAGACTCCTTATTTTATCAATAGAAAGTCATTTCCTTCATAGATTTTCTTTGTTGTTTAGTATTGGTTGTGAGTTGCATGATAAAATTTTGTGTGATCCTTTATTTTATTAGGTTCCTTCAGTATTGGATGCAAAGGATATTATTTCATAAAGCTATTTTATGTTAGTGATGTCTTGTTATTGCATTTATATCTATGAAAACATCTTTGTTTTCCTTGTGTTAAGCATTAGAACAGTCAAAACATTACATAGACTCATTTTTTATAAACATAAATCTCTGTATTGTGAGATTGTTTAGCTCTATTGAGATTTTTCTATGAGTTTTCTGTAGTATTGTCATATGTTTATCTTTGGTGTATCACCCGTTAGTGATAGGTTTTAAATTCAAGTATATCCTTCTTACTCTTTTCCTTATCATTCTTTAGTTTTTCTCAAGATATCTTAGGGGGAACCAGCCCATAATCTAGAGGTCCACTTCATTCCCAGGTCATCCACAATCTCAAAGTGTTCACGTGTCAATAGGTTGCTATAGTTGATAGCTTAGCAAGGGTACAAACTTTATTTGACAACTCCCTCAGATGAGATAATGTGACCTTGGTAATGGAATATATTCTGATAGAATGAGCACTTGAATAGCTTTCAAAAATTACTCTTTTCCCTTAGACACTATAAGACTATCCTCAAATGTCGATCATGTTCTTCAATAGACTTGGAGTAAACCAAAATTCCATCAATAAATATTACGAAAAACTCATCCAAACAGTCTCAAAACACATTGTTCATAAGATTCATGAATGTTGCAGGGGTGTTGGTCAACCCAAAGGGTACAATGATGAACTCATAATGTTGATACTAATTTCATAAATTCTTCTTTGGAATGTCCTCTTCCTTTATTCTCAACTAATGGTAGCCAGACCTGAGATCTATTTTTGAGAAAATTGTTTCTCCCTTCATGTGATCAAATAATTTTTTGATCCTCAAAAGAGGGTAGTGATTCTTGAGGGTCTCCTTGTTCAACATCTGATAATCAATACACAAACATAAGGTTCCATCCTTATTTTTAATGAAGATAATTGGTGCTCCCCATGGCAACATATTGGGCCTAATTTAAGACCTTTGCATAATAGCTCCTATAACTAGGATTTTAATTCATAAAGCTTCATGGTGGTCATAATGTATGGGGCCTTATACTATGGCTCAGCTCCTAGCACTAAGTTTATGGAGAAATCAAATTCTTGCTTCAGAGGCATCTTAATGAGATCTTAGGGAAACACATCTCATAATTTTGTAAGAATTGGATAGTCATCAAGGTATGGTTTCTCATTTTCAAGTTCACTAACTTGCACAACATGTATAAAACAACCCTTCCTCTAAGCTCTCTTGAGCTGCATAGCTAAGATCTATCTAAGCTTTGGGGGTTGTTGTACCCCATGTATCTCAATCGGATTCCCATAGTCATCCATACAACTCACCATCTTATCATCATAATTTACAATAGCCTTGTGCTCAGTTAACCAATTGATTCCTAATATTACATCATAGGATCCTAATGGAGCAACATAAAGGTTAACTTGGGTCATGAAGTTGGGAATTTCCAACTCACTGCAAAAGAAACATGAATCTACTTCCCGCTCTGTTTGATTCCCATACTAAATAGACCATGAATTTTTCATATATCCAAGTCAAATGGGTAGCTTAGAAATCATTCTAGGGTCCATGAAATACTCAATAGCTCTAGTATCTATCAAAATAGAAATGGTTTAGCCATAGAGCTTTCCCATTAATTGTATCAGAGAAGCCTCATACTTTGCTTGCCTATTATACACTACAACATGGATCTTATGTTGCGGGGTCTGCCATTAGTCTCCTTCCTTTCATGAACTCTGCTTTTGGGGGCATTTAGATTCATAATGGTTTTCCCCAAGAGTGTAACATCCATCATGTGGTCCTTTCCAACCTCCATCCTTGTCCTCTTTTGAGTACCCCTTGTTAGCCCTTTTATTCCTTTCACCTTGGTTACCTTCTTCCTTTTCTAGAGGGTCACCTTCCTTTTTAAAGATTCTAATATGATGGGACTTGTTTCCTTTCTATCTAGCACTCTTCCTAAATCTTCTGCTTCTAAACCAAGGCTTGAAGTCTGATCCTTTACAACGATTGGACATCTGCTACAACTTTTTTTCTTACTTAATGGCTTTCTCAAAAGCTTTTACTATAGTATGAGGATTGTGAAGATCCACTTCAACTTTAATGTAAGGTCTTAGTCCTAATATCAAATTTCACATCCACAAACACTCATTGGATTGATACTATGATACATACTTAAGCAAGTTGGTAAACTTCTCTCAGTACTATACTATCATCAATCCTCCTTGGGCTAGATTTTGAAATTCAGTCATTTTCTTGTTGAAGAAAAGCTATGGTAGCCACCTCTTTCTAAAATATTCGAGGAAAATCTCCCAAGTAAACCCATCTTGTGGAAGTATCCCTTTGGCTTTCTCATTGTCCCACCAAGTACCTACATCTCCATACAATTGATATGCTACCCAAGCAGCTTTAGTTTGATTTGATAGGTTGCGAAGCCCAAAATATTTTTCCATCTCTATGATCTAGGCATTAGCCCCATCTTTAATGGTCTTGCCATCAAACTTTAGTGGTGTTGGCTTCTTAAGATCTTTTCCCAATTCTTCCTCATTCTGACCTCGATTTTGATTCCGTTCTCCTTGGTCGGGTACCTCATTCTTGAGATTTCAATCTTCCCACACCCCTTCGACCTCTTGTTCCAAATGGTCCATTCAGGATTCTTGTCAATTCAAGAGTTCCAATATTTGGTCTAGCCTCTTTCCTAGCCCATTGTCATGTCTACTACCAGCCACATCTTTTCTAGTGGTCACCATGATGACTCACACTCGAGCCACATCATAGTTGTGTTTAGCATTCAGGAACATTTTTTTATGCTTATGCTATTGCATCTATAAAATACAATGCACACAACAAGCAAGCTAATAGGAAAAGATAATATACACATTCATCTCAACAAGGAAATCCTTCAAGCTTCATGCTTTGGATCAACAAAAAAAAAATTATTTATATTAATTTTGGATTTACATTGATCCTTATTTACAAAATTTTTTCTTCTCTAAGTAGTTCCCTCATTATCGGAAAGAGGACATACCTCAAGATCCTCATCCAAAGCTACATCTTCCCTCTTGGGTGAGATAGGATGTGCAAGCAAGCACTCCTTCTCCTCCTTAATCAATAGTGGTGCATTTGGTACCACATCTTATTGGAAACGATCTAAATGCAAAGGGTTTCTTAGTCTTAGGAGTTCATTTGGTCTCCTCTATCTTTTTTCCTCTCTCCAACTTGAGACATGTGAGGGTGTGTGCTAGAGTTTCCTCGTTAGGAATCTAGATTTGGACTTCAGGTTTGGGATTCTCCCAAATAATTTTATTTTTTGTATCCTTATTGGTTTTTCCCTTCTTTCTTCCCAACTTGTACCTTCAAATCTTTCTACAACCAATTCAGATTTGGTCATTCTCTAGGTATTGCAAATCTAGTTAAGGGTCTAATATTCCCTAGTTTAGTCATTGTGGGTTCATAGGTCTAGAGCTGAACCTTGAGCTTTGATACCAAATGTAACATTCTCAATTAAATTTACTTCAAATAAATTAATATTGACATTATGAATCTCAAATTTATGACACAAATTCCATAGCTAGTTCTATTGAGCAATTTTTTGTTCATAAATCATAAATAAAAAATATATGTATATTCATTTCCAAATATCAATAGTCACATAAAAGGTCGACTTGGCATTCGACACCACATGGTCAATTCTTAATTACAAGTTTTCCTTTTGCTAAATAATTTAATCATTTTACATCAATGATACAAATACACAATAGAATTCTAATATGATTTTGTGAACCTAGATCATAATACCTGCAAGAACACAACAAATGAACACATTAATAAGATCAAATGAAAGTCAGAATAGAGATTCCCCATAAAATCCATTTAACCATATTCAAAATAGAAATGAAACAAGAACACAATGAAAAAAGAAGAAAATAAGCTAAATCCTATTGAGAATATGCAAAATCTTGATCTTATGGAGGAGTTGGTTCCAATTTGATATGGAAATTGGCCCTTTCCCAACTCCTTTGCAAGATTTGATGATGAATGGTGATGGTGATCCACTTTGTTGAAGATTCAAGAGTGCTCCATGATGAAAAACCTGCATAACCTAGCTATGGATTCAAAAGTATGGATGAAGATTGCTAAAGATTTGAGTATAGTAAGTTTACTCAATTGGTGGATGATGAGATGAGGAGATTAGCCTCTTATTTATAGATTGATAAGTTGAAAGCATGCCCAAAATATAGCAATGTGGGACTAAGAATGAGCCAATGACAAAATGCCACTTTTCAACTTGTGAATGGATGGAGGATGTGCAAGTTTTGAAGAATGTGCAAAGAGGGGGGAGATTCAAATTAAAAATATGGCTTGAAGGATGAGGTGAAAGGTGAAGTTAAAGTCACATGGCTCAAGAAAAGGACTTGTAAGAGATGTTAAATGCCATGTTGGAAGGGACAAGTCCTTTTGGGGGGAGATTTCAAATTTGAGGAATATTCCCACTTGGATGCCTTTTCTGAATGAAAATAGGTGATTTATAAAACAATTAAATTGATTTTCATATGCAAGTTGCAAAATCTAGAGAATTTGAGTGATTAGGATTAGCATTGATCATGATTTGATTAATTTAAATGGTGTTAGTTGATTTGACCATTTTGACTTATATTTTAGGATTTAAATAACTCAAAATGAGAAAAGAATGATTTAGACTTAGTTAAATAAATAATTTTGATTTATTTAACCAAAAGGGGTGATGTTAGATTAAATTAGATAAATGTTTGATTTATTTAATTTAATTAGATGAACTTTAGAGATTTAATCAAATAATATGGATTATTTAATTAAATCAAAGATAGGAAGATGAAGTGACCTGCCTAATTACACAGAGTAAATGATTTAATTAAATCGAGGGATTTATTTAATTAAAAGGGGAATTATGATGAATTTAATCAAATAAGGCTATTTGATTAAATGGTTAGATAGAGGGATAATTAAGGATGAAGTGATGTTAGTAGATCAGGATTGAGTGTATGTACATTTTGCGTGTCTACATTTTGCCCCTCTTTGAAGTGATGCACTTGTTGTGTTGCTTCAAAGAATAATCTTGCCATGATCAAAAGTCAAAAATTCTTTTATTTTTTTTGGATGCCCCTCTGTTGCCCCAATGAAAAGAATTACGCTGGTATATTGCCTCCTAGAGAGATTGGGCGAAGAGGTTTGATTTGAGGGTCGATCTCTCAAAAAATAGGTTCAAGATTAGTTCAACTCAAATATTTGATGTAGACATATTTGATGATGTAGACAGTCATTAGCCATGGGTAGCCTCATGCCTATTTTGATATATTACACCCACTTGATCGTGATTTGTACCATGATAGTGACATTATTGATGATGAGATGATTATTATGTTTATATGTAATGGATGATATGATGATGCATGGATGATATGGATGCACATGATTTGATATGATGATGCTTTTATGATTATGCATATGGGTGATAGATGTATGGTTTATGAAAGTCTTAAAATAATCAATCTATATTATGCAATGATGGGGATGAATGCATGTGGTATGATTAATGCTTTCTATATGATATGATATTCATTATGTAGTATGTTGACAGTTTGTGGATGCAAGATAGATGCAATGGCGATGATTTATGATTAATTGTCATTGTACCATGTTAGCGCGAAAAGCAAGAGATAGAAGAAAACAAGAGATTCCAACAAGAAATGAGATCATGATGATGATTTCTTGCCGAGGAGTTGGGATTTTCAAAGGGCCAATTACCTTATTGTTTGATAACACACCTAGATACAATGCATCAAGGTATAAAGAACTAGGATGGCGTTGTACCTAGTGTGATGGACTTTGACTCAACAAATAGATGGGAGTATTCTTGTTCACACTTGACATATGGAAACCTTGCTAGGATGTACCTAACAAAGCAAGTATTCGCCAAGAGGACGTCCAACAAGCACAGTAGACAAAAGGATAGTGATCGTTGCCCCATTCCTATCTCTCTAAATCCTTCTTTCGGATATCATCAAGAGGTCCTTGGAATGAGCACAATAAGATAAATCAAAAGAAAAGATCAAGTATGCAAACAAGCCAATGTTCTTCATACCTTCAACCAAAGGGATGTGTTTTGATAGGGTGATATCCAAAATGATGCCCATTGTCGGTATGATATATCCTAGGACATGCATTGTAAAGGATGATGATGGTTTGATAAGTTGATTGATAGGCTGTTGATATAAAGTTGATTGACATATCTAAAAAATATCAAGAGTTTGATTTTGTTTTAAAGGTTTGTTGTTTGCTTTTGATTTTACGATTGAAGCTTGCTTTTGTTGATTGCTATGATTGTTTATGTTTGTTTTACCAAAGGATGAAGGTGACGATCAGTTTATTATGGATGATTGATTATTGCGAGTGATAGCAAGATGAGATGGATGGAGTTTTTTCAAATATTTGAATGTCCTTTGATGTTTTGAAATGTTTTGAGGCTGTTTTTGGTGTTTTTGAGATTTTACAAATGTTTTGATTTTTGAATTTTGCAATGTTTTGGGGTTTTGTGTTTTTTGAATGTTTTTGGATTTTGATTTTTTTTTAATGTTTTTGGATTTTGATGTCTCGGGGGCTGATCAAAGATGAACCTTGCCTATGTTTAAGCTCAAAGATGATGTAGTTCAGATTCTAATGTTTTTTGACATTTTGGATGTTTTGGATGTTTTTGGATTTTTTGATGTTTTGGATGTTTTTGGATTTTTTGATGTTTCGGATGTTTTTGGATTTTTTGCATGTTTTGGATGTTTTTGGATTTTTTGCATGTTTTGACTATTTGGATATGGATATGTCTGATGCTATCAATGCTCTATTTTGAAATTTTTTTTGAAAACCAAGCTAAGGTTGATTAATCTGATTGATGGATTGATGATGATGATAACATTGTTGAGGATACACAACAATGCAAGGATTTGATTGATCGGGATTGATGACGATAGCATTGTTGAGGATGCACAATAATGCAAGGATTGATGATGATAACATTGTTGAGGATACATAACAATGCAACGATAGTGTTAAGAAACACAATGATTGGGAATGATATCCCGAGATGATGATGGGTTGATTGGATTTGATTGATCAAGATTTTGAAGCTTGGTTTGAAACAAAAAGATTTTTTGCATGATTTGATGTGATGTTTGAAGGGTGCATTAAATGCGACTGATATTGATTGTTTTGATTGATGTTCGATGAAAGATGAAGAATAATAAGGAATGTCTTCTCGTCATAATATGCCATGGGCTGGTGATTTGGAATTTTGCTCACAAGTGGTGGACCAATTTTATTTCATGTTTGCCAATGTTCGGATTGCCACATAAGTTTGAGGATATAGATCAAGATTTATTCCTGAAGCAAGATGCAAATATCTGCCCCCAGTGTCTAGCAATGTATGGAAGGTCATGCATGGATGCTCAGATAGGTGTATGGATGGATGGATATGGTAAGCATGCAAAGGATTCCAAGGATTATGTTGCGATAAGATAAGGCTTTTGGATAAAGAATGCTCATTTGGATAATGCTTCATGTCTTAGATAATGTTGGATAGCATAGGATCAATGAAAATGACCCATGTCAAGATGTTTACCATAAGCAAGCATAAAGTGTGCCCCAAACTTTCATCAAGATCAAGATAACTTGGATGATGGATGTAGTGGATAAAAATGGATTGGATCAATGGTTTATGGATGAACGGATTTATTATGGATAAGATGGATGGAATGTTGGATTTATTACAGATTGGATGAGATGATTTCTCCTAAAGTGGCACACATAGATGGACGATTCCACACATGATGCCTTTTTGCCAAGTTTTCATCATGGTCTTGCCCAAAGCACCACCGTAGTGGTTTTCACTAGAGGACGATTTTTTTTCTTTATTGTTTTCAATCCTTTTTCTATTTTTTTTGGATTTTCATATTTTTTGATATTTTTTGGGTTTTTCTTGAAATATTTGAAACTCATACTGAACCATCTAGTGGTGTTGATATAGATTATTTTATCATGATGTGCCATCGATAGTCTACTTGAAGAAGTTGCTTTGCTAAGATACGTGCACTTGAATACAAATTTTGAGATTCCTGATCTGCTTTCTCGATATCGGAGTTAACTTTGTCTTTGTGCACACATTGTGATAGAGTGCCTTCTGAATCCTTATGATGAAGGGTCATTGCCAACACATGATCAATGTGAGAACTGGATATCATGCATGGAGGCGTGGACAGAGTGTGTTTAGGGATAAAAGTTGGATTGGTTGATAGATTGGAATCTTTGACTCTCCAAACTTGGGAAGATGAGTAATGATGGGTGGATATGGAAGTGTGCATTGAATTAGGACCAACTACTTGATACACTTTGTACATCGCCTGAAAATCTTGCTTTTTCTTTTGTGGACATCTTTGATGGATACTTTTCCCTTTTCTATTTTTCCCCATAGTTTCTTTGGCTGATGGAGTTTGATAGGGATGATCTTTCTTTGTATTCTTTGGTATCCATTTGTATTTGATTTTTCCATTATGCTTCCTTGTTTCTTTTGCTTTGATAATGTTCCTTATGCTTTGATTCAGTTCTTTCTTTTGATGTTGGTCCCAATTCGTGGATGGGGTGATGGGTGGATGAAGATTCATGACGTGGCTGGTTGTAGTATTGACACTAGTTTCATCATAAGGACTCTTCATGCTCCCTATGTTGACATTTTCTTGATACAAAGTTGCCCCTAGTATGGTAGAAGTAGTATCTTCATGCTTTGACTCTGCCTATTCTAAGAGCTCCTGTTTAGAGTGCATTCTCTGATAAATGACCACCATAGATGATGTTATTTTGATTGGATGCTCTGCTGACTTTGAAATATCTTGTTCTATCTAACCTAATTCCTTGAGTGAATAATGCTGGATACCTTCATACATGATGTCCTCAGTATGAGTTTGGGATATATCTGATATTGTTGTTGACAACTCTGTTTGATTATAGGAATCAATGATCTGCTTTTTTTGTGTAATAGAATCTTGTTCTGACTGAGGATCATCTACGTGTCCATCCATAGAAAGCATCTCATGGGTAGATGGAGGAGTCAGTTCTATGTGGATATGATCATCTTGAATAGATAGGATAGTTTCCATTAGATTATTGTAGTATCTTGAAGATACAAATTCTTGATCTTGAATGATTTTGGAGTTGTTTTCAACATGCTTTGGATCAAGTTCTTGACATGGGTCAATTTTAAAGGATGGATTGCTTACAAAGGGTTTTGGATGTCATCATTATGAATGGGGAGTGACTCAATATCCTCTTGATCTTTGAGTGAACTTAGATCAAGTGTTGAGTTGAGGATTTCTTCAGTATCTATACCCATGAGGTCAAACAGTGTCAACATGTCTTGGAAAGGACCATTGCTAGACCTTGGTGAAATATTTTGATCATGCTTTGGAATAAATTCTTGAGATATGTCCTCTAACTCATAAGGCGATGTAGAGACATTTTCAATATGATCATTGGACGATGGATTGTGCATTATGTCGATAGGATTGAATAATCCTAACACTCCTTGAAATAGATCACTAAAAAGTGGCTCTTGATGTATGGTGAGTTGATCATTGGATGGGGTGGAAACATCCTCAATGTGCTCCTTAATTGAGAGATCTTGAACATTGTTTTCAACAATTGTGGTGGAGAGATTGTGAATGTATTCAACCATAGAGTCCAAGGGTGTTGACATTTCTTGAATTGGATCATTGTTGGTTGGTGGATTTTGATCATGATTGCAAAGTGACTCTTGACATATGTTGACTTGATCATTGGATGAAGTAGACATAGCTTCAAGGTGCTCAGTGATGGATTGATCTTGATCCTTGTTATCATCAGTTGTCATTTTTTGTGTTTATGCTTGCGTTTGTTGGGTAGCTTGAGAGGCTTGTTTCACTTGTTGAGCTTGTCTTGCTTGTTGTGTGGCTAGATATTGTTGGATGGCCTTTTGGTATGCTTGGTGAGCTTTTAATGCAATGTTATATTGTCTTGTTGCATTTGGTTTTGGTGGTAGTGGTGGCAAATTCAGAATCATGTTGGATGTGGTGACAAGTGGTTGAGATATGCTTGGAGCAATCATGGTAGTGAGGGGTCAAGATATGATGGGTGTGATAGGGGTGATTGGAGTGATCGAGGTGATAGGAAAGGTCAGAATGAGCGAGGTGATATTTCCTTGGGAGACCACATTTTTATTTATTAGGATTGATGTTGTCATTTGATTAGATACCATATGTTGGTGCAATGTCAATGGTATATTCAAAGGAATTGATGTGATGGCTTGATTGGTGTTAGGTGGATTGATTTGGATGGAATGATTGGTGCTAGGTAAAGGGGGAAGCCCTAAACCAAGGAATGATGTTGATATGGGTAATGGTGGTGGAGATGTCTCTTGGCATAATAAATCAACTATTTTGGTAAGTGTAGCAATTTGATCTCACCAAATTTGTTCTTAATTTTGATCTTGACTTCCTTGATATAGTTGATTAGGTTTTTGTTCATGCGGATTTGGGATGCATACTTGCAATTTTGAATGGGATTATGGACAAATTGATTTTGGACATTGTTCTGATTTGGGATGATGTTCATATTTGGCATGATAGGTTGAAATTGACCATTGTTGATGTTTGGAATATTCAGATGATTTGCAAATGTATCCATCCCAAAGTTTGTTGAATTCATGTTTCAAAAAATTGTACTTGGTACATTTTCATTTGGCATGTAGGGATTTGGTGGGATAACATTCTTTTGAAGCCTCATGCTTTGATTGTTCGGTTGGAAAACTTGTAGGTTTGGATTTAGATCTACCATTGGGAAATGTGTTCCAATCTTTGATTTAGGTATACTCACACTTGTACCATTGAAGTTTGTAGAAGGTAATGATCCCATGTATGGATTGTATAGATGTGAGTGTTGATAATCGATCGGTGTTGTAAGGCTTTGAAAGTTCATTTGATTTGGATTACTCATGATGTATGGATCAAGTTTGTATTCCATCTTCCTCTTGTGTTTTGACATTATTGCAAAAGTGACCTCTAAGGTTCTTAGGACTAATGACAAGATGAAGGATGAAAGGTGTAAATGATATGAGTGTTGAATGTTTTAGGGACCTTGTATCAATGCTAGACTTAGGGTTTGATTTTGATTGGTTTTGATTGGATTTGGATAGTGAACTTCTAAACCCTAATTTGTTGGATGTGATCTTTATGATAAACTTGTTTAAAGGATTTCTAATTTAACTAGAGGTATGAGAAAGGATGTATTCCCATACTCCTAACTAAACAAGGTGATTTTGATTTTGATGATTTACCCAAGTCTAGAATGATGTTTTCAAAGCTCTAAAGTTGTTTGGTGGGATGGATTTTGATAAGTGTTTGGGATTTGGATGAAGTGTTTTGATTTGATCCTAAATGAACCTAGGAAGGACTTGTTTACAAGAACAAGATAGTGAAGAACATGCCTTTCTCTAAGAGTAATTCAAAACCAAAAGACCAATGTTTGCATAAAAACCATATGACCAAAAGATATCAAGCACATGTGTGGGGTCCAATTGATTCAATCTTTGCTTAATGGATTATTTTTACCACAAACACACTCTTGATTAGATTTTGAATCTAGATGTCCAATGTCTCAACTTTCCCCTTATCCCACAAAGTGTATTATGTGGAAACCAAGGAAATTTGAGACAAGAGTCACCTAAAGTTGACTTTAGCAGAAGCAAATTGAGATGGAATCCAAATTTTTAGATGCCTCTAAGGATACGAATCCCAAGGGAAAGCAATAAAATGTGAATTTGTTCAAGGATATTTGCCTCTCCTAAAGGGTTTGCAGTTTTGATGATTCGTTGAATGTTGGTTTCCCAATGTTTTCAATTAAAGAAATAAATTTTGTAACCCAAGAATAAGTACAATCCTATGGATGTGTAAGACAATATTTGTTGGATTCCCACTTGGACAAGTCCAGCTACACCTATCTCTAGCGAATGGTTAGATGCTTGACCCCACTAGCTCCTCTCCACGACACTCACTTATACGGGGTAGCCAAGCATCAACACCCATGAAAATCCCATGGCATGCTTTCCATATCTACTAGAAGACTGTAAAAGTGTGGGGTGGCTTCAGAATGACCGTTCTTGCACCAAAAAATAGATAAAGGATTTTGGCAAATTCTAGCACATGGGTTTTAGTAAGGACTTTCCGTTCATAGGAGTTGACCCAATGTGGCAAGAGTCCCCTTTCGAATCCATCTTGTCGAAGTCAACCACGTGATATTGGTGTTTCTTCCAATATCCACATTTATATCCCGGCTAGAAATACTCTTGGCTTTAGAGTGTTACTGGTTGAGTCGTTCCCTTGGGTGAGTACTTTTTCCCCAAGGTAGGCCCTCTAGGATAAACAAAAGTGAATGAAGAAAAATATTTGTAACTCGATCAATCCTTGTTGGAAAAAAGGAGAGAGAATGTATGCAACAAAGCCCCCCACTCACACTCACACAATATTTTGTTCAATTTTAAGCCCAAATTGAACTGTGGAGGTGATTGCTTTTTCTTAAGCCAAAGTCATGGAAAAACCTTTTGATTCTCAAGATCTCTATAAAGCGTGAGAGAAGCACATACGTCCTTTTCCAATGGCTTTAGTCTAAGTAAGCCCTCACCAAAAACACAACTACACTTGTTCTTTTTAGATCCTTAAACCAATATGCGAGTTCATTTTAGAGCACCAAAAAGAAAAGTGGTAAACATTTGTTCAATTTGTTAATCCCATAAACAAAATCTAGTAAGTTATTGATCCTAAGATTCTTTTTAATCCTTTTGCAAGAAATAAATAGAAAGAACTCTTTTTTTAAACCCAAATGAAAGCTAGTGTTCTAAGAATGAAGAAGATGACAAATTCTTAGATAAGTGTTGAACAAACACTTAAGTTTTGAAAAACACTTCAATTGGGAAAAATATCATCACCATGCTCCTACTTCTTTTGCTTTCGATTTCTAACCTACAAAGAAGAAAAATAGTCAGATTCTAGAAAAAACACAAAAATTAAAAAGCAGAAAACAGAGGAAGAAGCAATCATAAATTAACAGCATGTGCTAAAATTCAAATTTTCCCTTCTACTGTCTCCCAGTGTCGCAACTCATGAAGGCATCATCATTTTTTTCCTCTCAACAGTGCTCTTACAGCACCCCTTACTAGTCAATGGCGCTCTGTGTCGAGACAGAGAGCACAAGTGTGTCACACTTTTCTCCCAACGTCGCACTTTTCGAAAGCATCGCTGTTTGAATTTTTTTGAAAACTTCTGCAGATCAACGAGCCCAGTGGCAGAGTTAAGAATTTGAAATTTTTGGTAGGATGAGTCCAACGGTGCTAAAATAACGATGCTGGTGAGCCCACGGTGCTAAAACAGTGACACTGATGAGCTCGCGGTGCTAAAATAGCAACACTGACGAGCCCGCGTTGGAATTTCCTATGTCAAGAAAATGCAGAAATTTTAAGAAAAAGTTAGAAATAATGATGTCAGGCCCTCCTTCTAGCGCCATAATGTGAACCTAGATCCTAATACCTATAAGAACACAACAAATGAACACATTAATAAGATCAAATTCAAGTTATAATAGAGATTCCCCATAAAATCCATTTAACCATATTCAAAATAGAAATAAAACAAGAACACAATGAAAAAAGAAGAAAATAAGCCAAATCCTATTGAGAATATACAAACTCTTGATCTTATGGAGGATTTGGTACCAATTTGATGTGGAAATTGGCCCTTTACCAACTCCTTTGCAAGATTTGATGATGAATGGTGATGGTGATCCACTTTGTTGAAGATTCAAGTGTGCTCCATGATGAAAAACTTGCATAACCTAGCTATGGATTCAAAAGTATGGATGAAGATTGCTAAAGATTTGAGTATAGTAAGTTTACTCAATTGGTGGATGATGAGATGAGGAGACTAGCCTCTTATTTATAGATTGATAAGTTGAAAGCATGCCCAAAATATAGCAATGTGGGACTAAGAATGAGCCAATGACAAAATGCCACTTGTCAACTTGTGAATGGATGAAGGATGTGCAAGTTTTGAAGAATGTGCAAAGAGGGGGGAGATTCAAATTAAAAATATGGCTTGAAGGATGAAGTGAAAGGTGAAGTTAAAGTCACATGGCTCAAGAAAAGGACTTGTAAGAGATGTTAAATGCCATGTTGGAAGGGACAAGTGCTTTTGGGGGGGGATTTCAAATTTGAGGAATATTCCTACTTGGATGCCTTTTTTGAATGAAAATAGGTGATTTATAAAACAATTAAATTTATTTTCATGTGCAAGTTGCAAAATCTAGAGGATTTGAGTGATTAGGATTAGCATTGATCATGATTTGATTAATTTAAATGGTGTTAGTTGATTTGACCATTTTGACTTAGATTTTAGGATTTAAATAACTCAAAATGAGAAAAGAATGATTTAGACTTAGTTAAATAAATATTTTTGATTTATTTAACCAAAGAGGGTGATGTTAGATTAAATTAGATAAATGTTTGATTTATTTAATTTAATTAGATGAACTTTATAGATTTAATCAAATAATATGGATTATTTAATTAAATCAAAGATAGGAAGATGAAGTGACCTAGCTAATTACACAGAGACAATGATTTAATTAAATCAAGGGATTTATTTAATTAAAAGGGGAATTATGATGAATTTATTCAAATAAGGCTATTTGATTAAATGGTTAGATAGAGGGATAATTCATGATGAAGTGATGTTAGTAGATGAAGATCGAGTGTATGTACATTTTACATGTCTATAGATTCCTCTATGCTAGTATGCCTCCACTAATGGACGAGAATGCGATTGAGGTCCTTTTCCACCTAACCACGAAGCAATGCTTCGTTGAAATTCTCCATTCAGTTGAAGAATAGTTGACCCTGCACAAAACACTTAGCAAGAGATATAGTTTGTAAGGTGGAATCTATGCATTCCTAACTTCATGCAATTCTATCTATTCTTAGAATATTTAAACTCTATGTTAGGAAAATAAATAAATAGAGAGAGTAAATAATAATAGTTTGTTATATATATATATATATAATGACTAGAAAGGTTGGCCAAGCTCATGCTGCTTGAAATGCAACTCTGGTTAGATTTTGAAATGAAAATCTACACCCTCTATCACCCATTCTTGGAAGAAAAGCTTATCATATCAAAGGGCTATCCCTCCCTTTTAGACCATCTATTAGCAGCAACAATCTAGAGTACTATAGTACACCATTTAATTCTTGTATCATCCCATTCAACATAATCAAACATCATTCATTTAAGTCTAGTATAACCATTCATCTATTCATCATAAGTATATTATAATTCAACATTGTTCCATGTTTATAGTTTGTTCCATTTGCAAGGAGATTTATATTATGCTCAGAAAGTAAATTAAACAAGATGAATCTGAAGGTATGACACATGTATGTGCATGCACATAAATGAAGCATTTATGCATGTGCACATATATTCCTATAGTGAACATAGTTGTAAATAAAATGTGTATACATTATGAATATAAAAGGTTAAATCTTCCTCACAAATAGGAAACTTGTATTCAAAAAAAATACCATCAAATTTTTTAGATGCTCCATTAGTACTTTTAATGGCATTTAGTCTCTAATGAAATTTCAAGGGAAAATTTTTATTCCTTAGACATTTTTTTAACATAATTGATCTACAATATTCACAGTGATCATTACTAGAGAAATATCATTTCATATAGAAAAGAAGAATTTCTTTAATAAATTTCAAATTAAATTCTAAGATGTTTTTTTCTAGTCAACCATGTCTATCTGTTGTTCAATTTGAAACTTGTCTTTGTATTATTTTCTTAAAGAATATCATTTTAAGGAAGAAAAAAATAGATGCTTTGTCCATTAAGATGAGTTTTCACAATAAGGGGTGACTGATAGACATGATATCGAGCTATGCATTATATATGATGGAAATAGAGCCTTGGTTGGGCTTTCAAATAAATGATAACAACCCACAAGAAAACATAAAAGAATAGAGCACTCACTCACCGATCATGGATTTGGCACTAGAAATAATCGATAGTGATAAAAAGTGTACATACACACACACACACACACACACATATATACATATAGCTATATATGGGTACATATATACACATGCACCAATATTTGCATGAGAAAGCATGGGGTTCTACAACCCCTCGGCCTTATAAAGTCGTTTATTCCTTCACAAAGATTATTAACATTTTACATGCATTGATTGATGGTTTGATTGTTCTGAGAGAGAAGGCTTTCACTGAGCGATAAAATCACTTGATCGAGGAATCCATAGAACATTAACTATGACCTTCTCATTTTACCATACACAGAGTATGATGAAAGAAACAAGATTACTCGGCCTTGCATTGATAGTTTAAGTTATCACCACCACTTACCACCCAAATTGGTGGGATGGTATATGGTAACAATACAGGCCATTCATCTCTCAACTATTACCAACATTATGAATCACTCATACATTATTAGCAATATGAATTCATTCAAACATTTGGCTTAGTGCCCATAGGGTGACATTGATACAATAACATTGACTCCTTAAGGTGTCATGCTACAATGCAATGATTCATAGAGGTTGTTAAAAGAATATGTAAATAGTAGTTGGGTTGAATGGCCTCAATCATTTGAAAAGAAACAAATGGGTAGAACTCATTGTGGAAATCT
This sequence comes from Sequoia sempervirens, assembly GCA_007258455.2. NCBI lineage: Eukaryota > Viridiplantae > Streptophyta > Pinopsida > Cupressales > Cupressaceae > Sequoia > Sequoia sempervirens. The sequence goes on along the minus strand of VDFB02281492.1, from coordinate 389,511,233 downwards.
AGTCGACACCCACATATGCAAGCTTAACATATCACAAGTTGGCCATGGTGGCTTCGGCCCCAAATGTTATATGATTCCACCCTAGTAGAAATTACAAAGGAAACACACAAATGCAAGCTACTAGAAATGCTTAACACAACCTCAAAAAAAAAATGAAATAAATTTTCATTCTATTCAAGAAATTAGTAACATAGGGGATTCATATTACCTCACTTTTCTGCAACACTGGAGATTTTTCATTATACTTTTTGCAACAATCATTCAAACCCTCAGCTTTTTCTCTTTTGTCAATCCCGCTAGATATTCTCTTCCTTTTTACTCCTCAAATTTATACTTAATTTCCCCCTTTCCACTTTGAATATTTTTTTTACTAATTCCAGGAGATAGTGGTCTTGAATTCCCATACATCCATATCCCTTACCTAGCTGCCCACCTCCTTGTATTTATGAGCATTGACTAGAGATTTTTTCCATGAGAGGGGGTTGGCCCCTATCCCATTAATGATGGGAGTTATAGATTTCAAATTCCATGATTTCATGAATTAAATTCAAGAAAAAAAAATCTTATGTTTATATATGTGTATATGTATGTATGTATATATATATATATATATGCACACACACACACACACACACATATATAAATATATGTATTTACATACATATATATTCATATCCAATTTATCCCTATGAGGTTATATACATTTATTCAAAATATATTTTTCAAACTTACATTTTTATTTTATCCATTTCCTTATATTCAGGTTGTATTTCAAATTCATCCAAAAGAACAAAAAATGGAATTTCTTTTCATACTATAATTGTATTTGATGGGTTGAGTTTCTTATTTAGTTTCTTTGAATATAAATTTTAAAACAAATAGGATATGTCAAGAATGCATAAATTCATTCTTTTCACTAATTATAGTTCTCACATCATATTTAAATGAAATTCATCAACTTTTCAAACATATGTAGATGTCATGATGTACAATGGTGTGTGAGTTTCCAGATTCCATTATTGCTTACCATGGTCATCCATCTAAGCATTTATGCTTCAATCAAGTTATCATCCTTCAAATTTCTCTTGTAGACACATTCTCACACTTGCCCACTTACCAATAACTTTTAACTAATATTCTTATGGAATAATTTCTTTAAATTAGAAAATTGCATAATATCCATTTTCAATTTCATCATTGCATTTTATCAAATCCATAAATTAAAATGATAAATTCCATTTTTTAGATATTTCAATTTTCTCAACATTTTAAATGCAAGGAATGAAATCAATATATGACAGTGAGAGTTCTCAGATCTGAGACAAGTCTAGTGGGATATACCCACAATATATAGCCTATCAGCTAACTAAGTTATTGTAGCTATGTATAAATATCCCAACCAATAGTTGTGAATATTTTTTATTTTTTTGTAATGCAAAATTGATGTCCTAATTTCTATTTTTCAATTTCTACTTAAACCCTAGAACGTTGATGTAATTTTCTTAGTTTTATAATGCATGAACACCAACACATAATACAAACAAAAGATAGAGAAACTAATAGTAGATAATAGTAACATTAAATCACAAACATAACATGATTAGATATTTCATTATGAGCTAATAAATGTCTAATATATACCTCTAATTTATTGTTACAAAATATGAATGCAAAGTACAAAGTAAAATGGGCTCCAAACATGCACCACAACGTGAAGAAACCTAAATAATGTAGATGCAATTAACCTTATTTGGGCAGTTGATCCAACTACAAATATGCAACTAAATGATGATGAAACTACTCAAAAGCCATACCAAAGGGTGTGTTGGCTCACTAGACTAGTATTAGGGCTTTTCCAACCCTAGAATTCTGAATTAGAGCCTCCAACTTACACAACCTGCCCTTCAAATAAAAAATCTAAATGATGATGCAAAAAAATCATGAACTAGAAGTTATCTCCATTGAAGCACATAGGAACCTTTTTCATGAATTTCTCCTTGGAAGAAGCTAGGGTTTCATCCAACTCCTTGATTCTCAAGGGTTTCTATCCTTAGAGAATTTCACTAATTAAACAAGGAAAAAAGCAAGATATAAAATTTGGATGATCCATAACACTTCCAACTCTCCTTGTATAAATGCACTTCCCTTATGAATCTCTACTTGGCCAACCTAACCCTAGGTGCCAAAAAAAATTTAAAAAATATATTTAAATCTCTTTTTCCCTTCTTTATTTAGGTTCCCAAGATAACTTTATTTTTATTTATTTTATTTTATTTTTTGAACACCCTTATCACTCCAAAAAAGGCCACCCAACCTATATATATATATATATTAGCACAAATATTTATTATTTTCCCTCTTTTTTAGGCACTCAACCCCAAAATAATAAAATATTATTTTTATCTGATTTTTGTAGAAGGGGCATTACAATCCTCCCTCAAAATTTCTTGTCCTGCTAACTCTCCAACTTCGAAAGATGTTTTATGGATGTGCATGATGCCTTCATAGGAGCATAGAAGATGTTACACCCCTTCTTTTTTTTACCTATTTACTATTAATTTGATTGAGTCAAAATGCTTTAATATGTGATTCTATTATATATATATATATATATTCTAGACATGTAAAATATACTGATTGACATTGCACATCTGATCCTTACAACTAACATCGCTTCATCTTGAATCATCCTTCAGTCTAACCATTTAATCAAATACCTTTATTTGATTAAATTCATCAATATTCCTCTCCTAATTAAATAAATCATTTATCTAATTAAGTCATCCTTTCTTGTTAATTAAATCAATCAATCTAATCTAATTATCCCTATTTAATTAAATAATCAATTTTATTTGATTAAATCTCTAAAGTTCATCCATTAAATTAAATAAATTAAAAGCTTATTTGATTTAATCTAACTTCATCTCCTTGGTTAAATAAAACAAAAATCTCTATTTAATTGATCTTGAAATCATATTCTTCTCATATTTTGATTTAAATCAATCCATAAATCTAAATCAATATGTCACGTCATTCTAATCTCTCATTAAATTAATTAACCTTGATTAATTTAATCTCCTCTCATATCCCATCCTCTAGTTTTTGCAACTAGCACAAGAAAATAGATTTAATTCATTTATTAAAAACTCTATTTTCTCTCAAAAGACATAAAAAAGGAATAGTCTTCAAATTTGAATTCAAAATCCAAGTGGACTTTGTCCTTCCAACAAGGCATTTACTCCACCTAGAAAGTCCTTTTTCCTAGAGCCAAGTGGCATTCAATGCACCTTCCTTCCCTCTTACCTGTCATTTCAACAGTTTCAAAATTCAAATATATTCATTTATTGACACATTCTTCAAAACTTGCACATCCTCCATCCATTCACATATTGACAAGTGGCACTTTGTCTTTGGTTGATTCTTAGTCCCACATTGCTCTATTTTGGACATCTCCTCAACTTTAAATTCTATAAATAAGAGACTTCATTCCTCATTTGATCATCCAAAACCTGAGTAAACTTACTATACTCAAATTCATATCAACCTTCATCAAATTCATCCAAGCATAGTTAAGACTTTTGTATATTTTCAACATGGAGCTCCACTAAAGTCATCACCACAAGCATGCATCTTTCATAAATCATCTTCATCCCATCTTTGGAGTTGGGAAAGAGCTAATTTTCACATCAAATTGGCACCAACACCCTCAAGAGATTAAGAGTTTTCTTTGTTTTAGAATAGGATTTGATATTTTAGGCTTTAAGTTTGTTGTGTTCTTCATGTTATCCCTTTTCTCTTGCATTCAAATGGATTTCTTTAGGGATCTATGTTCTTACTTGCATTTGACCTTATTAATGTGTTGTTTGTTGTGTTCTTATAGGTATAGGATCTAGGTCCACATTTTGGCGCTAGAAGGAGGGAAAACCAGGAGATAAAATCACATTTTTTGAAGAATTTTCATGCTTTTTGGGTGATTACAGAAAACTCCACCGTTGGAAGCTCAATGCTACTATTTAGCACCATTGAGAACTCAGCGTCGCTATATAGCACCGTTGAAAAGTTCAAACTACGATGCTTTAGACTTCCCGCCCATAATTCAAATTTTCAAATAGAAACATTGACATTTTCTGGCCCACTAAAAATTTTTCAAAATCCAAATTGCGTTGCTAATCAAAATAGTGACACGTTCATGCTCACTAGTTTTGCTTCAAAGCAACACTGACTGGTAAGTGACACTATATAGCACTGCTTGTGACTTCAAACTATGATTCCTTCATGGATTGCACCACTAGAGGGAAGTAAAAAGAGACAAGTTATTTCTAACACTTGTTTTTTATCAAATTCTGGTTATTTGGTATGTTTGTTGCTTTCTTGACCTCTGTTTTTGTAGAATCCAACTGATTTTCTTGTAGGTTGAATTGGTCAAAGGTGAAGAAGAAAATAAGCATGATAACCTCATCTCATGATTCCAAGTGTTTTTAAACACTCTAGTGTTTGTTCAACACTCTTAGATTTTGTTTAGGGCTTAAAAAGAACTTTAGGACACAAACTCACTAGATTTTGTTTGGGGCTAATAAATTGAACAAGACAAATTCTCATACTTCATTTGGTGCTATAAAAAGAAATCATTATTTATTTTTTTGGATTAAAAATAACATGTTCAACTTTACTTTGTGATTACTTACTCAAAATAACACCATTCAAAAGACGTATGCACTTCTCTCGTGCATCACAGTGATCTTGAGAATCAAAAGGCTTTTTGATGGTCTTAGGGTGGGATAAAGTGATCACCTCCATGTTTCATTTTGGGTTTAAAATTCAACAAAACATTTTGTGAGTGTGAGTAAACCTATTGCATGTTTTCTCCCTTTGTTTCTAAATGAAGGTTGATTGAACTATGAATACATTTACTCACTATTGTTTATCTTAGAGGGCCTACCTTGGGGAAAAAGTACTTACCCAAAGGAACGACTCAACTGGTAACACTCTAAAACCAAGAGTATTTCCAACTAGGATATAAATGTGGGTATTGGAATAAATGCGAATATCATGCGGTTGGCTTCGATGAGAAGGGAAGTAATGGTCTCTCGCCATGTTGGGTCAACTCCTACAAACAGAAAGTCTGAATTAAAACCCTTGTTGTAGAAAGGCCAAAATCCCTATCTATTTGTTGGTGCAAGAACGATCATTTTGAAGCCACCCCACACTTTTACAGTCTTTAGTAGAAATGGAAAGCATGCCATGGGAGTTTCATGGGTGTTGATGCTTGGTTGTCCCACATAAGTGAGTGTCGTGGAGGGGAACTAGTGGGGTCAAGCATCTAACCATTCACTAAAGATAAGTGTAGATAGACTTGTCCAAGTGGGGACTCAACAAATATAGTCTTTCATATCCATAAGGTTGTGCTTGTTCTTGGTTACAAAATGCTTTGCTTGTTTGAAAACCTTTGGGAAACAAACATTTAACATCATCATCAAAATTTCAAACCCTTTAGGAGGCAAATACAATTGACCAAATTCATGTGTTATTTCTTGCCCTTGGGATTTTATCCTTAGAGGTTTCTAAACACTTGGATTTACTTCTCAATTTTCCTACTAAAGTTAAACAATAGGTAACCCTTGCCTTGATTTCATAAAAATTCCACATAACATACTTTGTGGGATCCAAATAAATTTGGACATTGGACATCTAGTTTGGAAAACTAATCAAAGAAGTTTTATTGGTAAAAAAACATTGCTAAGAAAAGATAAGAAAAATTGGCTCTCACACGTGTTAGTTCCTCACGATTTCCAAGAAAGTCAAAATCCCAAAACAAAAGTACTCAAGCCAAAGTTCAAAATGTAGAAGTCACACTCGAAATGTCATCAAGAAATACATTCGAAAGTGCAATAAAAAGAAACATATAAAAATAAGTAAAAAAATTCACAAGGTTCTATAAACTCATTCCTTTGAACAATCCAGAAATGTATGCTCAGTTTGAACCACTTCTTAGTTATAGAGGTCCTTAGAAGTATTGTATGCTCTTCAATACCAAGGTCTAGTAAACAAGTGTCTTTTTAGGTACATTCTAGGAGAAAAATCAAATATTTTTCATCCATCCTTGAACATCAAACCAAAAATCACCTCATCATCATCTTTTGAAAAATCTTGAAGTTATCGTTCATGCTAGGATTTTTTTTGAAAAAATTAAAAATTATCAAATCCTTGAAGCTAAATCATTGAAATATTTGAATCAAAACATCAAATCATCTTTGGCTAGGTACGTGTAGATGCATCCTTTTGCATATGCTTAGTCAAATTATCAAATCATCTTGTTTAGCTAGGTATATGTAGATGCATCCTTCTTCATATGAATGGTTATATTATCATCTTGTTTGAATAGGTGTGGATAGATTCATCCTTCTCCCTACACACATTCAAATTATCATCCTTTGAGAAAATATACCCCCTACATAATCATCCAACATCTTAGGGTCTATTTGTTCATAAATCCAAAAGCAAACCCAAAATCAAATCAAGGTCAATTCAAAATCCAAAAAAAATCCAAAAATTCCTAAAAAGTTCTAGCATCCCCTCAAGACTTCTCAAAAGTTTGAACATCCACATCATCCATATTTTACATCATCCCCATCGTATCACCTTTGATCCTTGAAAAATCCTAAATTTTCTCTTTTTTGTGCCTAAGATTAGATCAATCCAAAAGAATTAGAGATCCATCTCCCATATTCTTCAAAATTGACCCCTATTTTATGATGCAAACTAGATCCCAACACAAGAGGAACATGGAAGCCAACAAAAAAACATCCACTACAAGTGACCTAAGTCAAACAAATTCTGAGACAAATCTTGTTGAATCAAGTAATCCTTTAATACAATTTCCTACACCATCACAAAACCCTCAAGAGGAGGTAGATGATCATAAAAATAATCCCTTTGGAATGTCACATGAGGAAATCACTGAAATGATTCAAAATCCAGAGAACCATAAGATTATAAACATCATGATGAGACTCAACCCTTCACTATATATGCTCGAATTAGCAAAGCAAGGGGCTAAACTACCTTCTAATTTCGATGTGAGCTCTATAGTGGAACCATCCTTGGAGGTCATGCCCCCAATTTCATCCACACTCCACATATCATCTACACCCCCATCCCAAAGCATCACTCAAAAAATCCCGCAAATCACAACATCTATTGCTCCAACTCAACCTAGTGTTAATAAGGGAAGTGCATTTCTCAATGCCATTCAAACATACCCCCTTGTTAATAATCAAGACTTGGATGCAAACACCATTTTGGGGAAAAACATACCCCAAAATACATTACACAAATATTCCCCTCACTTTCCATCATCCCAATGATCCATCATCATCATCATTTCATGCAATGCCCCAAACCTTTCTCCCCATAACCTCACAGGGAGAGGGTGACATGTTTGTACTAGGGGGCATTTTCGACACTACACCATTTCCTCAAGAGATCACATCCTTCATGTTTTCACCACTCCCAGCATTACCATCATCATCCACACCACTTCTTGTCTTAGGGCTTCCCCCTTTACCAAATATCAATCAAAATCAAACCAACATCCCGAACATCAATCAAAGAATCATGCCAAACTCTCAAAACTTGTCATCGACATCATAACAACATATGACAACTACAAAAGCAATCAACATGTCATCAACCACCCCCCTAACATCTCAAAACATGATTTCTCAAGGACCAACCACCTCAATCGCACCATCCAGCACTCAAACCCCAAACACAACAACACCTCTCGCCACCACAATAAGCACCATTTTGAATCCATGACCATCTCCACCACCACCAAGCTCCAACATATCAAGCGAATACAATATGGATTTGCATGCCGCTCAAAAAGATACCTATCAAAAGGAATTTCTACAAGTACAAAAACAACAAGCCACATGACTAGCAGCTTGACAAGCCGCACAACTAGCTACTCAACAAGTTGTGCAATTAGTTTCCCAACAAACCACTCAAGCCATGGAAGCTACTAAAATTGCCCAAGCTACATTACAAGCACAACAGGCTTCCCAAGCCTAGATCTTATTGCAACAAAAACAACAAGAAGCTCAAGCTACACAAGTTGCATAGGCACAAGCACAAGCTCAAGCTACACAAACTCAAGAATAAGCACAAGCTCAAGCTCAAGCTCAAGCTCAAGCACACGCTCAAGCCAAAGACCAATATCAAGCACAACAAGCACAAGAACAAGCACAATATATCACACAACAACATGTAGTGCAACAAAAATCATATTAGCAAGCACTAAAGCAATATCAAAAATAGTAGGAAGCAACTTAATTAGTAGCTCAACAACAAGCATTGTTGGCAAAACAACAACAACAAGCTCAACAATAGGAAATCCTGACACAACAAGACCAACAACAAGCATTGTTGATACAACAAAAAGTACAAGCATACATGGCTCAGTAGAATGTGCAAATACCACCAATCAACACATTAGTTAATCCACCCATCCCATCAACAAGCGAACCACCTTAGAACACTTTCATCCCACCTCCTGATCTAAAAAATGATGTCGCAACACAAATTAAATTACTCTCACAACAAGTGCTCGATCTTCAATAAGGGTGAACTACGAAGACATATTTTAACTTGTGTCCTTATCCGTTTGACAAGAGCCTTGTGATGAAACCATTCCTGAAGGTATTTGAGATCGCCAAGTTTCACAAGTATTGTGGGATGGGAAACCCTGAAGATCACATTAGGGAATTCCAAGTTCATTGCATGGAAGTCGCATATAACAATACCTATCTAATGTGGATATTTCCTAGGAGTTTGGCTGGCCACACCATGGAATGGTTCTCTCACCTACCTATAGGCATCAAGACATTCCAAGAAATCATAGATGGATTCATCAAAAACTATGCATGCAATATCACCATGGATGTCAGTCTTGAGGAACTATTAGCTCTGAAACAAGGTAAGAATGAATCATTCACTTCATTCCTACAATGATGGTGATCCAAGGCTAATCAGAGCAAATGGGTCATGCCTGAGGAACAAGTGTGCACTATCATATCTAACCTTGACAGTCTCTTGGAATTCCATCTCAAAGTCCAAGGGATCACCACATATGATTAGTTGATTTCCAAGGCGCTCAACATCGAATGAGCCCTTATGATACAACCTAGAGATCAAATTCATATCCTGAATTGAAGAACAATTTCCAACCCACTAATTACAATGACAAACCTCACACATGAGTAAGAAACACAAAATTTACAAATGATGGTGTCATCGATGCCAAAGTTGTCATTAGTGCCCCTCAGCAAAACACACCCACACCACAACAATAAATCCAATACCATCATCAAAACAACCATCAAGCAAACACAAAAACACAACAACCAAACAATCAAGTGATCAATAATGTCAATGACCAAAGAGGACCACCCCAGCGAAACAAGAACTTCACCAAGCGGAAGCACATCACCCTTGGGGAACCACTCAAAGTCATCATGAAGAAAATAATAAATGAAAACCTCATCAAGATTCCCACCTATGAGAACTAACAAGAACCAGATGTAAATCCTCCTTGGTACAATGAAAATCAGCTATGCGACTTCCACAAACTCAAAGGACACACCACTAATAGTTGCATGAGGTTAAAGAACATAGTCCAAGACCTTATTGATAAAAGAATCATAAATGTGGAACAACTAACAAGGAGTCATAATCTCAAAATATACATGAATTTGATGCCTAACCATAAGGGGAACAATAACACTGATAAGGGGAAAGGAACCTTCAAAAATGTGAATCATGTGTATGAAACTGTTGTCACTTCCCTAGATGAGCATTGTGCAGTAATCACTATCAAAGGAGCTCAAGCTAATTGTTGAGTCACCACAAGAGGAAAAAAAGTTACTATTGCAGGATCATCTCAACCAAATAGAACTTTCATGTCCAATTCAAGATCAGTTCCCAATGGTTAGAATGTCCTTGATCAACTAAAAATAACCCCAACACAAATAACCATCATGAAGTTATTAAAAATCTCATCTGCCCACAAGAAAATCCTTGAGGAAGCATTGGCTTCATCCATTGTCCCCGAAAATCTTGATGTGAAACAATTCCAAGCTATGGTCAAAAACATCATTACCCTGAATCTCATTACATTCTCTGAACAATATTTTCCTACTCAACCATTTCATAACCATTCACTCCATTTAGAGGTCCTAGTACATAAAAATAAATTCAAGCGAGTCTTGGTGGATGGAAGTGCAAGCTTGAATATTTGTTCCCTCAAGCTCATTAAGAACCTAAAAATATTAGAGGATTCCATAGACAAAGGTAAAGGTATTACAATCAGAGCATATGATGATTAGGAAAGAGTGTCCCAAGGCACAATACAAATCCCTATTCAAGAGGGTCCAGCTATCGTGGAAACCACCTATCAAGTCCTAGACCTCAACTTGCCTTATAACATTCTGCTAGGACGTCCATGGATCCATGCAATGCAAGTAGTAGCATCAAGCTTCCATCAATGTGTCAAATTCACATATGAAGGAAAAGAGGTCACCATCCATGGGGATCTTGAACCATTCTCCTATTGCAAAAGCCTTGAAGCAAAATAATACAAAATAGGTCTCAAGTACCTAAAAAAGATGAAGGCCCATCAACACCATACATTGATCCAACCACTCTCGCCTCCACTTTTGTGATAGAGACACCCACCATTCTCACCATCCCCACCATCTTGGATATCAAATTCATTATTGGGATAAAAATTGTTGAAATTATATGATTGCCAAAAATGCCTTTGTGGTAGGAGAGTTGCCACAATCTCCCAAATCACGAGGATGTCCACAATAAAATGAAGCCTCCACATCCCAAACATCCCCTGAATATCCCAACTTCAAAAGTTGGGGGGATCTCGACTGAGAACTCATAGAAGAGGACCCATCTCATCTCCTATACCAAGATAATAGACCAACAACTGATCTACCAATGGATGATAGAAGTAAAGGTTTGCAAATGATGCTCGCAATGGGCTATGACAAAAACAAGAAACTTGGGAAAAATGACAATGGGATTATAATACCCCTCATTCCTAAGATACGAATGAGAAATATTGGCCTCAGATGCACCCATTTGAGTATAACCATACATGGATGAGGTCCCCCAGTTTAAACATTCAAGACTCGTCGTGAACCAACACCAGTTGAGCTTCGCTTACCTGTATCCACTGGCCACATCTTAGATAATTCCACTTTTGATATAACTAATGTGTATAGTAGCAGTGATGATGAGGATCCCATAACCAACATACCCATGCTCTTTGAGGATACCACCATTCTCATGATTATCACCCTGTCTTATGAGTCTGAAAATAACAACCATGAAATCCATCTAGTTTACCCCCAACTCATCGATTATGACCAACGAGGACCACCAATTTTTGACACATTCAAAAGTGATGAGGTGCTCTCAGAATTCATGGGACTATGGGATAATATCCTGTATGGGGATCACAAATAATGATTTATCATTGAGCTAGATACACATGCCTATTATGGGGAAACAATTGAATCCCTCAGTTGTAAAAGTGAGAAATTAAGAATAATATCTAAGTTCTTGAGTGAAAACCACACTATGGAACTCTTTGACATGAAAAAAGTAAAAAGAAAGGACACATTGAACTATGAAAAAATCTTTGAGGTGCCTAAGGATGGGCGATTCAATCTTCCTTTTAGAGCTCTTCATCAGGAAAAATCAACACTCCTAGAAGAAAAGTGCAATCTAGTCAATCTAGGAATGGAGAAAACACCACACATCACATTCTATGCAGAGTCATTACTATCAGAAGAACAAGAGCTCCTAGCAGCCTTCTTAAGAGAAAGACAAGTTAATTTTGCATGGAGCTATGCTGACTTGCCTGGGCTTGATCCAAAAAATTTGGTACATCACCTAGCAGTATATCCTAAAGCAAAACTTGTCTAACAAAAAATCAAGAAAATTCACCCTCAGATTGCCTTATTAGTCAAAATGGAACTAAAGAAACTATTTGACACAGGATTCATTCAACCAATTGACTACCTCAAATGGGTATCAAATTTGGTTCTAGTTTCAAACTAGATGGGGGCATTAGAATCTACACAGATTTTAGGGACTTGAACAAGGCATGTCCAAAAGACAATTTCCCATTTCCCAACATTGACATGATCGTAGACATGATGGCGAGACACGAAATGATTTCCTTAATAAATTATTTCTCAAGATATAACCAGATAATGATTGCTAAAGAAGACCAACAAAAAATAGCCTTCACTTGTCCATGGGGGACTTACTACTAGAATATGATGCCATTTGGCTTGAAGAATGCAGGAGAAACATACCAAAGATCCATGACGTGAATCTTCCATGACATGATCCATAAAACTATCAAAGATTATGTCGATGACATACTAGTGAAATCTAGAAAGAGGAAGGATCACATAGCAACCTTGAGTACTATTTTCAATAGGCTTGAGGAATACAAGGTCTGATTAAATCCAAAGAAGTGTGTCTTCGGTGTACAATCAAGAAAGTTGCTAGGATACATAGTGTCAATGAGAGGTATTGAGGTAGATCCTGCTAAGGTAAAATTAATCCTTGAGATGGAGGCACACAAAACATTGAAACAATTGAGAGGTCTCCAAGGCAGGCTTCAATCCATCCAAAGATTCATAGCACAGCTAGAAGAAAAACATAAATCATACTCTCACCTACTTCATAAGGGAGTAGCATACAAGTGGGATAACAAGTGTGAAGAAGCCTTCAATAAGATCAAAGAATATCTGCTTACACTACCATTCCTCATGCCACCGATCCTAGAAAGCCATTAATTCTCTATGTCAGCAATAGTAGCAGCCCTTGGTGCTCTTTTAGCTTAGCACAATGAAAATGGTACAAAAAGGGCCATATATTACATCAGCCATACAATGGTTAGGCATGAGTTAAATTACTCATTCATTGAGAAAGAATGTTTAGCAGTAGTGTTTGCATCACAAAAAATTAGACACTACATGTTGGCACACAAAGTCCAACTCATCGCCAAAATCAACCCCCTCAAGTACTTACTATTAAAAGCAATGCTCATTGGAAGGATGGATAAATGGGTTATGATACTATCAAGTATGACATTGACTATATTGAGCGAAAAGAAATTAAAGGCCAAGTCATCACAAATCAGCTTGTAGAAGCACCAATCTATTCAGAGAATCCTCTCATCTTATAATTTCTAACGAATCCATCTTCAGTCTCAACATAGCCAACCATTGGAAAATTTACTTTGATGGCTCATACTCACAACATGGATCAGGATCTAGTGTCTTCTTTATCACCCCACAAGGGGACTGCATACCTTGATCATATAAATTGGCATTTCCCTGCACCAACAACATTGTGGAATACAAGGTTTTAATCATAGGTCTCAGAATAGTAGTGCAGTGGCACATCATGGCTCTCAAAGTATACGAAGGCTCCCAATTGATACTAAATCAAGTGAATGGTGAATAACAAACTAAGGATGATAAGCTCACTCAATACAAGAAACTGGTCGAGACTCTTAAAGAATCCTTTATCGTCACATTCGAGAAAATTCCTAGAGCAAACAATAGAGCAACATATGCCATGGAAACAATTGGATTCCTACTGGATATCCCTTTCAATGCCCTAAAACATGAATTCTTGGTAGAGTAGCTTCTCGTTCCTGCATTCAAGGAACCAGAGTCATAATTTGTGTGTGAAATTGTTGGTCCTAGAGATCCCTGGTATCATGACATTTATACCTACCGACGAATAAGTGTCCTACCTGCTGACTTACCCTCAAGCTTAAAAAGAACTTTTATTAAAAATTCCTCTAGGTTTTTCATCCTAGGAAATACCTTATTGCACTACCTTAATACTGACGAAGCCTTGACTACTTTAATTGAGGTGCACAACGGGATTTGTGTTTCACACTCGAGTGGAATGACCTTGGCCAAGAAACTACTGAGGATGGGGTATTATTGGCCCACTATGGAGAAAGAAGCACATGACTACGTCAAAAGGTGCCTATAATGTTAGTAGCATGGGGACCTCATGCATGCTCCAACTCATGAACTTCATCCCATCATCACACCATGATCTATTTAAGGATCTAGGACTAATTGCCTTTACAGAATGCGTAACGTTAAAAGATCGATTGTTACAACGTTTATCTTAAATGATTACAAATTTAAATGCTCAAATGAAATAATGAACATAACATGAAATAAATAATTGCCAAGATTAAACTGAGAAAGAAAAGAGAGAAGAAACAGAGAGACGAAACCAAAATTGATAACGGAGTTCGTCCCTAAGGACTACGTCTCCGGGTCCCTCTCCAATGGAGGACAGATCCGATTAGCTCCAAATTGAGTTACAATTGAGGCAGCATCATCCCCTTCAAGCACATCAAAAGCATAGCATTACTTTGATATACAGGAACAATGCAAATCATCTCTCGAGCATTCTCTCATTCTCCACCTGGACTTGTAAAATCAAAGCCTACCCCCCTCCTTTTATACAAGAAACTTGCCTAATATGGCTTAACAAACAAAATAAATGCATATCTTCCCAAAACAACCCGTACCCTGACAATTTTGTCCTTTGTAATCTTCTGGTTCGGGTGGATAAGGCATATCTTGTTTGTTATGGCCTAAAAAGCTTTTTGGTTAAGGCTCAGCCACTAACCATTCAACAAATGCAACAGTCAGCCATATACATTTAGAAAGGCTCGCGTGGTCTAGCGGTGATAACACCTTTTGGCAACGAGGTAGTCACGGGTTCAAACCGCCCGGAGGTTTGTTTTAACAAATAAATCTTTAAAACTCATCAACAAAACAATACAGCGTCATATACATAATTAACTGCCACAGTTGGCGCAACGGCTGGCGACGGTTTCGGAAGAGTAGTGGTCACGGGTTCAAAACCCATCCATTGTTTTAGCAGTCCGCTCAACTAACACGCAGGCCCGAGTATTGACACGTGTCACGATGCCATTCGACGACTTCCGCTGACGAGGCTACTGACAAGGATGACCGTACTGCCCAGTGGATGCCATGTGTCAAGCCATTATTCACCCAAACCTACCACGTTGTATGCTGATGAGGACAACCGTACACTGACTAAGCTGCTGACGTGTCGAGCTCCTATTCGCTCGAGATGATGACGTGTCGAGCTGACTGAGCTGCCACATGGAGTGCTGACTATGATGTACGGAACGTACGAATGGACACGTGTCAGCCAATGATTGGTCCGTATAGATGACTCATATGCCACGTGTTTCGCTAGAATTCGACTATGTGGAATCCGTACAGTACGGACAATCCGCTGACGTCATCCTCTGTACCTTCAAGTTGACTGAAGTTTGACTGCCTGTAACTCGAGCATATGACGTCGGATTTCGGCAAAATGAACGTCGTCGGAATTGTCTCAACGAGCTCTTCACGATGACGCTGATTCCGTTGATTTCCGAGATGATTATTTTTTTTGCCTTCTGGACGCCCCTGAAGCCAGTTTGACTGGTCGTAACTTGCACAAACGGAGTCCTTTTCGACCCGTTCAAGTTGCGTTGGAATCAGGACGTCGTTCTCTTTCTGATGAAGCTAAAATTTGGAGCATTGGAAACACTTTAATTTTCACTAAAAAATTGTCCCCCAGATCAGGCCTCCCCACTGGAGAGCTTTAGGACCTCCGAAAGCTTGATTACTTGGAAAGTAAGTGAGGGTAAAGTTCCCTCACTTTACCAATCTCCATCCATCTTGCTTTGCTTGGACGCATCCCCTTCAGGCCCACTCTGAGGTACTCAACATTTCCCCTTCATGAAGTTCTGACATTCCTGTCGAGAATAACATCTTCTAGCAGCTCTGACATGTACTCTGGTGAAAGGTCATCAACTAATGGAACCTGAATTTCTGAGACTTCATCTAGGATCATTGGAGGCTCATACAGTTTCAAATTCTCAACATTGACAACTGAGTAAATTTGCATGTATGGAGGAAGATTAAGGCGGAAGGCATTAGTACCAATCTTCTCAAGGATCTCAAAAGGACCATATCTAATTGGCTTAAGCTTTTTACCTTCACCTTGCATCCTTTACTTGCTGATGTGTAACCAAACTCTGTCTCCAACCTGAAAATGATGATCAGTGCGATGCTTGTCATGGCGAACCTTGTATTTTGCTTGGCTTTGTTCCAACCGTGCTTCCACTGCCTGATGAATTGCTTGGACTTTCTGGATGAACTTCAAAGCCTTCTTTGCATCATGGCGTCCATCTTCAACATCATCTTTCCCAAAAGCAAAATCCATCGGTGTCTTGGGCACATAACCAAAGCATGTCTCAAAAGGAGACCTTTTAGTAGAAGAGTGTGCTGCATGGTTGTAGGCATGCTGCACATAATGAAGACTCTCATCCCACAACTTAGGATGCTTACTGCGGTAACCTCGAGTAGATGCCTGGCCTGTCCTGTTTAACCTTGCACGCCCATCGGTCGGATGGAAGGCCATACTCTTCTTAGGTTTGGTGTCCATGAGTCCCACAAAGTGACCAAAATTCCCCAAGAATCGAGAATCTCGATCCGATACAATAGAAGTAGGTAACCCAAAATGAACCCATACAAATTGAAAGTACAAATGCTGTCGGTTCAGCAGTGACTTGCTTTTTACATGGCATTAAGATACACATTTTGCTGAACCGATCAACTACTACATACAAATAATCATGTCCCTTCCTAGACATAGGTAACCCCCCAACAAAGTCCATTGATACACTTTCCCATGGACGAGAAGGTACAGGTAGAGGTGTGTACAAACCCAATTTCCTGTTACTAGGCTTACTAGTTGCACACATAACACAACCTCTAATATACTTAGTTACAGTTTCTTGCATATGAGGCCAATAACAATACTTCTGCAGCTGAGTCAATGTTTTGTTTACCCCAAAGTGTCCTGCAATCAATGAGGTATGTGCTTCTCTAATCACCTGTGCTTGTTCATCTTTGGAACACATAATTTACCCAAGTGATATAACAGTTTATCCTGCACATAATAGTCTTTCTCTTCTACATGTTTACCATTCATTAAAGCAGCATAGATATCCTTAAAGTTCTCATCATTAGCATATTGTTCCTGAAAACTTTCATGAACCATAGAACTATTCTGAAGGATTATCAAAGCATTCATCATAGGAGGTCTAGAGAGCATGTCTGCTACTTTGTTATGGGTACCTTTCTTATACTTAATAACCAAATGAAACTGTTGTAGAAAACCCATCCACCGAAAGTGCCTACTTTGTTGCAGTTTAGTTTGTGAGTGCAAATATTGTAGTGGTTGGTGATCAGTGTGGATTACAGTTTCTTTCCCCATTATGTAATGTTTCCATTTTTTAACACTCTGAACTAAAGCATAAAGTTCTTTATCATACGTGGGATAGTTACTTACTGCTCCTGAAAAAGTTTCAGAGTGGTAGCAAACTGGTTTACCTCCTTGCATGAGTACTGCTCCCATGGCAAACCCACTCGCATCTGTCTCGATCTCAAATGGTTGATGTAGATCTGGTAAGGCCAAAACTGGTGCGGTGCTCAACTTTCCCTTCAAAGTGTCGAAAGCCTTCTGTTGCGGACCTCCCCACTGAAAAGTTGCCTTTGTACTGGTTAATGCATGTAATGGTGATGCTATAAAAGAGAAGTTTGCAATAAACTTTCTCCAGTACTGAACTGCACCTAGAAACTTCTGACCTCTGTGACTGTACTTGGCTTAGGCCATTTTACAATAGCTTCGACCTTCGCAGGGTCTACTTTCAATTGATCACTCCCTACGACATAGCCTAAGTACACTAAGGATGTCTTAGCAAATTTGCATTTGGACATCTTTACATACAATTTTTCTTTTCTCAATACATCAAAGACTTTCTTTACATGACTTACATGATCTTTCAAAGTTCGACTGAATATCTCAGATTTATCATCTTCTTTGGCTTTTACAAGCATCAATACAAAGTTTTTACTTGAGTTGACCAACCACTTCATTTGACCAGCATTAACTAGTGTAAGATTGGTCTTCACCTTATGTGCCCGTACAATGTATTCTACCCCATCTTTAAAAAGATGATACTTATTCTCCCCCCTATAAAAGATTGCCTTTCTGTCATAAAGATAAGGACTCCCTAACACAAGCCCACAAATATCCAAAGGGACCACATCGACTTCTACCTCATCTACAAAGTTTGCAGTGATAGCAAATCTCAATTTACACTGTTTAGTTACTTTTAATTGTGCATCATTGCAAACCCATCCGAGTGGATATGGTTTCGGATGAGGTGTTGTAGCCAAATTAAGTTTCTTTACAACTTCTTCAGATATTAAGTTTACTTGTGAACCCGTATCAAACAGAGTATCAATCTTAGTATGTTTTGTTACAACACGAATGTGAAACAATTCATTTCTTTGCTTATCAACCTTAGGAGAAGATTCTTTACTTGTACTTGCACTGGCATTAGAAAAACTTGCATCAATGAGAGAGATATACCTTTCCCTTTACCTTGGATTCCGGTAGCAACAATCTTCGACTCATCTCCGGAGTCTGAACCAAGATCCTGTTGAATCACTGCAGTAGTCTTCTTGCCTTTATTACCTCCATATCTTTTCGGCCTCAACTCAGGATGAAGCTTCCAGCATCTCGAATCATCATGCCCCTCTTTCTTGCAATGGGAGCATGTAGGTTTCTCACCTTCTTTCTTAGCTGTAGCTGTTTTCTTCCCTTTGCCTTTATCTTTGTCTTTTTCTTTCCCTTTAGACTTACCCTCAAACTTAGATGGCTTCTTAGAAAAGTTATCACTAAATGTATTCTTACCCCTAGACTCTAAATGAGTAGCTTGAACAGACACCTCGTCTAGATTGTTGGGACTCAACATCAAAATAGTGTGCCTAAGGTAAGAATGTAAACCACCAATATACTTAAGTAATGTGTCTTGGGTATACAAGGGAACATTAAGAGCAATGGCCCATTTCCTAAACTCATGAGTATACTCCTGGACAGACTGCCCCTTACCTTGCCTAAAGGTTTGCCAATTCATGGTTAACTGTTGCATGTAACCTAAAGGGTAGAATTGTTTCCTAAGGGCAGCAACAAACTCCATCCAAGACATGTTAACTTGACCATGGCGAGCAATTTCTTCACGAGTTTTACTCTCCCACTAGGTGAGAGCTGTACCTCCCAACCAGAGAGTTGCTAATTGAATCCTAGAAGCATCTTCTACTAGGCCTTGTATCCTACAGTATACTTCTACTTGTTGGACCCAATCGTCTAATTTCTCAGCATTTAACTCCCCACAGTATTTAGGTAACTCAAATTTTACATCAAGCTTAATTACAGGCTTAGATTTTCTCTTAAATGGATTTACATTAGAAGAAGGAGAAGGAGAAGGAGGAGAAGAAGGAGGAGAAGAAGGGGGAGTAGAAGGAGGAGAAGGAATTTCTGGAGCTTTCCCCTCTGTGTCTTTTTGATCTTCCTGCTTCTTGTGCTTTAAAGAACCTCCCTTTTCGTGCTTCTTCTTTTCAGCATAAAGTTTGTCCACCATTGCCATCATGTCAAGGAATAACTTCTGAAAATCCTTGTCACTGAGCTCTGAACTTTGTCCACCTTCTTTCGCTTCCATCTGTGATGGTTGATTAGCTCTTCGTCTTCCGATTTCAGGATTGTACTCTTCGAGTTCTCCTTCGCCTCGTTGCAACCTGGATCTCGTTAGCATTCAAATTGCAATACAAGCCACACACATAGCTCTGATACCAACTTGATCTATTTAAGGATCTAGGACTAATTGCCTTTACAGAATGCGTAACATTAAAAGATCGATTGTTACAACGTTTATCTTAAATGATTACAAATTTAAATGCTCAAATGAAATAATGAACATAACATGAAATAAATAATTGCCAAGATTAAACTGAGAAAGAAAAGAGAGAAGAAATAGAGAGACGAAACCAAAATTGATAACGGAGTTCGTCCCTAAGGACTACGTCTCCGGGTCCCTCTCCAATGGAGGACCGATCCGATTAGCTCCAAATTCAGTTACAATTGAGGCAGCATCATCCCCTTCAAGCACATCAAAAGCACAACATTACTTCGATATACAGGAACAATGCAAATCATCTCTCGAGCATTCTCTCGTTCTCCACCTGGACTTGTAAAATCAAAGCCTACCCCCCTCCTTTTATACAAGAAACTTGCCTAATATGGCTTAACAAACAAAATAAATGCATATCTTCCCAAAACAACCCGTACCCTGACAATTTTGTCCTTTGTAATCTTCTGGTTCGGGTGGATAAGGCATATCTTGTTTGTTATGGCCTAAAAAGCTTTTTGGTTAAGGCTCGGCCACTAACCATTCAAAAAATGCAACAGTCAGCCATACACATTTTGAAAGGCTCGCGTGGTCTAGCGGCGATAACACCTTTTGGCAACGGGGTAGTCGCGGGTTCAAACCGCCCGAAGGTTTGTTTTAACAAACAAATCTTTAAAACTCATCAACAAAACAATACAGCGTCACATACATAATTAACTGCCACAGTTGGCGCAACAGCTGGTGACGGTTTCGGAAGAGTAGTGGTCACGGGTTCAAAACCCATCCATTGTTTTAGTAGTCCGCTCAACCAACACGCAGGCCCGAGTATTGACACGTGTCATGATGCCATTCGACGACTTCCGCTGACGAGGCTGCTGACAAGGATGACCATACTGCCCAGTGGATGCCATGTGTCAAGCCATTATTCACCCAAACCTGCCATGTTGTATGCTGACGAGGACAACCGTACGCTGACTAAGCTGCTGACGTGTCGAGCTCCTATTCGCTCGAGATGATGATGTGTCGAGCTGACTGAGCTGCCACATGGAGTGCTGACTATGATGTACGGAACGTACGAATGGACATGTGTCAGCCAATGATTGGTCCGTATAGATGACTCATATGCCACGTGTCTCGCTAGAATTCGACTGTGGAATCCGTACAGTACGGACAATCTGCTGACGTCATCCTCTGTACCTTCAAGTTGACTAAAGTTTGACTGCCTGTAACTCGAGCATATGACGTCGGATTTTGGCGAAACAAACATCGTCAGAATCATCTCGAAGAGCTCTTCATGATGACGCTGATTCCATTGATTTCTGAGATGATTATTTTTTTCGCCTTCTGGACGCCCTTGAAGCCAGTTTGACTGGAAGTTTGACTGGCCGTAACTTGCACAAACGGAGTCCTTTTCGACCCGTTCAAGTTGCGTTGGAATTAAGATGTCGTTCTCTTTTTGATGAAGCTAAAATTTGGAGCATTGGAAACACTTTAATTTTCACTGAAAAATTGTCCCCCGGATCACACCATGGCCCTTTTCACAGTGGGGACTCAATCTCATCAGAAAATTCACTCCCACTTCATCTAATGGCCACAAGTTCATCATAACCGCCACTGAATACTTTACCAAGTGGGTGGAAGCCATACACATGGCATATATAACTAAGAAGCAGATATCAAAGTTCATCCTGAACTATCTCATATGCCGATATGGTGTCCCACAAGCTATTATCTCAGATAATGGAACACCATTCAAGAATTAGGATGTTCATGACCTATGTGAAAAATTCAAAATCCAACATCATTTCTCCACCCCATACTATCCCCAAGGCAATGGCCAAATAGAAGCCACAAATAAAACCATTTTAAATATCCTCAAGAAAACAGTCAATGATGCAGGTCGTGACTAACATCTACAGCTCAATCCTATCCTCAGGGCTTACCGAACTAGCATCCGTACACTCACTATTGCCACCCCCTTCCCCTTGGTCTATAGATCAGAAGCCATACTTCCCATTGAGATTGAGCTCCCATCACTAAGAATATCACTACAAAACCTCATCATGGATGAGGAGTACCGAGTATCAAGATTGAATGAACTGGAGCTACTAGATGAGTGGCGTATAAACACTTTAAGTCATTTGCAAGTCTATCAAAACAGACTCAAGAGGAGCTATAAAAATAAAATTGGAAGCAGAACATTCCAAGTTGGAGAACTAGTACTAATGGAGAATCAGAAGAACGTCCCAAATCCAAATAGTAAAGGAAAATTTGAACCCAATTGGTTAGGACCATTTGTTATCACAACAAGCTATAAGTCAAGGGAATATCAGTTATCAACACCCAAAGGGGAACCTTTGTAAGAGCCCATGAATAGCTCCCATCTCAAAAAAATTTATGCCTAAAATATTTCAAGGTATAGAACCCAAAAAATCAAAAAATTAGAAAATGTCCTAAAAAAAATGGTTACCTTGGCAAAAACTTGGCAAACAGGCATCTTGGTGACAACAAAAAAATCAAAAAAGAAAAAATTCCAAAAAAAATTAGAAAAAGGATTAAAAATAGTACAGAGAAAAATCATCCTTTGGTGAAAACCACTTTGGTAGCACTTTGGACAAGTACCTTGGTGAAAGCCTGGCAAACAAGCGCCTTGTGTAAATAAGCATGTCCCATCCACTAGGATCTTCATAGCTTGTTCTACATCATCCATCTTCCATTTCATTCTATATCTCCATCCATCACTCATCCACCCGCATCTACACCATAGTTTGGTCTTGTGTTCGTATCATGATCCCTCCTAGTATTACTCGACCCATTCCCAAGGTTAGTTTTTACTGCCTTTATTGGAGTAGTCTATTGCATCATGATGGGGGCATGTTCTCATTGGATCAAATTCATGTATATTCTTGAAGTCCTAAAATAAAAAAGTTCAAAAACATTAAAAAATCACAAAATCCAAAAACATTCGAAACATATCAAAATCCCAAAACAGGTCAAAAAGTTAGTCAAAAAGTTAAAAAAAAGTGAGTCATCTTGTCGAACTACGGGTCTCTAAGCCTTGAACATAGGAAAGTTTGATCTTTGATCATCCCCTAAGACACTTAGGTCAATCCTTTAGGAGTCCATCATAATAAACTAACATTTTATCATGTATATCTTCATCTGTAAATCAGTCAAGTCAACAGTCGAACTATGTGGTCTCTGCGTGTATAACATAGGAAAGGATAATTTTTTGATCAACCCCTGAAGCCCCTATGATAGGTCCTTAGGTTAGTCTCTTGGTCAAAATCTCATAAAACCCAAAAAAAATTTGAAAATCAAAATCAAAACATCTATAAAATCTCAAAAAATACCAAAAACAGCCTCAAAACATTTCAAAACTCCAAAGACATCCAAATATTTAAAAAACCATTCGTCCCCATCTTGCTTTCACCTACAATAAATGACACTCATAATAAATGATTTTCATCCCCAACCTTTGGTGAAATAATCGAAAACAAGTCTAATAGGTCAAAAGTGAAAACTCAAAAGTCAAAATCTCAAAATCTAGGTTAGTATGTAAACAAGTTGGTCAACCCTTTATATCAATAGCCTATCATCCAATCAAGTCCCATATCAAATCATCTGATATCATCATGTCCTAGGATGCATCCTTCGTACAATGGACATCAACATCAGGCATCACCATAGCTTAGTCTTGGCTAGCGGTATTGAAGAACATCAACTTGTTTGTTTGTTGTATCTTTATCTTTTCATCTATCTTATTGTGCCCATGCAAAGGAACTCTCACTAATGTCCCCAATGAAGGGATTTAGAGAGATAGGAATGGGGCAATGATCATTATCTTTTTATTTGTTGTGCTTGTTGGACATTCTTGTAATATAACCTCAATGAATACTTGCTTTATTTAGGTATGTACAAAGTGTGTTTTAGATATTTTGTTGACCACAGAGGAAGGCTTTCCTTCCTATGTTTTGGTCTGAGATGTTTGAAATATCTAAATTACATCCTAGTAAGGTTTTTGTATGTTAGGTGTGAACAAGAGTACTCCTATCTAATTGTCAATTCAAATTCCATCACACTAAATACAATGCCATCCTAGTTCTTAATACTTTGATGCATCGTATTTATGTGTGTTATCAAACATAAGATAATTGGCCTTTTGAAAATCCCAACTCCACGATAGACGTTCATCATCATCATCATCTTTTGTCATGTTGAAATTTCTTCTTTCTTCCATCCTTCTGGCTTGTCACACTAACAAGGTACTATGACAATTAATCACTACCATCATTAATATTGCACACACAAATTGTCAACACAATGCATATCATATAGAAAAATTGATCATCTCATATGAATATAATATAGATTTGTTATTCTAAGCATCTCATAATCATAACATTACATACACATTGGCATATAAATAAAAAAATCCATTACATCATCCATTTGCATAATAATATAACCACCATCGCATCACACAAGTAGATTAGACATTTGCATCCATTTTCATAAAACATCATCATATAAACATACATATCATCCATCATCCATCCGTATCATATGGAACATCTCATAAATAACCACATCACAATCACTTTGGCATTTCATTTTACAAATCATTCCATATAATTATAAGCATTCAGTGCACAATTAAACAAAGCATAATAGGTACAAAAATATTATACACAATCCACCACATTAGGTGCATAAATCCATCCATAATCATATAAAACATCTCATAAAAGAATTCATTATATCATTTCACATATACATCATAGGGTCATTATTCACATATCATTTTGCATATACACCATAAATAATCTCCATATCATTTTTCATAACATAACATGACATATATAAAAACACATCATAAACATCATCATAAGTGCATATCATACATGGAAAATCGCGTACATTCATACATTCATAGCCACATATCATGATCATTGCATTCACATCATCATCACCATCATAATGGAAAAAGAGATTGAAAAATAAATCATAGCATAAATCATCACATTTGCATCAACATACATAAAATCATCATATAGATTACATCATCATATAAACATACATATCATCTATCATTCATCCATATCGCATATCATATAAATCCATTTGCATATCATATGTCATCATTCATTAGAAGCATAATATAGATATATTAGTCACATAACCATCATATAACACCATAACATGATTAAATAACATATAGAAATAAAACCATCAATAAATGCATAATAAATAAATGATACATGACACATCATATCAACACCATCATCTCATATATATCATTGGGTAAATGTCATAGTACAAAATAATCAGATCATCATTCATGTGTATGTCAATAAGTACAAAAAGGCCCAATGGGCTATCAAAAATGAGCCCATATGGCACAAAAGAATAATATCTTGATCAAAATGAGGCCTAACCCTCATGTCTGTTTCCCTCACCTCTATCACCGTGACCCTTTTTCAGTCTGTGGCTAGTTCACTATGAGTAATTTGGGGCTCAAGCTGCTTTGGATATGACCTAATGATAAAGAAAATGATAATAATCCACCTCCTAGATGGCCTCCCTATATGAACAAAGAGGCACTGAGTTTTGGGAGGAGAAGGCTACCATACTCTCTAACTGCTATCTCTAGCCCATCTCTGTAGCCACTTGTAGCTATGTAGCCTACCACTATAGCACTGCTTGGCACCTCTCTACATGAGCCTGGTCTCTCTCTGTTGTCAAGGTCTAGACCTAGGCCTGCAACTATGCTATCATCTTGGCCCTCAGATTCGGTTAACAAGTTGGCTATCCTAGTAGAGGCTACACATGAGGCTGGTCCTCACCCCCAGCTTGTGGTGGTGTGGTGACCTAATCCTGGTGCCCATCATGTCCACCCTCTGGCCCCTGGTCTCTATCCTACATTTGTACATAAGCACAAGGTTGATCCATCTGATCTTATCCCAATTAGACTTGTGGTGGCTGGACCTATGCCGGTTGTCTTACTAGAGGACCACCACCTCCTCATCCTCAACCTACTCCCCTACCCTTGTCTCTTTGTCAAACCAAGGGTGCACTTGGAACTATCAAATGTAGAGGCAATTGAAACCAATCTTTGTATGCCTGATTAACTCCTAAATTTACAACCCCGTGATTGTATTCCAATGGCTAGGCCACCAGCTTCTTGAAACTATCAACTATCTCAGAGATAGGAATATATCACCCCCATGCACTGTATGACACTGTATAAGAAAAAATGGCCACATAATCATCATCTGGCTTATCCTGTACCTCCCTAAACTAATGTTGAACTCGTCTGGGCAGGTATTGCTCAATCATGGTATGCTCTTGCCCCTGCATAAATCAATCCTGATGGGCAAAGAATAATTGTTGCACATCATTGGTCCATCTGGGCCAACCAAGGTAGGGGTGCCATGTAAACATTTTCATCTCATAAATAACCCTCTTCCAATGAGGGATCCCATTCTCACTTGTGTGTATGAAGGACACACCACCCCTGTAGTGCCAAACCACTCAATCATCTAGTCCGACTAGCAGTGGAACAATCTACGACCGAAGAACGAAGATGTGCTCCCATGCCCACACGTGAAGAAGCATGACACCTGCACCAAGTTCTCAACCATCCAATTAGGCATACTCATGTAAATACCTATAAAGGGAGGAAAGAAGAACTAGACCCCATGCAAAAAAATGGCCTATCACAAACCATCCGCTCCCAGTAAAGCCCCCAGGCAGGACTGAAATATCAGCCTCATCGATTCAGGGAAAAAAGACCTAAAATGATAGTGGCTATCGCTAGATGAAATGGTGACATAAGCATCTTATGATGCTCCAGCTCTATTTGGCCCTCGCAAAACATAACCTCATCTATGGCGAGGATTGCATGGCAGGCATCCCGTTTGGCATCCATATCATAAATAACTCACCAACCATGAATGGGAAATCTAAGGATGTGCCACACATCCTCCAAGGTAACAGTGGCCTCATTGGAAGGAAGATGAAAGGATGATGTCTCACTGTGTCATCTCTTGACAAGCACAGACATCATGCAAAGGTGGGTCTGCATAGGCCCTGCATAGGCAATATACCATAGCCCTATCTCTCATAGTTGATCCTTCTCCCTATCAGTCAAATCATGCAAATAACCAAATATCTCCCCCAATCTATGCTCATGAGAATAGAGCTCCCTCGTCCCCTCCTTCATCAGGAAAGATCACCATGTTAAAATCATCAAGAAATTTTATCCCGAGCATTCAAAAAACTAGTCCAGTGTTGCAAACTATAAAGGCATCACAATTTGAATTTTGCAAACAATGATGCTAGGGTTTCAAAATCCCAAACTGCACCATGGTAGTGCACTTTGTGTAAGCACCCTGAACCCTAATTCTAAAGTCCACCGCGGTGTCAGAGTTTGAAAGTTGAGTGATCCATTTCATGAAGGCATCAGAGTTTGAGAAATCTTCTCAAACTCCAAAATCCACTACGGCAATCCATCTTGCGATGGCGGTTTAGTTTGGGGGACCGAGTAGTCTAGTTTGAAATTTGAGTGGCACTATATAGCATCACTGCAAATAACCTAGTTCTAAAAGCAATAAATAAGCACATAAAATAAAAAATGAAGCTCAGATAAGGATCACATACCCATGCACCGATGCCAAGAAGTCACTGGTATGTCCGTACTCAGTTAGAGATATGCAATAGGACTTTCCATTGTGCCATCTCATCAGGGAATCAGAGCTCAAATCGTGAAATCTCTTAAGGATGAATGTGTTCAAATAAACTGGAAGTGGCCCCTTGAGGCCTATTTATGAGTAAAAGTTGGGGTTTTTTTACCCTTTTCAACCATACTGCTAGGGTTTTGGACCCTTGGTTCTATTTTTGTCCATTTGAGGGCCCTTTTGCACCCCTTTTTGGTGTTTTACCTCATTTCTTGATTTCATGAGCCTTTCTAGACTTGTCGGGTACCTTGTCCTCTTTTTTTCACGAGATCATTCAAAAAATTATAATTTTCATTCAATCTTTCGAGGGGGTAGTATGCTACCATAATTTCCTTCGCCAGGGCAGTAGTGCGGCAATTTTAAAAATTAAAAAAAATTGGCTTTTGATAGAGAATGTTTATTCTTTGAACCAAGGCAACAAGTGCACTACTTCAAAGTGGGAAAAATGTAGACACATGAAATATACTGATTGACACTGCACATCTAATCGTGACCACTAACATCACTTCATCTTGAATCATCCCTCGATCTAACCATTTAATCAAATGCCTTTAGTTGATTAAATTCATCAATATTCCTCTCCTAATTAAATAAATCATTTATCTAATTAAGTCATCCTTTCTTGTTAATTAAATCAATCAGTCTGATCTAATTATCCCTATTTAATTAAATAATCAATTTTATTTGATTAAATCTCTAAAGTTCATCCATTAAATTAAATAAATTAAAACCTTGTTTCATTTAATCTAACTTCATCTCCTTGGTTAAATAAAACAAAAACCTCTATTTAATTAATCTTGAAATCATATTTTTCTCATATTTTGATTTAAATTAATCCATAAATCTAAATCAATATGTCACATCATTCTAATCTCTTATTAAATTAATTAACCTTGATTAATTTAATCTCCTCTCATGTCCCATCCTCTAGCTTTTGCAACTTGCACAAGAAAATAGATTTAATTCATTTATTAAAAACTCTATTTTCTCTCAAAAGACACAAAAAAGGAATATTCTTCAAATTTGAATTCAAAATCCAAGTGGACTTTGTCCTTCCAACAAGGCATTTAATCCACCTAGAAAGTCCTTTTTCCCTTAGCCAAGTGGCATTCAATGCACCTTCTTTCCCTCTTACATGTCATTTCAACAGTTTCAAAATTCAAATATATGCATTTATTGACACATTCTTCAAAACTTGCACATCCTCCATCCATTCACATATTGACAAGTGGCACTTTGTCATTGGTTGATTCTTAGTCCCACATTGCTCTATTTTGGACATCTCCTCAACTTGAAATTCTATAAATAAGAGACTTCATTCCTCATTTGATCATCCACAACTTGAGTAAACTTACTATACTCAAATTCATAGCAACCTTCATCAAATTCATCTGAGCATAGTTAGGCTTTTTGTAAATTTTCAACATGGAGCTCCATTGAAGTGATCACCACAAGAATTAATCTTTCATCAATCATCTTCATTACATCTTTGGAGTTGGGAAAGGGCCAATTTTCACATCAAATTGGTACCAACTCTCTCAAGAGATTAAGAGTTTGCTTTGTTTTAGAATAGGATTTGATATTTTAGCCTTTAAGTTTGTTGTCTTCTTCATGTTATTCATTTTATCTTGTAGTCGAATGGATTTCTTGAGGGATCTATGTTATTACTTTCATTTGACATTATTAATGTGTTGTTTGTTGTGTTCTTGCAGATATAGGATCTAGGTCCACATAATATATATATATATATATATATATATGATGATGATGATGATATATAATGCATGTCAATGTAATGTTATCAGCTAACAACTATTGTGATGCACTAAGCTAGATGTAGGAACATATTCAAACCTTGGGAAGAGAGGGCGAGTATTACTCAAGAGAAGAACTTGGTTTGGTAACCCTTAATGAGCCTAATTGAGCATACACACATTCACATCCTAGTTTGATCAAGTTGAGTCAAGATAGTTCAAAATTTGTATGTAATCTTTAGTCAGGGTTTGAGAATGTTTTGTATTGGTTTATGGCTTTTAGTCTTTGAATGTTCCTATTTGGGGATATGTGATTGAGTCTTTGTGATAAGTATAATTTATTTATTTTATTCTGATTTATATATTAATTGATGGGTATATGTTACTCGTAGGAATAATATGCATCATGTACTTTTAAATTCCATCTTCCTTGGTCTTTAATTTCTTGTTTTCAGCCTAAGACTAAAGTCCTTGCTTCATTTTCATTTGTTTTGTGGGATTCTCTAAGTTTCTAACCTCTTGTCGCATGTTCTCTAATTTTTTGAACTCAAGTCAATGGTGCCCCATGTCTTTAAAAATTTTCATTGGGTTTGCATTTTTCCTAACCTCAAAAATGGCCTAACTTGTTCTCTTCTTTTAGTATCAAGTGTGTTGGTCTATTGTGTGATCAGTGGGTCATAGGTTTTCATAACTTCATAACTCCCAAATTTGAGTTATAAAGTTTCAATCCTCCACAAAAAAGCTATATGTTGTCCATCCCACATGTTTTGAGGCACCGCCTATGCATTTAATAAGGAGTATGGTACAACCTAGAGATGTCTTATCAAGGATTTTTGCAAGACATACAGATCTTTGGGTTTTCTTTACCTAGGCTTAAAATAAAGTAACATATTGATTCAACACCAAATACACATCTTGCCATTTTACATTCAACTAAAGGTAGTGGAGATTTATTTGGTTGAGTCTACAGTTGTACCTCCATCTTCTGTAAATATTTCTTCAAACATATGAGTGTTCCTTAGTGTATTGTGTTCTCATGTAGTCTGGTATTGACAATCGTTGGCTCAGTGTAAGGGACACAAAGCTGGGATCTTTTAAGCTGGGGGAATTTTGGGCACATTTGGAAAGTAACAAGAGATTTGTTGTTGATGCAAAAGCATTAGAAAGTATATTAGCTCATGTTGGGGTTTTCTAGAAGATGTGTTGAGTGTGGAATTAATATGTGCATGCACAAGAAGATACATCTTAGAAACACAAGAAATCAAAACCATGGACATAACACTTGTTGCTAAAATCTTCCTTGGAGTTATTTCCCACTCACTAAAGATTCTGGAGAAGGCACCCATAAAAGACATGTCTGTTGTAGTGGATAGTGAATTTTTCAAATCTAATGAGGATTGGTACAAGAATTCTATGGCCAAAGGGTGGCTAAAGTAAGAGAAAAGAGGTAAGTCATAGTTACCTGCTAAACATAAGAGAATGCATTTCAAAGGAGAAATTGTGGATGCCATTGTTGTGTTACATTGCATTGTTAGAAATGTGGAAATTGAATCTTTTGAAGACTAGATGTTTTAGTTTACTTTGGTTATCTGTGATGAGAATATGTTCACCGATTGGGCTAGGATAATTTTCTTTCATTTAAATGAACAATTAGTCAATTTTTAGAAACTGCTACCTTCCATCTATGTTCTTGCTTAATATATATTATAGCTAGTCAAAGATCCTTTTGGTCGAGATTAAAGCCATAGGTACCTCTGTCTTATGGCATGGCTGTATATAAGTGCTATCCAAAATTTAGCAAGCAGGTTGGAATGGTAGATTTTTTCCTTGTCAATGATGCATTCTTGATGGAAACTGTGAAGAAATTGAATGGAATCCTTGAAATACAATTTTCTTTTGAGCCAATATCTATTATATTTGTGTTTCAAAGTTTCTATATTCAATTTGATAGGTTTTCCTTCTTAATTATAGAAATTTTTGAGAAAGCCCCGCTAAAACTACTTAGATATCGTAAATATTTACTGGTATTCCTAGAGGTCTATAGACAAATGGTTGTGGTAAATGTAAAATACATGAATATCAAGAAGCAGGGGTATCCTTTCTAGTTGAAAAAACCTTCCTTCACATGAAAAAATAATCAAATGGCCAAATATATTGAAGGAATTATCAAAGACTATAACCTCCAACATTTATTCATGAGAGAAAATTTTGATAGCAAGGGTTTCATAAGATGAAATTTATATGGAGGATGTTCATATCAACATCAACCTTCTATTGAGGACTTTTGGGAAGATTGTGTTGATGAAAATGAAGTCTTGAAAAGGGATCATACGAGGTTAACCCTCAAGCAAATACAAGATTTTGGTTTTTCTTTCTAGATTCCCGAAGGTGTGAGGGAGAATTTAGTGGTCATTGACCCTGAATATGAAAAATTCTCTGATGAATCTCATCCAAAGGTTGGCTGGAGTAAAACTAAATTTTTGAATATGAATGTAAGAGTTGCTCCAGTATTGAAGAGAACTTAGGATTGGTTAAAGGGAAAATTTTGACATGTTGTAGGTTCAACTCAAAAATGAGAATCATCTCAAAAAAGAGAACATGAGTCCACATAGGAAATTACAGTGAGTACATCATTAGGGAGAATGTATACTAGGTCCTCTAGTTCCAATTCAAAGTCTGAGGGTGATGGTGAGGTGCCTAAAGAAACGATTAAATTAAAATCAATATGTGAACATGACAACATATCTACCCCCACTCCTAAAAAGAAGATAAACCAAAAAAAACTTGTGCTTGAAGGTTCTAATGCTATTTTTGAGTAGATTGTTGAGGAAAATACTTTTCTTCCTTTATCCGAAGTAACCTATCACTCTTAGTGAATCTAAAGAAATTTCTCTAGGAAATAAAGAACCTATTTTGGTATAAGTCTCTCCAGTCCGGCAAGAAAAGTAGTGGAGAAGAAGAGAAAATATACTCCTACAACAACAGTTGGGTTAGATACGGTTGCAAAGTTACTCCAAAATTCTTCAAGGCCAAAGAAAGCTCAAAAAATGTCTAGAATGCTGACTAACCCTAGTTCTGGTAATCCAGTGTTGGAAATTGTAGATCCCCTAAGAGATCTAAATGAGGGTGAAATAACAGTAGCTAACCATAAAGTCACACACATTGATATGGGGCCACAAACACTTGAAGGTGATGTGTATCATGCTAATTATTCAGTAAATTCCTTGTTCAAGTGAGTAAAAGAGGAAATAAAGGAGAAGGTGGCATTGCAATATTAGTTCTTGATTTAAAAAACTTTATTTCTTCTATATTTCCCCCTTATATATCCAATGGAGCCTCAAGTTTATAGGAAAAAGTTATTGATGAGTCTACAATGCAATTAATCAGAAAGAATATGAGCTATTCCAAAAATGTTAGCGAATGGATTGATGAGATGCTTTAGGAGAATATCCTCTTTATTAGTAAGTATGTGATTTTATACACTCAAGTTGCTGATAAGAGGAAGGAATTGATGGAAAAGCTATGAAAGGTCATGAAAGATTAGACTAGTCTCTACATGCTCTCACAAGAAATAAAAGAGTTGATTTCCATGGACCAAATTAAATTAATCAATGAACAAATTGTGAATGATCCAAAGGAGTTAGATCCTTCTTGGTTTGTTTCATTGGAATGGAAACTAAGAATTTATGGTAATTTGGTAAAGGAGATTTTTGGGGCACTTGAAAGGTATCTAGACATGCTAGTGGAGATTAAAGGAAATTGTCATGACTTAAGGGTAGAAATAATTGATGAGTTCGATGAGAAGATTTTGGATTTGAAGAAAATTTGCTTGAAATTCAAGGAAGCATTAAACAAGGAGATGGTAGAACCTACGACAATGACCATATAATACTTCTCGAAGCTCAGTAGATTGCAAGTATACCTTTCTTCCTTTAAAGTTGAAGCAAATTGGAGGTCTAACACTTTGAAAAAGTCTAAGGCTGCTTTGACCAAATTAAGAACCAGATTATAGATCACAACACTAAGGAGTAAAGAGATAGTGGAAATTATTACCAAGTATAGGGATTATAAATCCAAGATGAAAGCATAGTTAAAGAAAAGTTACAACAAGGAGTAGTCAAGAATTTGGAGGACGAAGAGGCTAAGGTGGCAGGAAATGACGCCTAATTATTTTTAGTATTTTATGATACTTTCTTTAGTTTGGCTCTTTTAACTTAAAACTCTTTTTAATTATTCGGTGTGGTTACTTTCAAGAAAACGTTACCAAAGACAATTGCTTATACTTTAAATATGGGTTTAGTTGATGGGATTCAAATCTTTTGGGAAAATTTTGATTTACACATTAGAGAAAAAATCTGTTATTTTATATTTCTTTCTGTTATTTTGATATAGAAAACAATGGTGGAGTTTGTGCATTCATAATATTTGAATTATGGTGTATGAATCTATTCTACTTATGTTGAATGTTCCACTAGTGTTCAAATCTATTATTGGAATGATAGATATCTTGAGTTGTCACATCACTTTGGTATCGTTTATCTATGAGTAGGGATTATGTGGTGATGGTTGATTCAATTTAGTCATGAAGCATTTTTATGGTTTTATCATATGAAGTCTTTTAATATCTTTAAATATTCCTAGTTAAAACAAAATTACTTAAAAATTAGTCATTGAATATCAAATGAAGGTAGCTGCCAGCTTTTCAAATAAGTAGAGAATTAGTCTAAAAATCATATTATTACCAATTCAACTGTGGTTACATTTGTCACCTTAGTGGGTGTGAGAATATAGAGTTAGGTGATAAATCTGTCAACCAACATATTTTTGGTGATTCCACTAGGGATAACTCAGATAAAAAAAATTGCATGATGACTTTATTTATGGTTGATAAAAATGGTTCTCCAGAGCCATAACGCTCCTATTCTTCATCCTAACATAGATTGGTTGGTTGATGACCAAGAGGATATAATTACTAGTCTTAGGCTGCTAGTTTGGAAACAAAGAAGAACCAACTATCAATATCATAGAGTTAACAAAGTATTGGAAGAAGAGAAAGAACTTGAGGATATTATTAGAGAAAATGCAATGTGATTTTAGAATTCTTAGGAGATTTTGTTTGTAGAAAACATGTTTCCTTTTTTAAGAAGAGTAAGAGTCCCTCCCACATAGGCTCCTAGAAATCAACTAAACACTAGGAAAAATTCTTTATGAAATCATCAATAAAAAGAAGTTGGTGACTTCGTTGTCCTATTAGTGTTTTATCAAAACCTAGCTTCTAAAAAGTATACTAGGAGTGATAAGAAAAAAAGGGCTCGTGGATTAAAAAATTCAATTCTTAGAAACCGTTGATTTTTCATATTTTCCACCTATTTGAAAAGTTAAGTCCATCAGTAGACCATCTTCTCCTCCCACTCCTAAACCTAGTGTATCTAGGGTTTCGAAGATATCTTGCCAAGGTCTTCTTTTGTGGCACTACCCTTCCTACACAAGTAAATTTTCCTCTAGTAATAGCACAACCCCAACTGGTCCCATGGGGGGCCATCATAGGTCCTTTAACCTTTGGAGCCAATGCACAACTCCATGATTTACCTAAAGGTTCAGGAAATATAATACCCAAATTCAATGGGGATGGGAAAGTTTCTCCTGATGAACATATGAAGGCCTTCTTTGTTGCATCTTCCATTCTTGCAATACAACATGAAGATGTTGCTATGAGACTCTTTGTAGAGTCTTTCACGGATGTTATTACTAACTTGTTTTATTCTCTTCCCAATGGATCTATTAACAATTGGGATACCCTAAGAACAATGTTTGAGATTAGATTTAAGTTTGCAGAAGATGACCAAATCTTGGTCGCTCAATTGGGTTTGTTGAAAAAGGAGGTTCATGAGTCAATGGGGGATTTTGTGGCCAAGTTTAATAAATTACATAACAAAATTACTATGAACCTGAGTCCTGGTGTTGAATTTTTGAAAGCAATGTTCATTAACACTCTTCCACTAGATGTGAGTTTTCATTATTAAAAGGGAAGGTGCAACTGATTTGGTTGCTACACAAGATAGAGCTATATCCATAGAAGATGATATGATTATCTCTAGAAAATGGAAGAAAGAATTACAAACTAGTAAACCTTCACCAGTAAATTCTACTGACCCAGTCATTTAGAGATTGGCCAATGACATAATCACTCTTAAGAGACAAATGCCAAAGGGTTCCTCACAAATTCCCTATCAAGATATTTCTAGGAATTATCCAGGAGCCTATAATAAAACACTTTCATTCTTGCTCGCAATCAAAGGTTGGAAATTGAGTGTCCTTCTTCAAGGGGAATCAATGTAATTTTCATCTAACTTCAAATCATGATGGAGCTACTTGTTTGAAGATGATCAGATTCATACAAATTCTTTCAACAAATGAACATACCATGGAACCATATGTGGAAGAGCCTAACTCATCCAATGATGCTGGCATGAACTTCTTTGAGTTTGTATCAGAAGTAGAAGCTAGAGAGGATGTATATGTTAGAATTGATTATCCTAATTTTGTTGTTTTCACTAGAGAAAAACATGCCAAAGCTAATCAAGGTGGCTCATCTTCAACCCTGAAATACATTTTAATAAAGTAGAAAAAGCAAGAACAAGCTACTCCCAATAGTATACAAGTTGAGGTACCATATTCTTCATCTTTTGTTACCCTTCTAGTTCATTTGATATAGTGGAGTCCTATAAAAATACTAAAATCCAAATTTCACAAGTTGAATACTTGAGACTCAATCCCTCGGAACTAGATAGACTTGTGAAGTATGTTAAACAAGGGTCTTCACCATCCCAATGTAATGCTCAATTTTTTGATGATAATGAAGTCAATCATGGGAACTAGATTTTCTCAAATACTATAGATAAACCTTCAAGCTCACAAAACCCATTCATGAAGCCATAACCTTTCTATATATCCTTATACATTGTTGGTTTTAGACTAATTAATTGTATTATTGACTTTGGAGCTTTTGAAAATGTGATGCCTGCTCAAATAGCTAAAGCCTTAGTTTTATCTTATACCTCTTCACAAGGAAAATGTTATTCCACAGATGGATCCCTAGTTCCTATCATAAGCCAGATTAAGGATGCTCAAGTATCCATAGCTGCTTTTCCTAAAAAGAGGTTGAAATTGAATATATTGGTTGCTGACATTCCTACAAGTTATGGTATGTTATTGAGTAGGAGCTTTTGTAAGGATTTAGGCAAAGAAATCCAGATGGATTGGTCTCATGCCTTAATACCTATGGATGGAAAGAAGATATTCTTGAATCCTAAACCTAAGGCCAAGTTCACTGCCTTAAATTTTGGTGACCCAAGAGCAGATATTATGTTTGTTGAAATAGGACTGGGAACCTATATGTGCACTTCTGACCAAGAGAAAGATTTGAATCCTATTAGTCCTGATTTGGTCAATGAATTGTGGACACTTGAATTTGATGAAAGTTGTGCTAATGTCGGGTCAAGTGTTGGAATAGTTTTAATTTTGCTTGATGGTTATAAATTCCCCTTTGATTTCAAATTTTTGTTTGCTAATACTAATAATAAGACCTAGTATGAATCTTTATTGCTTGGTCTAAGTGTATCCAAAGAAAAAGGTATCAAACAATTGAGAGCAGTAGGAGACACAGAGTTAGTGGTGAAGCAGGTGAGAAAGATTTATACTATGAAAAATGGTCAGCTTAAATATTATAGAAATAGGGTTTGGGATTGTATAGAATACTTTGATGATTTTTCTATAGAGTTTGTTCCTAGGGAACAAAACACTATGGCTGACTCTTTAGCAATCTCAGCCTCATTACTCTTGTTGCATCCAAATTTCAAAGAAGAGTCCTATAGAATTGAAATTGTGTATAGACCTAGTGTTCCTAACAATTTAAATCATTAGCAAGTGTGTAATAATGATCAACATATTATTTAATCTTTGGAGAAAGTTGAAGCCTTTTTCTCATATTTTTTTTGAAGATAGCAATGATAAAAGTAGTGAAGTTTTAGAAGGAAACATTGTTGCCCTTGATAAGAAAGAGATGAAGATTATCCAATTGAAAGGTACCAAGATTCCAAAAGGTTTATTCTCTTTTGAACATTTATTCAACATGAATGATAAATATTTGAAGCAAAAGGGTAAAGTCTTTGTTGAAGCATCTGTTGAATATGATAATGTGAATTTTGGTATAGAAGATGACCCTAAGATTGTTTGTATTGGGAAGTTTTGTTCCCATGAAGAGAGAGAGAGAGAGAGACTAATTTATCTATTGACATGTTATAGAGATTTTTTTTCTTGGTGCTATGTAGATTTGAAGAAGTTCAAAAATGGAGAATTTTGGCATAAAATTCCATTGAAACCTGGTGTCACACCTTACAGACAGAAACAATGGACTTATAATCCCAAAGTTGCAAAAGCTATTTTTAATGAAATTAATAAAATGCTAAAGGAAAATATTATGTATCACATTCATCATTCCACATGGGTAGCCAATATAGTTCATATGAGAAAGAAGAATGGAGAGATAAGGATATGTGTTGACTTCAAGAATTTAAATTAGGCATCTCTGAAAGATAATTACCCACTACTTGTGATGGATCATATTTTGCAAACAATTGCTGGCTTTGAAATGATTTCCATGCTTGATGGTTTCTCAGGTTATAATCAGGTCTAAGTAGCTCTTGAAGACCAACATAAAATGACATTCACTACGCCCATTGGTATTTTTTCCTATAATAGAATTCCATTTGGTCTTATTAATGTAGGAGACACTTTTCAAAGGGCTATGGACTTATCTTTTTGTGATCTCAAGAATAAAATTATAGTGATTTATTTGGATGACCTAACAATATTTTTCTAAAAAGAGAGCCAATCACTTACATGATTTGGAAGTAGTGTTGTAGCATTGCAAAGAAGAAGGTATCTCATTAAACCCTAAGAAGTTTATCTTCATTGTAATTGAGGGAACACTCTTAGGACACACTATTTGAAAGGATGGAATCAAGATAGACACATAGAGAGTGAAGGCAATCATGTAGCTATCATTACCTGCTAACAGAGATGGTACCAGTTCTTTCTTTGGTCAAGTAAATTTTCTAAGGAGGTTTTTTCCCGATTTTACTGAGCTGACAAAACCCATTTCTGATATGGTGAAAGATCATCCAATGTTTAAATGGAGTAGTGAGGGAAAATAATCTTTTGGAGATATTAAAACTATGATTGCAAATTCTCCCACTTTGGTTCACCCTAATTTCACTAAATATTTCATCATATATAGCTATTCCTCTGAGCACACCATATCAACCATCTTGTTACAAAAGAATGAGAAAGGTATTGAAGCCCCTATCTCTTTTATGCATACTCCTTTTAAGAAGTATGAAATCAAATATTCACCACTTGAGAAACATGCATTCACTATTGTGAAGGTGCTCAAGAATTTCAATTTATATATTCTTCATTCTCATGCTACTATTTTTGTTCCTGAGACTGTTGTGAAAATTATTCTTACTCAACATGATATTGGATGCAATAAAAGATGATCTAGATATTAAACCCACTAACCTAGTTAGGGGAAAAGGTTTGGCTAAAATGATTGTTGAAAGTAAACCTGTCAAAGAAGAAGAGCTACCATTAGTACTATTCACAAGCACAACTGATGATTGGTTTTTTAATGTCTCTTACTTCCTAACCTATGGTGATTGTCCATCACAGTTTTCATCAAAAGAAAAGAGAAAATTAAAACTTAAAGCAAAAAAATACATTCTCTAGGAAGGGAATTTGTATAAGAAAGGTGTGGATGGGACCTTCTTGAGGTGTGTTGATAAAGAGATATAGAAAAAGCTATTGGAAGCCTTTCACATTGAAGCATGTGGTGGAAATTTTTTAGCTTTTGTAATAGCTTTCAAAATTCTACATCATAGGTTCTATTGGCTGAGTATGTTCAAAGATGTTTATGAATGGGTATAAAATTTTAAAAAAATTTTAAAATTCCCTAGTAGACATCAGCTTGTTTCTTTTCCCTTGAAACTTATGATAATTGATGAGCCCCTTCAGCAATGGGGTCTAGATTTCATTGGGCCAATCAACCCGAGTTCTAGTGTAGGACATACACACATATTGAATGCCATAGATTATTTCACCAAATGGGTAAAATCTATTCTATTAAAACATACCACCACTGAGGTCGTGTGTAATTTTCTAAAACAGAATATTTTGGTAAGATTTGGAGTGCCCAAGAAAATTGTCACCAATAATGCTACCTCTTTTTCCTCTGCTGAAATTACCTTTTTCTACTATGATTATGGTATTATTCTAGCTTATTCATTTGATTATTATCCACAAGGCAATGGGCAAGCCAAGTCAAGCAACAAGAATTTAATCTCCATTATTAAGAAGCTAGTTGATGAAAATAAAAAAGAATGACATAAAATTTTTATACGATGCTCTATGGGCTGATAGAGTTAGCTACAAAAGAGCTATTGGAATGTCCACCTTTTAGTTAGTATATGGAATTGATAGTACTCTTCCTACACCATTAGATATTTCAGAACTCAATCTACAAAAGGCTATAAAAGATGGGCAATTTCAGAATGCTTTGGAAAATTGGATTATGTATTTGAATAAGCTGGAAGTAGAAAGGGAGGTTGTAGTGGATAAGATTAACAAACATCAGTAGATGGGGAAAAAGGTTTTCAATAAAAGGTTTATAGAAAGAGACTTTTTATTTGGTGATTCAATTCTTCTCTGGGATAGGAGAAGAGAGACAAAAGAAGAACATAAAAAAATTGACCCTCTCTAAAGAGGACCTTTCCTGATCAAGTAGCTTGTTTGTGATCATGCTTACTGATTGGCTTATCCTAATGGTACTATTCTATTCCTTGCCTACAATGTGCAAGATTTAAAAATTCTTGAATAATTGTTTCATTGGCTCTATCCTTGTATATAGTTTTTTTTTGTTTATTTTGTTTAGTTTTTGGCTTGTCTAGTTTTGACTTGTCTGGTTTTGAATCTGTTTCCCATGAATAAGGCTTTGTGCTAGTGTTTTTGGATTCTTTTCATCCTATTATTCCTAGTCCCCATTCGAAGCCAATGTTACCCATAGGAATAATATGCATCATGTACTTTTAAATTTCATCTTTCTTGGTCTTTAATTTCTTTTTTTCGGCCTAATTCTAAAGTCCTTGCTTCATTTTGACCTTTTTCATGGATTTCGTAAGTTTCTAATCTCTTGTTGCATGTTCTCTAAGTTTTGGAACTCAAGTCACTTGCGCCCCATATCTTTAAATTTTTTCATCAGGTTTGTGTTTTTCCTAACCTCACGATGGCCTGACTTGTTCTCTTCTTGTAGTGTCAAGTGTGTTTTTCAATTATGTGGTCAGTGGTTTGTAGGTTTTCATAACTTTGTAACTCCCAACTTTGAGTTATAAAGTTTCAATCCTCCATGAAGAAGCTATATGTTGTCCATCTCACATGTTTTGAGACGTTTCCTATGCATTTAATAAGGAGTATGGTACAACTTGGAGATTTCTTATCAAGGATTTTTGCAAGACATGCAAATCTTAGGGTTTTCTTTACCAAGGCTTAAAATAAAGCACCATATTAATTCAACACCAAACACACATCCTACCATTTTACATGACTTAAGGTGGTGGAGATTTATTTGGTCGAGTCTATAGTTGTACCTACATCTTCTACAAATATTTCTTAAATAATATGAGTGTTTCTTAGCATATTGTGAGCTCATGTAGCCTAGGATTGAAAATCATTGGCTTGGAATAAGGGGCATGGACCTGAGATCTTTTAAGCTGGAGGAATTTTGGGCATGTTTGGAAAGTAAGAGGAGATTTGTTGTTGATGAAAAAGTGTTAGAAAGTAGATTAGCTCACACCAACAGTTTTCCAGAAGTTGTGCTAAGCATGGACTTAATAAGTGCATGCACATGAAGATACATCCCAGAAACACAAGAAATAAAAGCCATGGATGGAATTGTTGTTGCTAAATTCTCTCTTGGAGTTGTTTCCCATGTGCTAAAGATTCCTAAGAAGGCACTCATAAAAGACATGTGTGTTGTAGTGGCTAGTGAATTTTTCAAAGCTAATGAGGAATGGTGCAAGAATTCTATGGCCAAAGGGTGGATAAAGTTTGAGAAAAGAGGTAAGCCATAGTTACCTGCTAAAGTTAAGAGAATGCATTTCAAAGGAGAAATTGTGGGTGCTATTGCTCTGTTACATCGAATTGTTGGAAATGTGCAAATTGAATCTTTCAAAGACTAGATGTTTCAATTTATTTTGGTTATCTATGATGAGAATGTGTTCATTGATTGGGCTTGGATAATTAGCTTTCATTTAAATGATCA
The DNA here is from genome assembly GCA_007258455.2 of Sequoia sempervirens. Taxonomy (NCBI): domain Eukaryota; kingdom Viridiplantae; phylum Streptophyta; class Pinopsida; order Cupressales; family Cupressaceae; genus Sequoia; species Sequoia sempervirens. The sequence goes on along the minus strand of VDFB02281492.1, from coordinate 389,469,461 downwards.
ATTATTCAATTTTTAAAAAACTATTACCTTTCATCTATGTTCCTACTTAATATATGTTATAGCTAGTCAAATTTCCTTTTGGTCAGGATTAAAGCCATAGGTACCTCCATCTTCTGGAATGCCTGTATATAAGTGCTATCCAAAATTTACCAAATAGGTTGGAATGGGAGATTTTTTCCTTCTCAATGATGCATTCTTGATGGAAGCTGTGAAGAAATTGGATGGAAACCCTAAAATTCTTTTTACGTCTAAGTCAATGTCTCTTGTATATGTGTTTGGAAGTTTCTATATTCAATTTGATAGGTTTTCCTACTTAAGAATAGGAGGTTTTGATAAATCCCCATTAAAACTACCTAGATAACTTGAAGATATACTAATAGTCCTAGAGGTCTATAGACAAATGGTTGTGGTAAATGTAAAATACATGAATATGGGGAAGTAGGGGTATCCTTTCCCATTGAAAACTCCTTCCTTCACATGAAAAAATAATCAAATGGCTAAATGCATTGAAATAATTCTTAAAGATTATAACCTCGAACATTTATTCATGAGGGCACATTTTCATAGCAAGGGTTTCATAAGATGGAATTTATTTGGAGGAAGTTCATATCAGCATCAGCCTTATATTGAGGACTTTTTTGGAAGACTGTGTTGATGAAAATGAAGTCTTGAAAAGGTATTATACAAGGTTAACCCTTGAGAAAATACACTATTTTGGTCTTTCCTTCTAGATTCCCGAAGGTGTGATTGAGAATTCGGTGGTCATTGACCTTGAATATGAAAAATTGTCAGATAAATCTCATCCAAAGGTTGACTGGAGTAAAAATGAAGTTTTGAATATGAATGTAAGAGCTACTCTAGTATTGAAGAGAGCTCAAGACCGGTTTAAGGGAAAATGGCAATAGGTCGTAGGTTCAACTCAAGAAAATGAACAAGGGTCCACACAGGCAATTACAATGAGTACATCATCAGGGAGAATGGCTACTAGGTCCTCTAGTTTAAATTCACAGTTTGGGGGGGTGATGGTGAGATTCTCAAAGAAATGATTAAATTAAAATCAATATGTGAACATGACAACATATCTACCCCTACTCCTAAAAAGAAAATCAACCAAAAAAAACTTGTACCTAAAGATTCTGATGTTGTTTTTAAGCAGATTGTTGAGGACAATACTTTTCCTCCTTTGTTAGAAGTGCCCTCTTGGCCAGTAGAAAATATACCCATCACTCCTGGTGAATCTAAAGAATTTCTCTAGGAAATAAAGACTCTATTTTGGTAGAAGCCTCCCCAATATGTCTGAGAAAAGTAGTGGAGTAAAAGAGAAAATATACTCCTACAACAACAGTTGGGGTCAAAAATTTAATCTAAACTTCTTGAAGGCCAAAGAAAGCTTAGAAAATGTACAAAATGCTAACTGGCCCTAGTTTTGGTAATCAAGTGTTGGAAATTGTAGATCCCATAAGAGATATAAATGAGGATGAAATAACAGTAGCTGACTATAAAGTCACACACATTGATATGGGGCCCCAAACACTTGAAGATGATGTGTATCATGCTAATTATTCAGTCAATGCCTTGGTCAAGCAAGTAAAAGAGGAAATAAAGGAGAAGGTGGCATTATAATATCAATTTCTTGATTTAGAAAACTTTATTTCTTCCACAGTTCCCCCTTCTATATCCAGTGGAGCCTCAAGTTCTTAGGAAAAAGTTATTGATGGGTCTACAATGCAATTAATCAAAAAGATTATGAGCTATTCCAAAAATATCAGCAAATGGATTGATGAGATGCTTTAGGAGACTATCCTCTTTATTAGTAAGTCTATAATTTTCTTCACCCAAGTTTTTGATAAGAGGAAGGAATTGATATCAGAGCTATGACAAGTCAGGAAAGATCAGACCAGTCTCTACATTCTCTCAAAAGAAATAAAAGAGTTGATTTCCATGGATTGAATGAGATTAATCAATGAACAAATTGTGAATGATCCAAAGGAGTTAGATCCTTCTTGGTCTATTTCATTGGAATGGAAACTAAGCATTTATGATAATATAGTAAAGGATATTTCTGAGGCACTTGGAAGGTATTTGTACATGTTGGTGGAGATTAAAGTAAATTGTCATGAGTTAGGGGTAGAAATAACTAATGAGTTCAATGAGAAGATTCTGGATTTGAAGGAAATTTTCCTAAAATTCAAGGAAGTATTCAACAAGGAGATGGCAGAACTTAACACAATTACCATAGAATATTTCTTGAAGCTTAGTAGATTGTAAGTCTACCTTACTTCCTTTAAAGCTAAAAAAAATAGGAGGTTTGACACTTTGAATGAGTCTGAGGCTGCTCTGACCAAAGTAAGAACCATATTACAGATCACCACAACACTAGGGAGTAAAGAGATATTGGCAATTATTACAAGGTATAGGGATTATAAATCCAAGATGAAAGCATAGGAAAAATAGTTACAACAAGGAGCGGTCGAGAATTTGGAAGACTGAGGTGGTAGGAAATGAGGCATAATTTTTTTTTAGTATTTTATGATACTTCTTTAGTTTGGCTCTTTTAACTTAAAACTCTTTTCAATTATTCGGTGTGGTTACTTTCAAGAAACTATTACCAAAGACAATTGATTATACTTTAAATATGGGTTTGGCTAATGGGATTCAAATCTTTTGGGAAAAATTTGATTTACTCATTAGAGCAAAACTCTGTTATTTTATATTGCTTTCTATTATTTTGATATAGAAAACGATGGTGGAGTTTGTGCATTCATGATCTTTGAATTATGGTGCATGAATCTATTTTGGTTATGTTGAATGTTCTTCTAGTGTTTGATCTATTATTGGAATGATGGATATTTTAATTTTTTGCATCAATTTGGTATCGTTTATCTGTGAGTGAGGATTATTTAGTGAGTGTTGATTCAATTTAGTCATGAAGTATTTTCTAGTTTTATCATATGAAGTCTTTGAATAGCTTTAAAGATTTCTAGTTAAAATCCCCTTCCTTTATTTTCCTTTTGATTAAAAAAACATGAGTTAATTTTTTTCATTGAATATCAAATGAAGGTAGCTACCACCTTTTAAAATAAGCAGAGAATCGTTCTGAAAATCATATTATTACTAATTCAACTATGGTTACATTTGTCACCTTAGTGGGTGTGAGAATATATAGTTAGGCAATAAATTTTTCAACCAACAATATATACATAGAATGTATATGTGTATATATGTACATGTTTGTAATAACTCATACATGAGAATATATACGTCCATATGTATACGTTGATAGATTTACTTACGTATATTCATGGATAGATATATCATATGCATGGAAGTATTGATTGGACATATCCAACACACACACACACATACATTTTGTATATATGCAAAAATCGATGAATATGTAAATATATGTGTTTAAGTATGGATATTAAAATAATGTTATATATATATATATGTATATAATTATGTTAATGTAAATGTATATACATATATATAATATACATATATATGTATATATAATTATTTTAATATATGTTTATATATATTTGATTGTAAATTAATGCATTTAATAATCATGTGGGTATATATATTATAAAGGTTATAATATATATATATATATATATAAGATTGTGTTATATTTAAAAGTGCTTTGAAATAAACTAAAGCATGTATATAAAGTGCTTCCATATATAGTAAAATGGCTAAACTTATTACTGCACACATATAGTGATGGTAGAATAAGTCATAAAGCATTTAAATAATGCATAAGTATTGTAGACACGTAAAATGTACCATTTGACATTGAACATCTAATCTTGACCACTAATATTGTTTCGTCCTGAATCATCCTTCGGTCTAACCATTTAATTGAATACCTTTATTTGATTACATTCATCAATATTCCTCTCTTAATTAAATAAATTAGTTATCTAATTAAGTCACCCTTTCTTGATAATTAAATTAACCATTCTGATCTAATTATCCTATTTAATTAAATAATTAATTTTATTTGATTAAATCCCTAAATCCTATCTATTAAATTAATTAAATTAAAACCCTATTTAGTTTAATCTAACATCATCTCTTTTAATTAAATAAATAAATAAATCTTATTTAATTAATCCTTTATCACATTCTTCTCATATTTGATTTAAATAAATCCACAAATTTAAGTCAAATAGGTCACATCATTTAACCCCTTCATTAAATTAATTAACCTTGATTAATTTAATCTCTTCTCATGTTCCATCCTCTATCTTTTAACACTTGCACATGAAAATAGAGTTATTTGGTTTATTAAATCTCTATTTTCTTCAACAAGACATCTTTTAAGGAATATTCCTCGGGTTTGAATTCAAAATCCAAGTGGACTTTGTCCTTCCAACAAGGCATTTACTCCACCTATAAAGTCCTTTTTCCTTGAGCCAAGTGGCATTCAATGCATCTTCTTTCCCTCTTACATGTCATTTCAACAATTTCAAAATTCAAATATATGCATTTATTGACACAATCTTCAAAACTTGCACATTCTCCATCCATTCACCCATTGACAAGTGACACTTTGTCATTGGCTAATTCTTAGTCCCACATTGCTCCATTTTGGACATTCTTTCATCTTCTCATCCTATAAAAAAAAGGCTAATCTCCTCATTCTAGCATCCACAATTTGAGTAAACTTATTATGCTCAAATTATTAGCAATCTTTATCCATATTAGTGAGTTCATAGCTAGGTTATGCAGATTTTTCTATTGGAGCACTCATCAATCTTCAACAAAGTGGATCAAATTTCTTCATCAAATCACCATTGCATCATTGGAGTTGGGAAAGGACCAATTTTCACATCAAATTGGCACCAATTCCCTCAAGAGATTGAGAATTTAGTTTGCTTTAGAATAGGATTTGATATATTTTAAGTATTATTGTGTTTTTCATCTCATTTCCTTTCCCTTTTGCAATTTAAATGGATTTCTTGAGGAATCTACATTACACCTTGCATTTGAATCTAATTTGTTGTTTGTTTATTGTCTTATTGTAGGTTTAGGATCTAGGTTCACATTTTGGCACTAGAAGGAGGGAAATCTCACATTTCAATCATGTTTTTTGTCAAAAACTTTGTGTTTTTCTTTGTCTACAGAAAAAATCTATCGTTGGAAGCTCAGCATCATTGTTCAGCACCGTTAGTTCTCCAATGTCGCTATATAGGACCACTAAAAATTAAAAATGTGATGCCTCAGTCTTCCTGCCCATAAAATTTGAATTCTAAACTGTGTTGCTGAGCTAAATAGACCCATGGAAATCTTTCAAAAACCCAAACTGCACCGCTAGCTAAAAGTGTGATGCCTTCATGCTCACTAGTTCAGTTACAGAACGACGCTATACAACACTGTTGAGGAAATCAAACTGTGATGCCTTTGTGGATTGAACCGTTGGAGGGGAGTATGAAGTGGAATTTTATTTGAAGCGTGTGCTTTTTGTCAAATTATGTTTCTTTTGTCTATTTTCTATCTTTTTGACCTCTATTTTGTAGAATATAACTGATTTTTCTTAAAGGTTGGATCGATCAAAGACGAAAGGGAAGAGAAGCATGATGATGTAATCTCACAAAAACAAGTTTTTTTAAACACTCTAGTTTTTGTTTAACACTCTTGGAGGATTCATTACTCCTCTTAAGGAAAAAATTTGTCATCTTTTTATGCTTAGGATTTACTAATTTTGTTTGGGCATTAAAAAGAAATTTTGAATTCTTGTTACAAAAAGGATTAAAATGAACATTAGGACTCAAATTTACTAAAGTTTGTTTTGGGATTAAAAAATAAAAATTGAACAAGGAAAATTGTCACACTTTGGTGCTTTTAAAACAAACTCACTTTTTCTTTGAGGATTTAAAATAAACAAGTGTTTGCATTGTTTTAGAATTATGTACACAAAGTAATATCATCAAAAGACGTATGTGCTTCTCTCATGCCTCATGGTGATCTTTAGAATCAAAAGGATTTTGGTGACATTAAGTTGCGTAAATAATTGCCCATACACACTTCAATTTGGGTTTAAAATTGAACAAATTGTGCGAGTGTGAGTGGATTTCTTGCATGTATTCTCCCTTTGTTTCTAAACAAAGGTTGATCGAACTATGAATACATTTAATCACTATTGTTTATCTTAGAGGGCATGCCTCGGGAAAAAAGTACTCACACAAGGGAATGACTCAACTGGTAACACTCTGAACCCGAGAGTATTTCCAGCTAGGATATAAATGTGGGTATTGAAGTAAACACCAATATTAAGTGGTTCACTCTGATGAGAAGGGTAGAAATGGTCTCTCACCACATTGGGTCAACTCCTATGAATGGAAAGTCCTAATTAAAAACCCATGTTCTAGAATTGCCAAAATCCTTGATCTATTTGTTGGTGCAAGAATGGTCATTCTGAAGCCGCCCCACACTTTTACAGTCTTTAGTAGAAATGGAAAGCATGCCATGGGAGTTTCATGGGTGTTGATGCTTGGCTGCCCCATATAAGTGAGTGTCATGGAGGGGAGTCAGTGGAGTAAAGCATCTAACCATTCACTAAAGATAAGCGTAGTTGGACTTGTCCAAGTGGGGACTCAACAAATATTGTCTTTCATATCCAGAGGGTTGTGCTTATTCTTGGTGAAAAAACACTTTGCTTGTTTGAAAAAATTTGGAAACAAACACTTAACATCATCATCAAAATTTCAAACCCTTTAGGAGGAAAATACCATTGCCCAAATTCATGTGTTATTGCTTGCCCTTGGGATTCACATCCTTAGAGGTTTCTAAAAACTTGAACTTACATCTCAATTTTCCTACTAAAGATAAAGAATAGGTAACCCTTGCCTTGAATTTATCAAATTTCTACATAACATACTTTGGGGGATTCAAAGAAATTAAGACATTGGACATATAGTTTGGAAAACATAATCAAAGAAGTGTTTGTGATAAAATGAAGTCACTAAGCAAAGATAACAAAATTGACCCTCACAAGTGTTGAAACCTCATGATTTCCAAGAAAGTCAAAATCCCAAAATGAGAATCCTTGAGTCAAAGTTCAAAATTTAGGAGTCACACTCGAAAGATCATCAAGAAATACAATAGGAAGTGCAATCAAAAGAAACATATCAAAATAAGAAAAAAAATCACAAGGTTCTATAGACTCATCCCTTTGAACAATCTGGAAATGAATGTTCAATTTGAACCACTTATTAGTTATAGAGGTCCTTAGAAGTATTGTATGTTCTTCAATACCGAGGTCTAGTAAACAAAGCATCTTTTTAGGTATATCCTAGGATCAAAATCAAACCCCCATCCATCTTCAAACATCAAAAATAAAATCATCTCATCAGAAACTCTTTGAGAGTCTTGAAAAAATCCGTCATGTTAAACTTTGGGAAAAACATTTGAAATTAATCCAAAATCACCTTGTTTGATTGCATGTGTGTAGATACATCTGTCTCTACATGTTTGATCAAATTATCAAAACTTTTGAACAAATTCATCCCTTGATAACATCCAACATCATGGGGTTTATGAGTTCATTATTAAAATCATCTTGTTTGGATAGGAGTGTTTAGATGAATCCTTCTTCTCACACCTAGACAAATCATCATCTTGTGAATGATTTAACTCTATGGAAACATCCAACCCCTTAGAGTTTATGAGTTCACCAAAATCTAAATCCAAAACAAATCAATCCTAAATCAAGTCCTAGAGTTTAACATACCCTTTAGTATTTTCTCAAAAAGAGTTCCAATCATCCATCAAAACATCCATCTAACATCCATATCATTATCATCCTTTGATCTTAGCATCATCCTAAAATTTTCTCTTTTGTGCCTAAAGATATATCAATCCAAAGAATTAGAGATTCATCTCCCATATTCTTGAAAATTTTATCACTATTTTATGGTGCAGACTAGATCTCAACACAAGAAGAACATGGAACCTGATAAAGAAACACCCGCTTCAAGTGACCTAAGCCAAAAAAACACCGAAATGAATCCTATTGAATCAAGAAATCCTTTGACTAACTTCATCTCATCATCAAAAAATCCACAAGAGGAAATTCAAGAAGAAGATCTTACCTTTGGGATGTCTCATGAATAAATCACTGAAATGATCCAAAATCTGGAGAACCATAAGATCATCAATATCATGATGAGGCTTAACCCTTCACTATACATGCTCAAACTAGCAAAACAAGGGGCCAAATTACCTTCTTATTTCGAAATGAGCTCTATAGTGGAACCATATTTGGAGGTTATGCCTCCAATTTCATCCACAATCCCCATCTCATCTACACCCCCATCCCAAAGCATCACTCAAAACATCCTGCATATCACAACATCTTTTTCTCCAACTCAACCTAACATTAATAAGAGTATGCCCCTCTCACTTTCCATGATCCTAATGATCCATCATCATTATCGTTCAACGCAACACCCCAAACTTCTCTCTCCATAACTTTGCAAGGAGAAGAAGACATGTTCAGACTTGGGGGAATTTTCAACAAATCATTTTCTCAAGAGATCACACCTCTCAGATTTTCACCTCTTCCACCATTACCACCATTATCCACATCTCTACTTGGCTTGGGACTCCCTCCTTTACCAAATATCAATCAAAATCATGCCAAACTCTCAAAACTTATCATTGATATCACAACAATAGATGACAACACAATCAATCATGAAATCATCAACCACCCCCCAAACATCTCAAAGCATGGGCTCCCAAGGACCAACCACATTGATCGCACCATTCACCACTCAAACCATCAACATGACATCACCACTCACCACCACCACAAGCACCATTTTGAATCCACCATCACCCCCACCACCACCAAGCTCCAATATATCTATCCAGTATAGTATGGCATTGTAAGCTACTCAACAAGCTACTTATCAAAAGAAATTTCTGCAAGTAAAAAATCAAAAAGCCGCACAAATAGCTGCTCAATAAGCCGTACAATTAGTTGCTCAACAAGCCGCACAACTAGCTGTTCAACAAGCCACTCAAGCTGTACAAGCTACTCAAGCAACCCAAGCCGCACTACAAGCACAAAAGGCTGCTCAAGCCCAAATATTATTGCAACAACAAGTGGCACAAGCCCAAGCACAAGAACAAGCACAAGCACAAGATCAAGCTCAGGCACACGCCCAATTTCAAGCACAACAAGCACATGCACAAGCATAGTTTCTTGCACAAAAAAAAGCAGCACAACTACAAGTATATTAGAAATCAATAAAACAATACCAAGAGAAGCAAGAAGTAGCCTAATTAGCAACCCAACAATAAGCATTGTTGGTACAAAAACAAACACAAAATCATGCTCAACAACAGGAAATCTTAGTGCATCAACAACAATACCAACAACAAGCGTTTATACAAGAGTAAGTGTAGACATATATGGTTCAACATAATGCACAAATATCACCAACCAATACACCCATCACATCTACAAGCGAACCACCTCAAAACACTTTCATCCCACCTCCTAACCCGCAAAATGATGTGACATCACAAATCAAGTTTCTCTCACAACAAGTGATCGATCTTCAATTAGGGTGAACTATAAGAACATCTAGTAACTAGTTCCCTTACTCATTTGACATGAGCCTTGTTATGAAACCATTTTTATAGGGATTTGAGATCCCCAAGTTTGACAAGTACCATGGGACAGAAAACCCTGAAGATCACATTAGGGAATTCTAGGTTCATTGCATGGAAGTTGTGTATGACAATACCTATATTATGTGGCTATTTTTTTGGAAGGCCACACTATGGGATGGTTCTCTCACCTACCCAAAGGCATCAATAAATTCCCATAAATCATAGATGCATTCATAAAAAACTATGCATGTAATATCACCATGGGTGTTAGTCTTGAAGAACTATTGGCTCTGAAACAAGGTAAGAATGAATCATTCGCTTCATTCCTACAATGATGGCAATCCAAGGCCAATTGGATCAAGTGGGTCATGCCTGAGGAACAACAAGTATGCACCACCATATCCAACCTTGACGGCCTCTTGGCATTCCATCTCAAGGTCTAATGGATCACCACATACGACCAGTTGATTTCCAAGGTGCTTAGCATCGAACGAGCCCTTATGACACAACCGAGAGGATCAACTTCATATCCTAAACAACAAAATAATTTCCCACCCACCAACTACAATGACAAACCTCGCACATGGGAAAGAAAAAAAAATGTTACCAATGATAGTGTTGTTGATGCCAAAGTTGTCATCAGCACCCCTTAGTAGAACACACCCGCACCTCAACAAAAAATCCAAAATCATCATCAAGCGAACACAACAACACAATAGCCAAATAATCAAGCGATCAATAACATGAATGACCAAAGAGGACCTCCCCAGCAAAACAAGAACTTCACCAAATGAAAGTACACTACTCTCAGGGAACCACTTGAAGTCATCATGAAGAAATTACTAAATGAAAATCTCATCAAGATCCCCACTTATGAGAACTACCAAGAACTAGACATTAAACCTTCTTGGTACAATGAAAATCAAATCTATGAATTCCACAAAATCAAAGGGCACACCACTAACAGTTGCATGAGACTAAAGAACATAGTCCAAGACCTCATTGATCAAAGAATCATCAATGTGGAATAGACAACAGGGAACCAAAATCTCAAAATATACACGAATTTGATGCCTAATCATAACAATAAAGGCAATAATAACACTGATAAGGGGAAAGGCACCTACAAAAACATAAATGATGTATATGAAAATCTCGTTTCTTCCCTAGATGAATATTGTTTAGTAATCACTATCAAAGGAGCCTATACCTATTGTGGAGTCACCACAAGAGGCAACAAAGTTACTATCACAGGGTCACCCCAACCAAACAGAAATTCTATGAGAAATCCAAGATTCATTCCCAATGGTTACAATGTCCTTGATCAGCTAAAAGGAACCCCAACACAAATCTCTATTATGGAATTGTTAAAAATATCATCTTCCCATAAGAAAATCCTTGAGGAAGCATTGGCTTCATCCACCATCCCCACAGATCTTGATGTGAAACAATTCCAAGCTATGGTTGGAAACATCATCACCCCAAACCTCCTTATGTTCTCTGATCAATATTTTCTCGCTCAACCATCTCATAACTGTGCACTCCACTTAGAAGACCTAGTCCAAAAAATTAAAGTCAAGCGAGTCTTGGTGGATGGAGGTGCAGGCTTGAATATTTGTTCCCTCAAGCTCATTAAATAGTTAAAAATCTCAGAGGGTTCCATTGACAAAGGAAAAGGTATCAAAATCAGAGCATATGATGATTAGGAGAGACTACATCCCAAGGCACAATCAAAATCCCTATTCAAGTAGGGCCAGCTATCATGGAAAACACCTATCAAGTCCTAGACCTTGACTTACCTTATAACATTCTCCTAGGATGACCATGGATTCATGCAATGCAAGTGGTAGCATTAAATTTTCATCAATGTGTCAAGTTCACATATGAAGGACAAGAGGTCACTATCCATGGAGACCCTAAGCTATTATCCTATTGTAAGAACCTTGAGGAAAAATACTAAAAAATCCCTCAAGTGCCTAAAAATGATGAAGGCCCATCAACACTGTAAATTGATCCAACCACTCTCACATCCACTTTTGCAATAGAGACACCCACCACTCCCGCCATTCCCACCATCTCTAATATCAAACTCATCATCCAGGATAATGGTTACAAAAACTACATGATTCCCAAAAATGATTTAATGGTAGGCGAGTTACCACAATCTCCTAGATCATGAGGACGTCTGCAAGCAAATGAAGCCTCTACATCTCAAACATCCCGCGAAGACTACCCCAACTTCATAAGTTGGGGAGATATTAGACGAGAAGTCATAGAGGAGGATCCGTCTCATCTCCTATACCAAGATGATAGACCAGTAGCCAATCTACCATTGGATGACAGAAGCAAAGGTTTGCAAATGATGCTTGCAATGGGTTATGATAGAAAACCGAGACTTGGAATAAATAACAATAGGCTTCTAATACCTATCATTCTAGAGACCCAAATGAAAAATCTTGGCCTTGGACATACCCCTCCAAGTATAACCATACATGGTCGAAGTGCTCCAGTTAGAAAGGTCAATAATCCTCCTCAGTAATCTACAACCGAACTTCACTTACCTATATCTATAGGTTGAGTCATAGACAACTTCACATTTGATATAACTAATGTTTGTAGTAGTAGTAATGATGAGGATTGTTGGAATATTGTGCCTCAATCTCACAGGCTAAAACCTCTAAAAGAGCCAAGTTAGTGTGACATCTTTATTGTTTGGCTGACTAGCAGTTGTGCAACCTTGTGAAATGTTTAGGTCACTAAGACCTTGTTACTATCATGCTGACTGAAGCTATCACTATGACTTGTGGTGTTTGGTGTAACCCTCTGCCGAGTGGGTTAGTCTGGCTGATAGTTTTGTTCCTAGCAGATGTCGGGGAGACTCATGGTGACTGGAGTCATTAGAGTAACACAAATGCTTCGGTATGAAGTCCTAGTGATATATGGCATGTCTCACTGAGAGTTATTCACTTGGAGTCATCAGAGTAACATGAAGGCTTCGGTATAAAGTCTTAACGATGTATTTTTTTCTTGCCAACATTGCTATGTGTGTTTATTATCTGATGTCTTCAATGAGACTCATCACAAAAGGTGGACTCGTGGTAACTTGGAGGCTTCGGTAAGAACTCTTACCGATGGATGAAGTCTCACTAATGGTAGAAAATTTTAGGGTAACTTGAAGGCTTCAATATGATCTCTTGGTGAATAGCGATAGTCTTGCCAATGGGAATGCTGGTGTCTGTGACCTTTGAACATCGGTATGACCTCTCACCGAATAGTGATTGTCTTGGTGAATAGCACTACATGTGATGATATCGGTATGATGTCTTGGTGACAGTTCTTGAACTCAGTGTAACCTCTTGTTGAAGGTGATGAGTCTGGCCAATATTGACAATCAGGTCTTGTGGCATTAGGGAGACACAGTTAGTGTCTCACCAACATGCGAACACAGGTTGAACATTTTGACCAATTGGGAGACTATCCTATGTGGTGTGTCTTTGACCAATTAGAGAAGCAAAATGGGAACTGCTAGTACTTAGACTATTGTGGCCATTCCTGTGAGGAAGTTCAATAGACCAGTGTCGACATGGATATAGTCTGAGATCGATGATGGTGTTCAATTGAATGGTGGTTGAATGAATGGTTGGATGAATAGTTTGATGAGTGATCAGTGTGAATTCAATTATGAGAGCATTGTATCTTGAATGTTCTATACAAGTTTGATCAAGGATTTATGCTGTTGTAAATTGACATCAGAAAGAAAAGTATGATCACTGTATGTAATTTTTGTTACTATAATACAAAGAGGCTTTTCTTGGTGTGGTGGATTTTTCTCCCATAAGGGTTTTCCCACGTAAATATGGTGTTCATTTGTGTATGTTTATTTCTTTGTTTCTATTATTTCTTTCAAGTGTATCTTAATTGGACTGTAATTGAAAATATAAAAGCACCTTTGCATTCTTCCCTAAGGTTTTGACTTTAGGAGAGTTGTTTCTGCACCTTAGCTTTCCTTACAAGTGGTATCAGAGCCTGGCTAGTTGTGTTATCCTTGTTGGTACGTTGGGTTTTTGGTGTCAATTTCTATTCAGTGGGAGTCTTGTATAAGTTTGGTAATTCAAATTACAGGTTAAGATGGTGAGCACGTCAGGAAATATTGAAATTGAGAAATTCAATGGCAGCAATTTTGAGTTGTGGAAACTCAAAATGGAAGATCTGTTGGTTGATTGTGATTTGTGGATTGTTGTGTTTGGAACGAAGCCTATAGGAATGAAGCAAGAGGATTGGGACCTTGCAAATAGAAAATCAAAGGGGTTGATAAGGCTCTGTTTAGAAAACTCTGTTCTTCTGAATGTTCATGAAGAAAAGACTGCATCTTCCTTGTGGAAAAGACTGGTAGCTATTTATCAAGGCAAGTCCTTGGTGAATAAATTGTTCTTGAGGAAGAAGTTGTACACTTTGAGAATGCAGGAGGGAGGGTTTGTTGCTGATCACTTAAATGCATTCAACATGATGATTGCACAGTTAACATCTATGGGTGTGAAGATTGATGAACAGGATTGATGTATGTTGTTACTATGTTCTTTGCCATATTCTTGGGATCACCTGGTGATGGCTATTGGGAGTACGACATCCACTTTTAAGATGGAATATGTTGTTGCTTCTTTGTTATCAGAAGAGATGAGAAGGAAATCTTCTGAGATGATGGAGGCTCAAGTTGTTAGAGGCAGATCAAAAGAAAAAGGAAAGAAGAAGGACAAGAAGTCCAAATCCAAATCAGAAGGGAGATCAAAGTCTCCTAGAAAGAATTCCAAGGTGAAGTGTTGGAATTGTGGGAAACTTGGTCATGTCTGAAAGGATTGTAAAGAGGAGAAAAAGAAGAAGAATTCTTCTAAAAATAATTCTTCTCAGAGTGATGCAAACTCCTTCATTGCAGCCTTGGCTACATAGGCATCAAATGATGTCTAGTTGATTGATTTTGGAGCATCTTTCCACATGACATCTCATAGAGACTGGTTCAAAAAGTATGAAAAATACGATGGTGGAAAGGTGTATTTGGCAGGTGATTCATCTTTGGAAATTGTTGGCCATGGAAGAGTCAGAATTCAATTCCCTAATGGAAGAGTGAAGGGAATCAATAATGTAATGCATATTCTAGATCTGGCTCAAAATTTACTTTCTGTTAATAAGCTGAATGATATTGGAGTGCAAATCACATTCTCTGGAAATGGTTGGAAGATGACTAGAGGCTCAATGGTGCTAGAAAGGGGTGCTCGTATTGGTACCTTGTATAAGCTGGATGCACATGTTGTTCAATGCAATAGTGTCTCTGCAAAGTCACATAAAGCTACTCATGGAGAAAAGATGGTAAAATTTCCTGATAGTGTAACCTCTATGGAAGTTAAACTTCCAACAGAAATGATTATGCTCTAGCATCATAGGCTAGGCCACATTAGAGAGAAATGTTTAAAAACATTGAATAATAAAAACCTGGTTGAGGGGCTTGAAGATTGTAACCTTGAATTTGAGTTTTGTGAACATTGTATATATGGTAAATAACACCATGTTTCATTTTACTCTAGTCCTCACAAATCTTCTGGTTTGCTTGATTATATACATTCTAATGTTTTTGGTCTAGTGAATGTCCCTTCTTTGTCTAAGTCAAGGTACTATGTATCGTTCATTGATGATTATTCAAGAAGAGCATTTGTTTATTTTTTTAAAAGTAAATAAGAAGTGTTCAATTGGTTTAAGGAATTTAAGAACCTTGTAGAAAATCAAACTGGAAGAAAAATAAAAAATTTTAAGGACTAATAATGGTGGTGAATTTTGTTCTGATGATTTTGAGAGGTACTATAAAGATCATGGGATTAAAATACATAAAACTACACCTTACACTCTGCAACAAAATGGAGTTGTAGAAAGGTTCAATAGGATAGTGATGGAAAAAGCACAAAGTATGCTAAGTAGTGTTGGATTGGAGGAGAAGTTTTGGGCTGAGGTAGTTGCTACAACATGTTATTTGATAAATTGTTCTCTGAATTCTACTCTTGTTGAGAAAACACCTTTGGAAGCATGGTATGGAAAGAAGCCCTCTCTAAGACACATTCGAGTCTTTGGCTATGAGGCATATGCACATGTGCCGAATGAGAAAAGATCTAAATTGGAGAACAAGGTTGTCAAATGTTATTTTATTGGTTATAGTGTTGGCATAAAAGGATACAAGCTTTGGAATCCTGATACGGAGAAGGTTTTATACAAAAGAAGTGTTATCTTTCATGAGTTGAAGCCTTCTATCTTGGATCTACAGTCAAAGACAAAATCAAAAAACAAAAAGGATGTAGTTGAAATTCCTCTGACACCAGATAAAGAGGAATTGAAAATTCAAAATGTACCTAAACTAAGGAGAGCTCAAGTAGTTCTAAGAGTTCTGATGAAGAAGAACAACCTCAACCTCAGCAAGGGAGGAGGTCAACTCATGAAAGAAAGCAACCTGATAGGTATGGGTTCTCTTTGATAGATTCTACTTGTGCCTATGCTTTAATTTCTAGCACTGATGAGCCTAGGACTGTGAAAGAGTTATTTAGAATGTTTGATTCAAACTTTTGGTTGGAAGCCATGAATGAAGAAATGGCATCATTATAAAAGAATGATACTTGGAGTTTGGTTCCCTTGCCTGAGAAAAGTTGTGGGCTGCAAATGGGCAATTAAAAAGAAAATAGGTCTGGATGGTATGTGGAAAAATATAAGGTGAGGTTGGTTGCGAAGGGTTATTCCCAGGTAGAGGGAATTGATTATGGGGAAATATTTTCTCCTGTAGCTAAGCTGATGTCCATTAGATTTCTTTTGTCACTTACAGTAGCATATGACTTAGAGATTGAGTAGATGGATTAAGGTAATCTCCTAGAATGTGGTCCCAGAAGTTTGAAACTTTTTTTTTCATTAGGATTTGTAAGATCAAAATTTGATCATTGTGTGTATTACAAAGTTGAAAGTGATTGAGTTCTTATTATTGCTCTCTATGTTGATGATATATTGTTCATAGGAAATAGTAAGTTAATGATTTTTTATCTTAAGTCTCAGTTTTCTACAAAGTTTGAAATGAAAGATCTTGGTGCAGCAAGGTATATTCTGGAAATGGAAATAACCAGGGATAGGAAGGGTAGAAATTTTTTGCTCAGTCAGAGTAAGTATATTAAAACTATTCTAGAGAGATTTTGTATGACTGATTGCAAGCAACTAGTTGTTCCAATTTTGCAGGGAATGAAGCTATCTATTGAAGACTGTCCAAAATCTCCTACTAAGATGGAGGACATGACTAGTGTTCCTTATGCTAGTGTGGTTGGAAGTCTAATGTATGCAATGGTCTGTACAAGGCAAGACATTGCCCAAGTAGTGGGAGTACTTAGTCAGTTTATGGCTAATCTTGGAAGGATACATTGGGATGCTATGAAGAGAGTGTTTAGATATTTGAAGGGAACTTTAGAATATGCTTTGTGTTACCATAGTAACTTGGTTGAATCACAGAGGAATCTCAGCATTCGAGGCTATGTGGATTTTGATTGGGTAGGGGACATTGACATCAGAATATCCACCAATGGATATATTTTCATGTGGAATGGTGGTGCAGTGAGTTGGATGAGTAAGCGGCAGGTTGTAGTTGCTTTTTCCACTACATAGGTAGAATACATGGCAGAAACACATGCCTATAAAGAAGCAATTTTGTTAAAATGTTTGTGTTCTAACATTTGTTTTGATGCAGGGAAAATAACAATTTACTGTGACAGTCAGAGTGCTATTTTTTTGGCAAAGAATCCTACTTTCCATGCCAGGATGAAACATATAGATGTATAGTATCATTTTGTACGAGATATGGTGGAGGATGGAAAGGTCTCATTAGAAAAAGTGGATACTTTGGAGAATGTTGCATATGCATTGATGGAGCAAGTGAGCACATAAAAGTTTAGGTGGTGTTCCAGTTCAATGGGCCTTAGTGCCCATGAATTTCAATAGTTTTGTTGTGCTCTGGAGGTGCCTGTGTGATCTTTGTCAAGTGGGAGATTGTTGGAATATTCTTCCTCAATCTCACAGGCTGAAACCTCTGAAAGAGCCAAGTCGGTGTGACATCTTTATTTTTTGGCTGACTAGTAGTTGTGCAACCTTGTGAAAAGTTTAGGTCATTGAGACCTTGTTACTGTCATGTCGACTAAAGTTATTGCTGTGACTTGTGGTGTTCAGTGTAACCCTCTACCGAGTGGGTTAGTTTGGCTGATGGTTTGGTTCCTAGCAGATGTCGGGGAGACTCATGGTGACTGGAGTCATCGGAGTAACACAAATGCTTTAGTATGAAGTCCTAGCGATATGGCATGTCTCGCCGAAATTTATTAACTTGGAGTCATCAAAGAAACATGAAGGCTTTGGTATGAAGTCTTAGCAATAGATGTTTGTCTTGCCAACATTGCTACATGTGTTTATTATCAGATGTCTTCGGTGAGACTCATGGTGAAAGGTGGTCTCTGGGTAACTTGGAGGCTTCGGTAAGAATTCTTAGTGACAGATGAAGTCTCACTGATGGTAGGACATTTTGGGGTAACTTGAAGGCTTTGGTATGATGTCTTGGTGAATAGAAATAGTCTCACCAATGGGAATGATGGTGTCTATGTGACCTTTGAACATCGGTATGACCTCTCACCGAATAGCGATTGTCTTGGTGAATAGCGCTACATGTGATGATATCGATATGATGTCTTGGTGACAAGGAGAAGTCTGAGCAATAGTTCTTGAACTTGGTGAAACCTATTGCCGAAGGTGATGAGTCTAGTTGATATCGATAATTAGGTCTTGTGGCATTGGGGAGACATAGTTAGTGTCTCACCGACATGCGAACATAGGTTGAACATTTTGACCAATTGGGAGACTGTCCTACATGGTGTTTCTTTGACCAATCATAGAAGCTGAATGGGAACCGCTAGCAGTTAGACTGTTGTGGTCATTCCTATGAGGATGTTCAACAAACCAGTGTCGACATGGATATACTCTAATATTGATGATGGTTTTTGGTTGAATAGTGGTTGAACGAATGGTTGGATGAATAATTTGATGAGTGATCAGTGTGAATTCAATTCTGAGAGCATTGTATCTTGAATGTTCTGTACAAGGTTGATCAAGGATCTATGTTGTTGTAAGACATCAGAAAGATAAGTTTGATCTATGTGTGTAATTTTTGTTACTGTAATACAAAGAGGCTTTTCTTGGTGTGGTGGGTTTTTCTCCCATAAGGGTTTTCCATGTAAATCTAGTGTTCATCTATGTATGTTTATTTCTTTGTTTTTGTTATTTCTTTCAAGTGTATCTTAATTGGATTGTAATTGAAAATTTAAAAGAACCTCTGCATTCTTCCCTAAGGTTTTGACTTTAGGAGAGTTGTTTCCACACCTCAGCTTTCCTTACAAGGATCCCATATCCAACATACCTAGTCTCTTCAAGGATACCACCCTTCTCATGATTAACACCTTATCATTTGAGTCAGACCATCAAAATCATGAAATCCACCTAGTTTACCCCCAACTCATAAATTATGACCAACGAGGACCTCTAGTTCTTGATATGTTCAAAAATGATGAGGCACTCTCGAAATTCATGGGACTATAGGATAAAATTCCATGTGGGGATCACAAAGTAGGATTCATAATTGACCTAGATACACAGGCCTATTATGGGGAAATGATTGAATTCTTTAGTCACAAAAGTGAGAAATTAAGAATCATATCTAAGTCCTTGAGTGAAAACCACACTATGGAACTCTCTGACATGAAAAATGTAAAAAGAAAGGATGTATCCAAAGGTGAAAACCTCTCTGAGGCATCTGAGGATGGGGGATTCAATATTCCTTTCACAACTCTTCATCAAGAAAAATTAGTAGTCCTAGCAGAAAAGTGCAATCTAGTTAATCTAGGAATAGAGGAGACCCCGCACATCACATTCTATGTGGAATCACTACAATTAGAGGAACAAGAACTCCTAGCAGCTTTCTTGAGGGAAAGAAAATTTAACTTTTCATGGAGCTACACAGACATGCCAGGGCTTGATCTAGAAATTGTAGTTCATCATCTAGCAGTATATCCTAAAGCAAAACTTTTCAAACAAAAGCTTACAAAAATGCACCCTCAGATTGCTCTACTAGTCAAAATGGAACTAAAGAAGCTATTAGATGTAGGATTCATTCGACTGAAAGACTATCCAGAATGGGTGTCAAACCTAGTTCCTATCTCAAAATCTGATGGGGGCATCAGAATCTGCATAGATTTCAGGGACTTAAACAAAGCATGTCCAAAAGATGACTTCCCATTGCCCAACATCGATATAATCATAGATATGAAGGTAGGACACAAAATGCTTCCTTGATGGATGGTTTCTCAGGATACAACTGGATAATGATTGCTAAAGAAGACCAACATAAAACAATTTTCACTTGTCCATGGGGGACTTACTATTGGAATATGATGCTATTCGGCTTGAAGAATGTAGGAGCAACATACTAAAGATCCATGAACTTAATCTTCCATGAAATGATCCATAAAACTATTGAAGATTATGTCGATGACATACTAGCCAAATCCAGAAAGAGGAAAGATCATATAGCAACCCTACGTACCATTTTTGATAGGCTGTATGAATATAAGGTCCAATCAAATCCAAAGAAGTGTTTCTTTGGCATACAATAAGGAAAATTGCTAGGGTATATAGTTTCAATGAGAGGTATTGAGGTAGATCCAACAAAGGTAAAAGAAATCCTTGAGATGGAGGCACCCAAAACATTGAAGCAATTAAGAGGTCTCCAAGGCAAGCTCCAGTCCATCCAAAGATTTATAGCACAATTAGCAGATAAACAAAATCCATACTCTCACCTACTTCACAAGGGAGTAGCATACAAGTGTGAAGAAGCCTTCAATAAGATTAAAGAATATCTACTTACAACGCCATTCCTAATGCCACTGATCCCAAGAAAACCATTAATTCTCTATGTGTTAGTAATAGCAGCAGCCCTTGGTGCTCTTCTAGCTCAGCATGAAAAAAACGGGATAGAAAGGACCATATATTATATCAGTAGAACAATGGTCAGTCATGAGTTAAATTACTCATTCATTGAGAAAGCATGTTTAGCATTAGTGTTTTCTTCACAGAAATTTAGACATTACATGTTGGCACACAAAATAAAACTCCACCAAAATTGACCCTCTCAAGTACTTATTGTGAAAAGCAATGCTCACATGTAGAATGGCTAATTGGGTCATGATCCTATTAGAGTATGACATTGAATATGTGGAGCATAAAGCAATTGAAGGCCAAGTCATCACAAATCAACTTACAAAAGCACCAATCTATTCAAAAAATCCTCTCATCTTAGAGTTTCCAGATGAATCCATCTTCAATTTTAACATAGCCGACCATTGGATACTTTCTTTGATGGATCATACACACAACATGGATCAAGAGCCAGTGTTTTCTTTATCACCCCACAAGGGGACTGCATACCAAGGTCTTATAAATTGGTGTTCCCCTACACTAATAACATTGTAGAATATGAGGCTTTAACCATAGGTCTCAAAATAGTAGTACAGTGGAACATCATGGCCCTCAAGGTATACGAAGACTCTCAAGTAATAATAAACCAAGTGAATGATGAGTACCAGACTAAGGATGACAAGCTCACTCTATACAAAAAATTGGTGGAGATTCTCAAGGAATCCTTTATCAACATCACATTTGAATAGATACCCAGAGCCAACAATAGAACAATAGACACCATGGAAACAATTGGATCCCTAATTGACATTCCTCGTAATGTTCTAAAACATTAATTCTTGGTAGAGCAACTTATCATGCCCACATTCGAGGTACCAGAATCAAAATCTGTGTGTGAAATCATTGGTCCCGATGATCCCTAGTACCATGACATTTATACCTACTTGCGAATAGGGGTCATACCTGCTGACTGACCCTTAACCTTAAAATGAACCTTTTGTCAAAAAGGCATCCCGTTTCATCATCCTAGGAGATACCTTGTATCGTAGGAGCAGCAAAGGAACCCTATTACATTGTTTAAACGCCGAGGAGGCATTGACTGCTTTAACTAAAGTACATAATGGTATCTATGGTTCACACTCAAGCCAAATGACCCTAGCCAAGAAATTGATGAGGATGGGGTATTATTGGCCTACAATGGAAAGAGAAGCACATGATTATGTCAAAAGGTGTCTACAATGTTAGCAGCATGGGGACCTCATCCATGCTCTAGCTCAACAACTTCATTCCATCATCACACAATGGCCCTTTTCACAATGGGGACTCGATCTCATTGGAAAAATTACTCCCACTTCATCTAATGGCCACATGTTCATCATAACAGCCACTGATCACTTCACCTAGTGGGTAGAGACCATACCCATGATGTACATAATCGGGACACAGAT
The DNA here is from genome assembly GCA_007258455.2 of Sequoia sempervirens. Classification (NCBI taxonomy): domain Eukaryota; kingdom Viridiplantae; phylum Streptophyta; class Pinopsida; order Cupressales; family Cupressaceae; genus Sequoia; species Sequoia sempervirens. The sequence continues at coordinate 389,447,364 of VDFB02281492.1, read as the reverse complement.
ATCAAAGTTCATCTTGAACTATCTCAATTTTCGCTACAGTGTCTCACAAGCCATTATCTCAGATAATGGGACACCATTCAAGAATCAGGAGGTCCACAACTTGTGTGAAAAATTCAAAATCCAACATCACTTCTCCACCCCATACTACCCCCAAGGCAATGGCAAAGAAAAAGCCACAAATAAAACCATCTTGAAAATCCTCAAGAAAATAGCCAATGACGTAGGTCGTGACTGGCATCTACAACTCAATCTTTCCCCCTGGGCCTATCAAACTAGCATTTGCACACCCACCGATGCCACCCCCTTCTCCCTAGTCTATGGATTAGAAGTAATACTCCCCATTGAGATCGAGCTCTCGTCACTAAGAATACCATTGCAAAACCTCATCACAGATGAAGAGTACTGAGTATCAAGACTAAATGAGCTGGAGCTATTGGATGAGAGATGTATAGATGCTTTAAATCATTTGAAAGTCTATCAAAATAGACTCAAGAGGAGCTATAACAAGAAAATTAGAAGCAGAACATTCCAAGTCAGAGAACTGGTACAAAAGGAGAATCAGAAGAACGTCCCAAATCCAAACAACAAAGGAAAATTTGAACCCAATTTGTTGGGACAATTTGTTATCATAGCAAGCTATAAGTTAGGCATATCAGTCATCAACACCCAAAGGGGAACCTCTGTAAGAGCCCATGAATAACTCTCATCTCAAAAAGTTTTATGCCTAATCTTTCAAGGTATAGAACCGAAAAAATTAAAAAATTAAAAATTTTCCTGAAGAAATAGTTACCTTGGCAAAATCATGGCAAATAGGCGTCTTGGTGACAACAAAAAAGAAAAAAAAATCCAAAAAAATAGAAAAAGGATTAAAAAACAGTAAATAAAAAAAATCGTCCTCTAGTGAAAACCACTTCGGTGGCACTTTGGACAAGTACCTTGGTGAAAACCTGGAAAATAGGTGCCTTGTGTAAATAAGTACTTTCCATCCACTGGGACCTTCACGACTTGTTCTGCATCATCCATCCATTATGTTTCCATCATCCATCACATTCATATCTCCATCCATTACTCATCCACCCGCATCTGCACCATAGCTTTGTCTTGTGTTCATATCATAGTCAATCCTGATCCCTATCACTGAGGTATTGCAGGTAACCAAAGAGCTCTCATGATTTTTGCTCCTGAGAGTAGAGCTCCCTCATCGCATCTTGCATTAGGAAAGGTCACCATGTTAAAATTTTTGAAAAATTTCATTCTAGGAGTCCAAAAAACCATCCCAACATCGCTATCTCTGAAGGCGTTGTAGTTTGAAAAGTCCAAACTGTGATGCTGGAGGGCTAAAGTCTAAAAAGGCACTACCGCAGTGCACTTTTCTACTTAGCAGTGCAATTTGGAAAGATTCTTGTTTAAAAGAGAATCGCCATGTCGCACTATAAAAATGACCCTCTTGGCCATGGAGTTAGCGTCAGAGTTTAAAGTTTGTTTCCAAACTCCAAACTCCACCGCCATGGCGCAATATACTATGGTAGGCCAGTTTGGAACACCGAGTGGTGCAGTTTGTTTTTTTGAGAGGCATTATATGGCACTGCTATAGAAGAACTAAGTTTGAAAGCATTTAATGAACACGGAAAATGAAAAACAAAGCTCAAGTAAGGATCACTTACCGATGCCCCAGTGTCAGGTGGTTGTTGGTATGTCTAGAATTGGTTGGAAATGTGCATTAGGAGCTATCATTGCACCATCTCATTAGAATATCAGAGCTCAAATCATAGATTCATCAGAAGGCTATGTGTGAAAATGAACTAAAAGTGACCCCTTGGAGCTTTTTTAAGCTTGAAAACTAGGGTTTTTTCACCCTATTTGGCTATCCTGCTAGGGTTTTGAACTCCTGAACTTATTTTTGTCTAGTTGAGGCCTATTTTACATCATTTTATTTCATTTAGACACATTATCTTTTCCCTTTGGTAGCCTTTTAGGACCTGTTAGGCACCTTGTCCTCTTTTTTCGCGAGATCACCCAAAAATTAAAGTTTTTGTCCAATCTCTTGAGGGGGAAATATATTGTATGTTTTCTCTCTTTGGGAAACATTGGGGCAAGGATTTTGAAAATGAAAAAATTATGGCTTTGATCAAGACCATTTATTTTTTGAACCAACGCAACAAGTGCATTGCTTCAAAGAGGGGCAAAATGTAGACATGTAAAATGTATTGATTGACATTGGACATTTGATCCTGACAGCTAACATTGTTTCATCCTGAATCATCCTTTAGTCTAACCATTTAATTGAATACCTTTATTTAATTAAATTCATCAATATTCCTCACTTAATTAAGTAAATCAGTTATCTAATTAAGTCACCCTTTCTTGATAATTAAATTAACCATTCTAATCTAATTATCCTATTTAATTAAATAATTAATTTTATTTGATTAAATCCCTAAATCCTATCTATTAAATTAAATAAATTAAAACCCTATTTAGTTTAAACTAACCTAATCTCTTTTAATTAAATAAACAAATAATCTTTATTTAATTAATCCTTTATCACATTCTGCTCATATTTGATTTAAATAAATCCACAAATTTAAGTCAAATAGGTCACATCATTTAACCCCTTCATTAAATTAATTAACCTTGATTAATTTAATCTCTTCTCATGTCGCATCCTCCATCTTTTACCACTTGCACATGAAAATAGAGTTATTTGATTTATTAAATCTCTATTTTCTTCAACAAGGCATCTTTTAAGGAATATTCCTCAGGTTTGAATTCAAAATCCAAGTGAACTTTGTCCTTCCAACAAGGCATTTACTCCACCTATAAATTCCTTTTTCCTTGAGCCAAGTGGCATTCAATGCATCTTCTTTCCTTCTTACATGTCATTTCAACAATTTCAAAATTCAAATATATGCATTTATTGGCACAATCTTCAAAACTTGCACATCCTCCATCCATTCACCCATTGACAAGTTGCACTTTGTCATTGGTTAATTCTTAGTCCCACATTGCTCCATTTTGGACATTCTTTCATCTTCTCATCCTATAAATAAGAGACTAATCTCCTCGTTCTAGCATCCACAATTTGAGTAAATTTATTATGATCAAATTATTAGTAATATTTATCCATATTAGTGAGTTAATAGCTAGGTTATGCAGATTTTTCTATTGGAGCACTCATCAATCATCAACAAAGTGGATCAAATTTCTTCATCAAATCACCATTGCATTATTGGAGTTGGGAAAGGGCCAATTTTCACATCAAATTGGCACAAATTCCCTCAAGAGATTGAGAATTTAGTTTGCTTTAGAATAGGATTTGATATGTTTTAAGTATTGTTGTTTTTTTCATCTCATTTCCTTTCTTTTTTGCAAATTAAATGGATTTCTTGAGGAATCTACATTCTAGCTTGCATTTGAAGCTAATTTGTTGTTTTTTTATTGGCTTATTGTAGGTTTAGGATCTAGGTTCACAAGTATTATATAAATAATGTTCATTCACATTGCTAACTTTGTAAAACTTGCACATAGAATAAGGTGCATAATATGAATGGTGGTGCCATATTTTGAGAGGTTTGAAACTAAATAAAGTCTTCTTGTTGCACCATATTCCAACACACAACTTTTTGAGAAGCATGAGACTTAGTCTTAACCATGAGCTAGCTAAGGTGGTTGACTTATATTGCAATAAGAAAACCTGTAGGATGCATCTCATTGTTGTCACCAAGATATGATCAACTCATCTATAACAGTGAAGCTAGACTGTATATGTGTTTGCAAACTATTGTTTAAAAAAACCACCTCTCACTTCTTGAGCCTAGTTGATGCATTTGGAATAGGAAGGTGGCAGATTTGGTAGCTTGTTTGTACCATTAAGATGTTCAGATTTTAGTATTTATAGAGGCATCCTCTCTACCCTTTGTTACAATTATTCAATCTGATTTATTTACTTGTTATTTAGCTATAATATTTTGTGCAAGTGTATTTTTGAGAGATTTTCTAAAATAGAGAGTAGTTTGTGAATTTGAAAGTTTTGAGAGTTCTTTGAGAAGAGGCTAGAGTTTGGAGATAGATTGAGCTTAGAAGGAGTAGTACGTGTGATTGTGGAGGTTGAGCTTAGAAAGTAGTGATATCAGTTAGAGCTATAATCCCAGGCATGCTGATTTCTATTTCTCTAATCTCTTTATGTTGACATGTTATTTAATGTCATAGCTTATAGAAATATGATTTTCAATGTGTGATAAGCTTGCTTTTATGAACTTTATTTATTTCTTATTTTTAGATAATCTTGTGTGATTCTTGGTAGAGTCTTGATTTGGTAAAACCCTTTGATTTGGGAATACATATATATACTATATTGGAATTTGTGTGGTTATAATGCTATTAGAACTATTCTTAGTTTGTCAAGACTATATGGATTTTGCATGAAAAGTGAAATGTGGATTATGTTGCTATCTCATAGTACTTTAATGAAAATGTAATTTTTGAAAATGGATGGATAGTTTGGTTATTCCTAGGGTTATATAATCCATGGGAAAGGGAGTAACCTAGTTGGTCACTTGGTATGTGTGCATGTATGGTTGACTTGGTTATACTCATGGTTAGAACAATCCATGGGAAAGGGTGTAACCTAGTTTGTCAGTTTGTTATAACTTAGTTATTTTTGGAGTTAGAATAATCCATGGGAAAGGGTGCAACCTAGTTAGATAGTTTGTTATATCATCACCTTATATTGAATGTGTGTTATGTTTTTGAATGGTAAATATCAAATTGAGCTAAAGGGTCAGTGAACATATGACCTAAACTCAAAGTAATGGGTGTTGAATTTTTTGGCCAGAGTAGTGTAAGTAGTTAGTGTTGTTTACACTGTTAGTTCACTATGATCTAGGATTGCATACTAGGTATGGATGTCATACATGTAGGTTGTATCCAATGTATGGTAGCTCTAGATATGTAGGACACAACACTATACTTAGGAAGGTGAGGATTATGATGTTACCAAACCAATCTCTTCATTAAAGGGTAGGGCCATATTACTAGTTGGGTAGATTTGCAAGGGACCATAGTAAGTTCATGGTTGGTGAGAAATCATTTGAGTGATTCTCTCCCTCATATAGTTGGTGGTTGGGATTTGATGATGTAAGCACCAATTTGGGGACACCTATAATGTATGCACCAATGATGGGGACATCTAGGAGGTATGCACCAACATTGGGGACATCTAGATCATTGTATTTTATTTGTATATATATATATATATATATATATATATATATATATATATATATATATATATATATATATATATATATATATATATCATTGTGTTCATGGAAGCTATGAATGTAAACATGTATCTCTATTCTTATTGAGAAATTGTAAATGGAAAATGTTATGATGAAATTATGTAATGTGGATTTTTTACTTGGAATTTTGTAATGTTTCTTTGTAATGCAATGGAAAATTTTGAAATGGTATTGTTTCAAATTTGTACCTTGTTATTCAATTAGAAAATGAAAAAATTATTGCCTAAATGTTAGTAGTATAAAATTTTCACTTGTGGGTAAAACATAGTAAAATAAAAGGGTAGAAAAATGGGGATGTTACACGTGGTATTAGAGCTACTAGGTTCAACACTAGAACCTATGTGCTCATGATTATTTCTTCCAAAACTATATGAGTCTAATGTTCAAAATTCTTGTGCTAGGATGGTGTGTCTCAAGATGACTGTAATGAAGTGACTAGTCAGAAATGAGTGCTACTTGAAGGCCAAGAAATAAAGGTAAGCCACTGTTCAAACCATAGAGGGGACCAATTATGACAATGTTATTTGGCTAATTGACACTGAGAATTTTAGTCGTGCCCTATCTCACATCAATCAAGATCAAAGAGGATGTGTGAGGCTATTAAATTTGTATCTCTTGTCTCTTCTTCTAAGTCAAATTCTTTACCACTTTCTAGGGATATTTGTTAGAGAAAAGTAATTAATTAACTTTATTCTCCTCTTAAGACTTCACTTTATGCACATATATTAGTCATTTAATAATTAATATTAATTATTAAATGCACTCACCTTAGGGTTAGTTTTTCCTTTCGGTTTTGATCTCCTTTTATAAGGTTTGATATCTTGTGTTGTATTCACTTCTTAATTCTTTTGTTGATAATAAAATTTCACATTGTCAAAGCAAAACCCTTGTTTTGTTTCCTACAGATTTCTTCCTTGTGACATGTTTTTGCATGCAGGTTTCTTAGGATTAATAGATTTTTTTTCATCAAATCTTACATGGTATCAGAGCAGGATCTGCTGTAGCTTGTTCATGTTTGAAGAAAAAAGGGAGCAAGGGTTTGACAAAATAAATTTGGGATTCTTCAGCTAATTTGAGAGGTTCTAGTTGTAGTTTTCAGATCTGGTATTCCTTGCCCAACATTCACAGTGGTTTCCTTCCCAGTATCATTTACCAGACTTGCACCTTATTCCTCTAAACACCGTGCATGAACCGATGTCTTCCTTGGCAGATCTGAAAAGGAAAAAATTCAAACTCCCATGGGCATCGTACTTTGACTTGAAAGTTTTTTAACCTGTGATTGCTATCCAGATCTGCAATCTATTTCATCAGTAAATTCTTCAGGTACATAGAGATTTGTCTCAATCATCTACTACTTTCTATTGTTTTATGGCTTTCAGTTTGTACTGGGGATTGGATTTTTGTATTGTGGGAGGGTATTTTTTCTTGATTTCTATCATTTACATCAGAAAACCAGAATCTATAAACACCAAAACAAAACAAACAAACCCCTTCTGCATCTTCTGTCTAGTTCTGAAAGACCACTAAATAATAATAAAAAAATTCAGAGTAGTTGAGGCACAGTTCATAGGATGGCCAATAGATCTATTGAATCTCTCACACTGCATACTTATCACACTTGGAAGGGTCGCATGATGACTCTTCTCTAGTCTCGAGGGTTATGGTCTTGTTTGGATGAGGTTCAACCTCAATTGACTCACACCTTTGAGGTTATGCAGCATAGGAACAATATGGATTAGGCTATGGGATTGATGGCTTTGCACATTTCTGACAGTCTCTTGTTTCATCTTGATGGTTGTCTCACTCCTCAAGCCATTTGGACCAAGTTTGATGAATTTTTTGGTACTATCAATGATTTCAAAGCTTTGCAGCTTAAGGCCAACTTAACTTCCTTGGTACATAATTTGTTTCCCTCCATTGAGGACTTCCTAATGAAGTTCAAATAGCAAAGATCTATCTTACAGGGTTGTGGAAAGGTTAAGACTGATACAAAGTGCATCTTCCTAATCCTCTCCAAGCTTCAGGGTCCATTTCAGATCTTCTCTTCAACCTTCTATTCCACCATGGATGCCTTGGGTGCTCAACATGTCATGCCTACTTTTGAGGTCTTTTGTGATCGTCTAACTCATGAGCAAGCTAAGCTCAAGTAGATGGATTAACTTTCAGGTTCACAGAACCAAGCATTGGTAGCCCAGTCCTCCAAGGGAAAACAAAAGTAGAAACTAAAGCCTAAGAAAGATTTAGGGGCTAGTGAGAATCCCTCCAAGCCACCACTTAAGTTTGATTCAAAACCATAGCCCAAATGGAAATCTTCACAGTTTGGTGAGTCTTCCTCCAAGACTAAGAAGAAATTTGGTGATCCTTGTAGTTTTTGTGGCAAGGAAGGACATCCAGTTTCTAGGTGTTGGAAATGTTTAGAGGCTTTAGAGGAAGCCATGCAGTAGCATAATATCAGTGCACCTCAGCCTCCTTCACAGCCCACAGGGAAAGGTCGTGCTCTTTCTGCATGAGCATTGTCCTCAGAATCCACTTGGATTCTAGATTCTGGTGCCTCTCACCATATGACACACATAGAGTATTTGGTCACCGCTCTTGCCCCTACAGGCACTAGACATATTGCAGTTGATGACTCAGCACAAATTTTAGTTCAAGGTTTAGGTACTATTTCATTGGATGGTGGTTGTCTTCAAGATGTGCTTCTAGTTCCTAAAATTTCAACAAACCTTCTATCTGTTTATCAGATTTTCCACTCTGGCTCTGGTAAGATAGTTGAGTTCTCACCACATGATGTGGTTATTCAAGACTTTCATGATCCTGACTTGGTTGTGGCTATTGGGAGTGTGGATTCTGCATCACGCTTATACAGATTTGATGGCTTTGAGAGTTCAGACACTATTGGTTCCTGTCTTATAGCACATGCAGATTCAGTGAGTAGGCTTTGGCATGAGTGTTTTGGCCATGTCAATTACAGATATCTACAACAGATGAGTACTCAGGCACTTGTGATTGGGATCCCAAAGATTTATTGTACTAATGGTGTATGTTGAGGTTGTGTCCTTGGAAAACATCATCGAGATCCTTTTCCTAAGGGTCAAGCCACTCATGCTAGGGCACACCTAGAGTTGGTACATAGTGATCTTATGTCCTTTCTGACTCCTTCCTTTTCAGGGGCCTGCTATGTGCTCACTTTTATTGATGACTTCTCTAGACATACATGGGTGTACTTTCTTAAGTACAAGTCTGATGTCTTTGACTCATTCAGGACTTTTAAGACATTTGTGAAGCAATCTAGACTTTCTATTAAGAGGATACACACAGATAATGGGGGGAATATGTTAATCAAGCTTTCAGAGATTTTTGCACTGAGCATGGTTTATAGCATTAGTTTACAGTCCCTTACACCCCTCAGCAGAATGATGTCACTGAGAGAAAGAACATAACCTTATGGGAGATGGAAAATTGTATGATACAGTCTCGAGCTATGATTTCTTCATTTTGGGCCGAGGTAGTCAATTGTGCCAATTATATTCAAAATTGGATGCCTCTTAAGGCATTGTGACATATGACTCCTAAGGAGGTTGGGACCCATGTCAAGCCTGATGTTTCTACATTCTAAGTTTTTGGTAGTGAGGCTTGGGCATTTATTCCTAATGCTCAGTGGAAAGCCATGGAGAGGAAGAGATGACAACTCATATTTGTTGGCTATTGTGAGGATGTTAAGGAATACAGGTTGTTTGATCCTGATTTTAGAGAAGTCTTGTTTCAACGGGATGTCTAGTTTGATGAGCACTATCCTCAGATGGATTCTCCATCACCAGCTTCTACCTCATTGCCTACTCCTCCCTCTTCATCTCTTGAGGATGATGTAGATGATGATCCACCCTCTCCACCACCACTAGTTGGTCTGCATTTGCCTAGGTGGGCATGTGTTACTATTGAGGCAGTTGGTTCTTTGGCAGGTGATCCTTCAGATACTCATCATACTCATGCTTAGACATCTGGTTCTAGTCTTTTGATTCATGCCATTTTGGATGATCCTAAAAAATATTTAGAGGCAACAAGTTACCTTGAGTGGGATAGGGCCATGGATGAGGAGTATTCTTCTTTGATGAAGAATCATACTTGGGATCTTTGTCCTCTTCCTAAGGGAAGAAAGTTGGTTTGGTGCAAGTGGGTGTACCATACCAAGTATGTTGTAGATGGTTCTATTGATAAGCATAAGGCACGCCTTATTGCGAAGGGGTTTTCTCAGGTAGAGGTTATTGAATACTCTGAGACCTTTGCTCCTGTCACCAAGATGAACTCTATACGCCTTGTACTTTCAATTGCAGCTTAATAGGGATGGATAGTGTTTCAGATGGATGTGAAGAGTGCCTTCTTGCATGGAGACCTACATGAGGAGATCTATATGGAGCAGTCTCAAGGATTTGTGCATGACACTTCTTTAGTTTGTAGACTTTAGCATTCATTATATGGTCTCAAACAAGCCCCTCAGGCTTGGTATGAGAAGATGGACTCTTTCTTGCTTTCCTCTCACTTCACACACTGTCATTTCGATCACACAGTGTATATTCAGCATCAAGAGGGTGATCTTTTGATTCTTGTGCTATATGTAGATGATCTCATCCTTACAGGTAGCTCATCCTCCATGATTCAGAGTGTTTAGAGAGCTTTGATGGAGTAGTTTGAGATGACAGATCTTGGTCTTCTGCACTTCTTTCTGCATCTACAGGTTATTTAGTCTTTAGATGGGATTTCCATATTTCAGGAGAAGTATGCTCTTGATATGCTTCAGCGATTTGGCATGCTTGATTGCAAGTCTACCCCCACTCCATTTCAGTCAGGTGTTGTGTTGTCTTCCACTTGTTCTACTCCTTCAGTGGATCCCACTTTATACAGGTAGTTGGTTGGAAGTTTGTTGTACCTGACACATTCTCATCCTGATCTTTCCTTTGCGGTTGGCCTTGTCTCTCAGTTTTCCCATGATCCTCATGAGAGCCATTGGCAAGCAGCCAAATGTATTTTGAGGTACATTCAGGGCACCACTCATTATGGCATTCACTACACTTCAAGATCCCCTCACATCATTGGCTTCATTGACTCTGATTGGGCCGGTGATTTCAATGATCGAAAGTCTACTTTTGGCTTCTTTTTTTTTCCTTAGTTATAGTCCTATCACATGGTCTTGCAAGAAGTAGTTTGCTATTGCATTATCATCTACAAAGGCTGAGTACCATGTAGCAATATTAGCCAGTCAGGAGGTTTTATGGCTTTGGCAGTTGATGATAGAGTTTGGGTTTCCTCCAGATAGTCCCACTATTCTTTGGTGTGACAATTAGAGTGCCATTCACATTTCTCACAACCCAGTGGAGCATCAGCAGACAAAGCACATTGAAATCCACATGCACTTCATCAAGAAGTTGATTTAGGATGATTCTCTCATCTTTGAGTACATTCCTATAGAGGATCAGGTTGCAGATATCTTCACTAAACCTTTGGCATCTCTGCGCTATCTTCAGTTGTGCTCCATGCTTAGGGTGAAGGAAGTTGTCCTTTGGGGGTCTTATTAAGGCCTTCCTTCCTTCATTTTTTTTCTTTTAGCATGTTTCTTTATCTCTTTTTGGAGAGGAGTTTTTTCCCACTAGGTTTTCTCCTTTCCTCCACTTTATAGAGATTTTGTTGTATTTGGGTACCTGATCAGGCCATGTTACCGAGACCCACAGTTGCATTGCACTTCCTTTTCTTTCTTTTGCATTGTTTGTAGCTGCATTGTATCTCATCTTAAGGGGGGTGTTAGATTAAAGTAATTAATTAACTTTATTCTCCTCTTAAGACTTCACTTTATACACATATATTAGTCATTTAATAATTAATATTAATTATTAAATGCACTCACCTTAGGGTTAGGTTTTCCTTTCAGTTTTGATCTCCTTTTATAAGGTTTGATCTCTTGTATTGTATTCACTTCTTAATTCTTTTGCTCATAATAAACTTTCACATTGTTAGAGCAAAACCCTTGTTTTGTTTCCTACAGATTTCTTCCTTGTGACAGGTTTTTGCATGCAAGTTTCTTGGGATTAATAGATTTGTTTTTCATCAAATCTTACAATATCCCCTTGAAATGGAGTGTTAGTCCTACTATGATCTCTAGGGACCCTTGTGTTCTTCCAATTTTAGAATTTTTTGTAATACCCTCAAGTAGAAAATCAGAGGGATATGTCCCTCAAAACTATGTATATGAGGATATGTTTTAGGGTTATTTTCCTTTTGACAATGAATGGGAACAAAAATTTGAGGGGTATACCCCACTTAGCTATGTATCAAAGAGTGAATCCAAGGGATACTCTCCCATAGAATATTTGAATAGTCATTCCAAGTAAATGCAAGGAAATTGAAATCTTATTGCTTTAAATGAAAATCTTGTTTTGGTAAAAAATGTGTGTGAGTTATTCTTTTAAACTTCTTATATATGAATTTTTTCTCTTTTGGAAATGTTTTGAATGATATGTAAACCTTGCTAGGTTCTAATTAAAAAAAATAAAATCTCCAAGTGTAAACTTTCTTGTGGAAAAATGATTAGACCTAACCAACCTTGAGGGAAGCCAAGAAGTAGGTCAAGGTGCAAAAATTTTAGGGGCTAAATTGGATCATATAAATTAACCATGATGAATGAGACAAGAGAAAGAATTAAGAATATCGAGCAATAGGAAAGGAGAAAAGAAAAGAAAGAATAAGAAATTCCAAATAATGAGGAAGGGGAAAATTCCCATGATCATACTTGGTCTAGTGAACATGAGAATGATGAATCACAATCTAGATTGAAGGGAAGAAAAAGGAAACGACTTGTCAGTGAGCTATCTCAAGATATGAGAAAGATCACTCCTTTGAAGTTTGAAGGAAGTACCAGTGGGGATGCAGCTAAGGCATGGTTCACAAATATGGAAAATTATTTCAAAATTAGGAATTACTCTAAGATAACTAAATCCATTTGGATAGCTTTCCAATTGGCTAGAGAAGCATCCAACTTTTGGATGAATAAAATGATGGAGCTCAGACTATGTTCCTTAAATATTACTTGGAGTGAATTCATGGAAATGTTTTGAAAGTGGTGGCTACCTTAACTCTTCAATGATCAAAAGCTTACCAAATTTCAAAACCTAAGGCAAGGAGATTCCTTGGTTAAAAAATATTGGGAGAAATTCACTTGTCTCCTAAGGTACATACCCATGTACCAAAAGGATGAGTGGTTCTACATAAGGAATTTCATCATGGGCCTCAATGCCCAAATCGGTGGAGAGGTAGATGTGCATGGTCCTGCTACCATGGACTTAGTGTTCGAGAAAGCCATCAAGCAAGATAAAAGGGTTAAATCTATCTTTAACTACTATGAAAAGAATTAGAAGAAGTTTAATTGGTTGTAAGCCAATCAAGTTTTGAAGAAGCCTAGTAAAGGGTAGGATTTACAAAGGAAAGGGGACAAAGGATTTTGTAATAGTTAGAATGAGTGAAGAAGGGGCCATAGGGGAAACAACAATAACATCAACAATAACAATGTTGGTAGGAATGAAGGAAATTCTAGAAGGTCTGCATTAATGAATGGACCATTGAGAGGATGTTATACTTGTGGTGGAAATAACTTTGTAAATTAGTGTCCCAACAAACCACCAGGGACACATCCACAAGGGAATCAAATACCTTTTCAATGATCAATATTCCAACAAAAGATTCATGCAACATTAGACAACCAACAAGGGTAAAAGCACAAAGTTGTGTTACACTTTTAGTCAACTAAATGGTTCTAAGTGAACTATTTCCGATTGAAAAGTGTTCAGTTGATAGTGTTTTGGATGAAACCATGTGACATTGAGATGCCATCAACATGGTAGTACATCTTCAGTCAGTAATGTTTTGGCCAAAACTATTCCGATCAAATAGTGTTTGAACAAAATTAAGGATGATTAAATCAAAAAAATGGGGCCCCTCCCATTTTGCATGTTTGGGTAGAAGCAGTGAGAATGAGTCCTATTCAGTCGAGCAATGGTTTTAGCATTTATAAAAGACAGCCCAACAATAGGTTCCATCACTGTTTTTTCCCTCTTTCTTGGAAAATGTTTTTTGTGGTTTTGGCTGGTAGTTTGGAATTTTGTTGTGTGTTTAGTGCTACAAGGATTTAATGATAGGTGTGGTTATATGATAGGAACACAACATTTTGGTCATATGAATGTTTTCATTTTTTTTAATAAAACATATAGTTTTTTCTATTGCATTGTGAAATTTTGTTGTTAATAAACTATGAATACAATGATATTTAGGTTTTGTATGATTTTTTAGTTTAGGGTACATGAACCCTTGTAACTGTTATTTTGGGTTTTGGGTACATGAATAAACCATTAATTATAGTTTTAGGCACATGAATAAATCATTATTTGTAGTTTTGGGTACATGAATAAACTATATTTATAGTTTTGGGTACATGAATAAACCCTTGTTTACAATGGGTAAATGAATAAACTCTTAAATTTACCCCAAATTTAGTGTTCATCCGCAGATTGCAAATTTTATTTTAAGACAGGAAACCTGGAAATTTGTTTTTAAGTTAGGAAATATGGTTTGAGCATTTTTTCACTTCATGACTTTATGGAAGCATACACCTTCTCATACATTTCTTCCATATCTTCAAGCTCCATTCTTTTATCAAGGTATTTACTAAACTGGGAATGATACTTACCTCCTTTCACTAGCCCCAATTCCCTAGAAATTTTTCCTCCTTTGGATTTAATGAGACCAACTATTTTATAGACAACCCATATATATATCAACAAATTTTTTTAAGACATGATCTAGAAATTTATTTTTAAGTCAAGAAATCTGCTTTGAGTATTTTTGCACTTCATGACTTGATGGTAGCTTGCACCTTCTTGTACATTTCTTCTATACTTGTAGGCTTTATTCCTTTATCAAGGTATTTACTGACTGAGATTGATATTTACTTGGTTTATCTCCTTTCACTGGCCCCGGTTCCCTAGAAATTATTCCTCCTTTGGCTTTAATAAGATCAATTGCTTTATAGACCTAATATAGTAAAATCATTTAAGCAAATCAAGAGTTTATTCTATTCAACAAACTAAACACACAATTTTTTTTTGAATTACATTTGCACAAGAAGCTATATAACTTTCATACTAAGAATCAAATAATTTGATTTTAGTGACTAACAAACCTTTAAATTCTCTACATAGTATAAATGGATTTGACTCAAAAATCTATTCTCTAAGGACCTTTAATTCATTTCACTATTGCAAGCTATATCCATTGGTGGAGTCATATTCTAATACTTTGTTTGGGTGGTCTTTCTTTTATGTTCCTCATCATCACTCAAAAGTAAACATGAATGAGAAACTAACAGATTAAAAACATTGTTGATAAAAAGAAAATAGAGGTAATTTTATGCATTGATGTTTTACAACGGCCAAAGAATATCTCATTAAAGATCCAAAAGCAACAAACAATCAACAAGCTAGCTTTGAAATCATCTATCTAATTCTCACACACTTTTCCCAAACCATGACAATTTCATATCAATGCATGTTGAGAAATCCCTACAATACAAGTAAAAATAATTCTCAAGTGTGTTGATATAGGATGAAGAAAAATCATAAACACATTGAGAAACTACATCCTTCCTTCCCTCAACATCTACAAGAATGGGAGAATGCAATTCCATTAAATGTAATTAGATATATGGAAATAAAACATAATCCCAATCTGATTGGAAGTACAACACAACCAAGACATTCAGATCACTTAAACATCTCATATGTGCTACTTAAGTGCTTAGTGATTGGAATAACACATAGCCGTGACTCTTCTAGAGCTAATACAAGTTTTGGTAGTTTTTAGCAAGCTTGCAAAGCTTAATTTTTTTAATCATTAATCTGATCTAAAACATAATATACTTATACACAAAACTAATTGTTTTAATGATTCAACAGTCACTAAATTTTGCAATAGTGTTCCTAATGATAAATGTACCTGTTTATTCATGAGTTTCCCCCATTAGCTTATCCTACACCCTTAGTATGGGTTGATTGAAATTGGGTGCATTAAATCCCATATATACTTCTTTAACAATACCCTCAATCATCTGGACATTTTAAACTTGTAAAATCTTTATCTATGTGTATAAGACAGTGATATTTATTATGATTTGTTAATAAAGCATATTTAAGAAAATGGTACCTTGTCTCAAAAATAAATTTGTTAATATGTATATGTGTATGTATATATGTATATATATGTATGTATACATATGTATGTATGTACACATATGTATGTATGTACATATATATATGTATGTATGTATGCATGTATGTATGTATAGGACAATGAGATTTATTATGATTTGCTAATTTAAAAGCATATAAGAAAATGATACCTTGTCTTAAAAATATTTTTTTTGATATATGCATGTGTGACATATATACATAAGAGTTTATTCATGTACCCAAAACTATAAATAGGGGTTTATTCATGTGTGATATATGCATTTGTGATATATATATATATATATATATATATATATATATATATATATATATATATATATATATATATATATATATATATATATATATATATATACACACACACATGTATATATACATGTTGCATACATGCATATATATGTATGTACATATATGTATATATATACATATATATGTACATGTACATATATGTATATGTATAGTTGTGTGTCAACATCAAAAACATGATTAAATGTTCACCTAGATGTTCAAATTTTTAAACTAATTCAATTAGAGAACATGTTCTAATTTGTGTATTGTAAGTTCACTAAAGCTCTGAACTCTTAAAACCTACTAAATATATCATCCTTGGTATTTAAGAAGTATATATCCACGTCTTGCAAGAGAAATCATGTCAACAAAAGAAACATAGAACATTCTTCCTACAATTGATCCTATTGACATTAGTCCAGACACATCCAAATACTCCTTGCTTGAGAAAGCAACAACCTTGGACTAAAATTGGTTCACCTTGTAACTTGTAACTTGTAACTCGGTTTCCTTCTCTAACCTCTATAACTCATGTTGTAATAGGCATACATTTTGGTCACTAAAGAATCATATGGGTTGGTCATGTAGCCTTCTTCAATATTATAGATATATTGTGCACCTTCATGTATTATTTTCTCATTGTCTCTTTGGAGTTGTCATTTCTTATGTTGTTCTAATTTTTTAGAAGGTTCTATTTCATAGAGATAAATTTATATTTCATTAGATATAAAGTTAAAAATGTTTTAGTTTAGAAACTTGATAAATTTTCAATTTAAAAATGTTTTAGTTTTGAAACTTGATAAATTTATAATTTAAATATGTTTTAGTTTTGAAACTTGATAAATTTGCAACGTAAATATTTTATTTTAATGATATATGTAGATCTCTTTATTTATATACATATATACATGGTTGATGATCATGAATCTCACCATTCTCCTTAGTCTGAGTGTCATGCTTAAGCTACATTGAATTTATATGAGAGTATTGTGACATTGGAAAATTCCTTAAGACGTTTAGATCAAACAATTCATAACTCTCCTAATTTGGCTAATAGAGATAGATTAGTGAATATTAGAGATGAGATATTATGTATGATTGGGACCATTCGATCATACAATCCTTATAATGATCTTAGCATTGAGCATTTTTATTTATCTCTTTATAGGAGTGTTACTAGCATAGAGAAATGGAGATTTGTTAGTAAATTAGTTTCACAAGATAATGTGAATGGCATGTTCCCTTTTTATAAGGGAAAGGATAGAATTAGAGGATATAAGTGACTAGGTGTGTAGATCAGCTTGTTGCTCCATTCATATGTCCTAGATGGTTGTAACTCATCATAGATGGCCTCACAATGATGTGTTGCCAATTTATTTTGTCAAACAATTATATGCAGACTTTCATTTATAGATAGATGTAGACTACACATCTTTTCCTAAGCATGTTGGATAGGGTAGAGGCAAGTTTTTTGACAAACCTCAGTATAGACATCCTAATTTTCTACCACCTGTGAATAAGAGGGAATTAGTTGGTCCAAACCTTTTGGTTCTACCAAAATGTTTGGAATTAGTAGAAATAGGGGATACAATAGTAGGGGATACCATATCACATATTTTTGATAGTATTGCCACCATTACCACATAGATTGATCAAATGTCATCTAATCACGTTGGTAGATACTTATTATGGCCAAGTATTAGCCTTCCTACTAAGGTTACATCTACTACTTATAATCCATTCCTTCATGTTGATCTACCATCACCATCAAATGTTTCTCATATGAGTGACAAAACTGTGTGTAATGTGTGTGCAGCCTCTGTTACTAATCTACTAGCAACTTACCAGTTCATTAGTGACTAGCATGGGATACCTCTTGATCATGTACCAACCCTTATTAGTTGTCGACATCCTATTGCACATCGGAGCCAAGATCTAGCATCTTCACAAGACATTCCACACCATCCTATATGCTCCCATGCACAACATGTTTCTATTGATCTTGTAGCTTGTCCAAGTCCTCAACATGTTACATATCACATTGAGGCTACTACACCACCTAATATTGTTCATGGAACATATAATGCACTTCTTTTTGGAACTGATATAGTTTTACCACCTACAAATGTGAGCCCTGAGGTGTCTTTGTGCTCTTGTGATATTAGCAGGATTGGTAGAGCCTTAGTGATATACAATAGGTACTTGAATAATTTAAATATATAAATTACATTCTAAAAATGTGCATGTGTAAATATATTTTAAATAAAACTGATTTTAAAGTAGTGAACTAAATCCTAATTGAAATCATGTATTTGAAAATTTCCAGCAATATGGTGATTTTTTAGAGTTTGGAAATTTGGGGCATGATTGTGATCCTATGCATTTTACAGCTAAGGTACATTTAAATAATAAAAATTTAAATTATTTGATGTAAATTTGAACACAATGAACTTGTACATTGTAATTTTTAGATAATTTTACATATATGTACACATGTGAATTAAATTAAATTACATGTACTTGAACTTGTGTAGGGCACAAGATAAGGCACAAGACAGGGATTAGGATAGCTTGGATCAGGATAGGGATTGAGACTGCATGGCTTAGGAGAGGGATCAAGACAACCAAGATCAGGACATGGATTGAGAGAGATATTAGTGTAGGGATCATATGATTCTATTCATACTAGATATCCTTCTATTTGAGTTGTTTTACATGTTTTGTAGTTTTATGGTTTGAACGCTTATTATTCCAAACACTTGTTATGATTTACATCACATTATTATGGTTTGAACACTTGTTATGGTTTACATCACATTCATATAGTATTATGGTTTGAATACTTGTTATGATTTACATCATGCGTTATTATGGTTTTATTTATTTAGCAAGTTTGTACCTTAATTTTTTTTCTTAAATGTTCTTATTCAACATTAGAGTTACACACATTAAGTTGTTCTTTAAAGTCAATAATGATTAATGTTTAAATCATCCTTTGATTAATTTTAAGCATTTAACCTTAGAAATAAAAATGTTGGACTAGAATGGTTGCTCTTTGTAAATTTAAAAAGATGGATGTAATTAATTACAGAAATTAATGTCTTTAAATAGGTCAAGAAATATAAATAATTTGAATGAAAATATGTAAGTTAGGTCAATTCCTAAGATGATGTTATAAGTGGAGTTGAACAAATGAAATTAAAGATTCTTGAACTTAAGAATTCCACATTGGAACAAATTTGCAATTGGAAATAGATGATAATGAATTTAGGAAAAATGAATTTTAAAAATCGCTATGTTTTGTATTACATATGAATTTGCATGTGCTTGAGAAAAGAAAGAGAGATTCAATGAGCTATAAGTCGAGTTGAACAAATGAAATCAAAGATTCTTGAACTTAAGAATTCCATGAAACAAAAATTGGAAATAGATGATAAGGAATTTCTAGGAAAAATATTCATTTTTAAAGTCACCATGTTTTAAATGTATTGCATATGATGCTATAAGTGGAGTTGAACAAATGAAATCAAAGATTATTTAACTTAAGAATTCATATATAATCTAATACACATGAATTTACATGTGCAAGCAAAGAAGGTGATCTAGATGATGCTATTTAAGTGAAGTTGAATGTAAATGAAATCAAATATTCTTGAAATTAAGAATTCCATGGAACATAAAAATGCAATTGGAAATAGATGATAAGGAATTTAGGAAAAATGTTCATTTTTAAAGTCTCTCTAGGTTAAATGTAAATTGCATATATGATGCAATAAGTGGAGAACTGAACATATGAAATCTATGATTCTTGAACTTAAGAATTCCATGGAACATAAAAATGAAATTTTGGAAATAGATGATTTAGTAATTTAGGAAAAGTGATCATGTTTTTAAAGTCACTAGGTTTTGTATTACATATAATAGCATATAAGTGGAGTTGAATAAATGAAATCAAAGATTCTTGAACTTAAGAATTCCATATAATCTAATACACATGAATTTGATTGTGCATGCAAAGAAAGTGATCTAGATGATGTTATAAGTGGAGGTGAATGTAAATGAAATTAAATCTATTCTTTAACTTAATAATTTGATGGAACATTTATGCAATTGGAAATAGACGATTTAAGGAATTTCTCTAAGGAAAAATGAATTTTTAAAGTTACTAGAGGTTTTATATTGCATATGATAGCATATAGGTGGAGTTGAACAAATGAAATCAAAGATTCTTGAACTTAATAATTCCATATAATCTAATACACATGAATTTGATTGTGCATGGGGTGATCCCACAATACTAGTTTATAATTTTTGGCCAAACTGGACACTGAACTGATTTTTTCTAACTAAATCTTCACTTTTAGGCACCTATAGCAGCTAAACTGTGAGGAATTTGAAGATGGTGCAAAATAGTGATTTGTGACATTTTGTTTGTAGATTCTAAATATTTTTGTCAAAAATTTTTGAATCAAATTGCACTTCTTTTCCCATCTCCTTCAAAACCTACTTTTTTTCAGTAAACACCATTTTTAAGGAGTGACGCTCACTGTATAACACAACTTTTTTCCATGAAGGATAAAATTATAATTTTTTTGAATTTAGATTTGTAACTATGATATCTAGTTCTTCTAATTGGTTTCATAGTGTTTTATTAAATATTTTTTCCTTAATAAAGTTTTGAAGTCGGACCAATTACAATTTAGAAATAGGAAAACTATATAACACTTAACTTTTTTTGTATGTATCAAAATTCTTTTTTGTTGGATCAAGGACTTCAATATCTGGTGCACTCATATTTTCAATTTTTTTTTGATAATTTTCTATTTTTCCACATGTAGAACAAAGAGCTTGATTTTCGGTGAAAAACCTACATTCACAAGAAATAAAAAATAAATATAATAATAAAACTAAATTTATTTAAAAGTATACTTTTGGGAAGCTTATAATAAGGACTACATACAAAAATAAATTTTAAATGAATTCATTTGATCCCCCAAAAGGTAAATCAAAAGTGGTTTTTTATTAGCATTTTGATACGTGTAAACGAGACTCTGTTATAGGTATGGTTTAAAACTAGCGGGGTTCTATCCAAGGGCATTTGATCTAAGGTAGTTTGATCAAACCCTCTTCAATTGTAATGCTTTAAATGGAACTTTTAAAGGCTTAAATCATTATATTTTCTAAAAATATGTGATTTCAACAAAAATTAGAATCTCCTAGAAATTGTAAACCAGCTTTGTGGGATCACCCCATGGAAAGAAAGTGATCTATATGATGCTATAAGTGTAGTTGAATGTAAATGAAATCAAAACTATTTTTGAACTTGAGAATTCCATGGAACATTTATGCAATTGTAAATAGATGATTTAAAGAATTTTTCTAAGGAAAAATGGTTTTTTAAAGTTATTAGAGGTTTTTGTATTGCATATGATAGCATATAAGTGGACTTGAACAAATGAAAGCAAATATTCTTTAACTTAAGAATTTTTTATAATCTAATGTAGATAGGAATTTGATTTTGCATGCAAAGAAACTGATCTAGATGATGTTATAAGTGGAATTGAATGTAAATAAAATCAAATCTATTCTTGAACTTAAGAATTCCATGGAACATTTATGCAATTAGAAATAGATGATTTAAGGAATTTCTATAAGGAAAAATGAATTTTCAAAGTTACTACAGGTTTTGTATTGCATATGATAACATATAAGTGGAGTTGAACAAATGAAATCAAAGATTCTTGAACTTAAGAATTCCATATAATATAATACACATGAATTTGATTGTGGTGCAAATAAAGTGATCTAGATGATTGTATAAGTGGAGTTGAATGTAAATGAAATCAAATATATTCTTGAACTTAAGAATTCCATGGAACATTTATGCAATTGGAAATAGATGATTTAAGGAATTTCTCTTAGAAAAAAATAATTTTAAAAGTTACAAGAGGTTTTGTATTACATATGATAGCATGAGTATGTGCAGTATCATCATGGGAAAAAAAGGCCCTTAAGTGGCAATAAAATTCAAAAAAATTAGAGTTAGGCAACTTCACATAAAAATTTGAATAAGTTATATATATTATTTCAAAAATATGTAAAAATAGAATTTGTAGAAAATTGAATCTAGTTTCTAAAATACTAGGTTTATTTTTAAAAAAATCTATTTGATGAAAATTTGAAATTTCAATGCAAGAGCACTTAAATTTTTGGGAAAATAAGAAATAGGTGTCTTAACCACCTAACCACAATAAAATGATAATTATTTTTTTATAATATTTTAGATATAAGTAGAGGGACTCATATCCGATGTGATGCATATTTTTTTGTAATTTTTTTCCAAGTAAATAATTAATTATGAATTTTTTATTACAACTTTTAAAAAATATAAAAACTCATATGTCTAACCACCTTAACTTGGTCAAAACTTCATGAAAATCAACATATTTTTTTTAATCACATAGTATGAAAAGCATAGAATGTGACACATGTTTCAGATTCAAAAAATGTGATACCATTTGAAAGCTATAGATGTCTTATAATTAGCCTATCAATCAGGACTTTAGTTGTAATTCAAATAGAAAATGAATAATAATTATTTATTAAATTCAAAGTAAAGCATAATTTATATTGGTGGAAAGCTGAGAATCTCCTTTAAAAACCCATTTTGTTTCATTGATTTTGGGTAAAAAAAAGTCGTCAGCCACATACCCATCATATCGCCACTTTTTGGCCCATCATGATTATGCACATACCCGCATATAAGTGGAGTTGAAAAAATGAAATCAAATATTTTTGAACTTAAGAATTCCATGGAACATAAATTATGCAAAATTGGAAATAGGTGATTTAGGAACTTCTAGGCAAAATGAAGTTTTAAAGTTACTAGCTTTTGTATTGCATATGATGCACTATAAGTGGAGTTGAACAATTGAAATCAAAGATTCAAGTGAACTTAAGAATTCTATGTCCAACATAAAAATGCAAGCATTTGAAGAAAACCCATTCTAAATCATGTCACTTGTCCAATCAATATAGATATCTAGATCTATAAAAAGTTTGAGTATAATATATCCAAAAAATAACTTAAAGCTCCTAGTACATATAATCTGGATCCTCTCTATCTTTAATTATCTCTAAAATATTTTCATGATCTTCAATAGGCAACCTCCACTTTTTTTTGGCATGTCCTCTTTTAGCTAAAGTTTCTAAATTTATTTTTGTTGTTGTAACTAAGTGAGTATAATGTAGAACCTTTTGTCATGGCATATAATGAACAAATATAATACCATTTTTATCTATCTTTATTTGTTGATAATATTTTCCTTCAATAATGGGTGGTCCAATGGAATACTCTTTTCCATCACCATCTTTCATCGATTCCACCAATTTTTATTTTGGTTGTGTACATCTTAGTAGATAGTAATCTACATCTTATGTATTGTCAGGATCTGCAACAATAGCAAAAATATATCCTATACACACCATGTAGTACAAACTATAAATATTTAATATTTATATATATATATATATATATACATTCTTGAAACTTGTAGAATATATAAATCAATTTTAAATTAATCAATTTATATATTTGTAAAAACTAAATCAAATACATGTTCATAATCAGCAAAATATAGAGAATTGCAGACATCGACATTGTCATTTTCTTTAAAAGGAGGCATTGATACTAATTGTTTCATTTCCCATAGCGAAACATACTCATCTCTAATATTCTCACATTGAACAATATTTGCATTGTCCTCAATCCAATCAACACAAAAACATGATTTTTCTCTCACATTAATTGCATAAGGCTTGCTACCTCCCATTGTAGATCAAATTCAACATGATTTCAACAAAAAGTTTCACATACTTTATTTATATTTACAAATGATGGTTGTAGTGTCTCAAACATCCTTTTACAAATCTTCATATTTGAAAATTCTTTCTTGAATGCTTCAAAAAGTTTACTTTGTGTTGTATCTATAAAATGTTTTGGATGAGAAATTTTTGGAACATCTTCACCTACTATTTGTATAGTATCCCTTCTATTGGAATAAACATGAGAGTGGTTGTTCCAATATTCAACCACCTGTTTCTTTACATATTCTAAAATTCTATCTTTTTGAGGAACCCTACAAATATTTACCTAATTTTTCTTAATATTTTAATCTATTTTATTTCTCTTTTCAATATAAATTTGAATAGTTCTCCTAGAAATATTTAGTAATTCAAAAATTGCTTGAACTTGTCTTCTATGTGATAATTTTTGTGTGTAGGTGATTTTCTAGTCTAAAAATGCAAAACAAGCAAGAAATACAAACAAGAAAACACAAATAACACCTCAACAATTAGCCTAATTGAAATTGAACAAACAAAAGATGAGAAATCAAGTGTTTTACATTGTCTAAATTGATTCTTTGGTTGTCCCTTTTACTTGTTGATTTGTGTGCTCCTTCACTTGATAAAATGGCCTAAAACTATATGCAAATGATAGAGTTTTTGATGGTGAATGGATTTGATACAATATGTAGCTTGAAAATGATTGAAATAATGGTGGCTTGGAGGCTTGAGAGCTAGTGTGCTTGAAAATGGCTAAGTGTGTGATTGTCAAATGAAGCCATTTTCACTACTTTTAGGGAAAATCCTCCAAAATAATGGAGGGTTGAGATTAAACCTAGGGCATGAGATCAAGGGTTAAGATGTCTTGATCATGAGGGCCACACCATCCAAACCCGCAAAACACAACAATATATACCAACTCAAAAGATGTGAAATAAAAATTAACCAACTTTTAATTATTTTAAGAAAATGAAATTATAGATTCAAACTTAGATGCTATAGCCTCTCTAGCTTGATTCATTACAACAAAATCAATCTTTGAAAAAAAAAACCTATTATTTGAAGCCACAATTTGCACTAATGGAGCCACCTTCTACAACCCCCTCATATCCTTTTTTATTTTACCCAATAACTGCCCTAGAATGTTCTAGAAAGTGCAACTCTCCCTTTTTTTTTTGCACCAAAAGTCCCACCATTTGATTTCTAGCCTAGGAAGAAATTTTAATGAAATTCACTTTTTAGAGGAGAAACTTCATGTGGCCATAACTTTTTATTTGGGTTTCCAATTTGCTATTATTGCATATCATTGGAAAGATTTCAAAGAGATCTACCATGCATGAGCCACCATAGGTCAATTCATCCACTTTTTGAGCTATTTTGGGGCCTCTAAAGTTTTATATTTGAATTTGAAGCTGCATTGGAGAAATTTCTCAAGACGAAAATTTTCAATTTCTCCCAAACCATTTAAGGTATTAAGGTGATTCTTTCACAACCAA
Organism: Sequoia sempervirens; assembly: GCA_007258455.2. NCBI lineage: Eukaryota > Viridiplantae > Streptophyta > Pinopsida > Cupressales > Cupressaceae > Sequoia > Sequoia sempervirens. Next base: position 389,422,146 of record VDFB02281492.1, on the reverse strand, counting down.
ATTTTTTTTAGCTCTGCTCCTTTAGGTTAATTTTTAGGTCCACATGAGCCCATTTAGGTTGACTTACTAAAAATAGTAAGTGACCATTTTTGCTATTTTTTAGTTTTGACTATCTTATACCCTTTAAGTTCCATCATGGGACTTAAAACAACTAAAGAAAAAAAAGAAAAAAAAATGTTTTGTGTGATGCAAGATTTCCCTACACCACTAGATGCTCCTACATCAAATAGCTAGGGTAATTTGAAAAATGACCCTGTCACTCCTCAGGAGTTAGAGGGAAACCAAGATGGTTAACCTCAGCCTTAGGCGACCATGATGAATCTTCAACATGACTTCCTTTCCATTTAACCAAATATTCTTCATACTTCATGTTCCTTGTACTTTTTCCCACACGACTATCAAAGATTTCTTCTATCTCCTCCTTTTCTAAAGTAGGTGTTGCGATATTCCACTGTGCTTCTATTATTTCTTCATCAATTCCTCCTTCATGTTATTTTGTTAAATCTAAAATGTTAAACATAGGTGAAATATGAATTTCATAAGGGAACTCTACCTGATATGCTTTTCTTGAATCATGATTCTTCAGTATCTTTCATGGTCGAAACTTCTTCATCTTTAACTTATTGTATGTACCAACTAAAAATATCTCATTTCAAAAATGAACCATGAGTTCATCTCCTACCTGGAACTACTTATACCTTCTCTTGTATTATCCATTAGCCTTATATTGTGAGTTCATATTTTTGATATGTTTCTTCACCTCTTCATGCAAATTCTTCAAGTGCTCAACAAAATCTTCAGCCTCAACACTACTCTTCTCCCCCTTGTCCATCTTCCTTAGTTCAAAAGTAGTTCTTGGACTACTCACATACACAATATTGAATGGTGATTTTCTAGTGCTCCCATTGACAGAATTATTGCAAGAAAATTCCACTTGTGGTATAATCAAATCCCATCCCTTGGGCTTATCTCCTACTAAGCATCTTAACAAGCTACCCAAACATTTATTCACCGCCTTTGTTTTTCCATCAGTCTATGAATGGTGTATAGAACTAAACTTCAAATTTTTCTTCAACTTCTTCCATAATTTCCTTCAGAAATAACCAACAAATTTGGTATCTCTATTTGAAACTATACTCTTTGGTAGACCATGGAGTCTCACCACCTCTCTAAAAAACAACTTTACAATATGAAAAACATTACTAGTCTTATCACATAGAATGAAATGCATCATCTTTTAAAACATATCCACCACCACAAATCTAGAATCATGCCATACTTTTATCCTTGGCAAGCCAAGAACAAAATCCATGTTGATATCCTCCCATGGCCTCTTAGGTATAGGTAATGGCTGATACAATCTAGTATTCTAAATTATTCCTTTCACCATCTGACATAATCTACAACTTTATACATTTAATTCTTCACATCTTGTTGTAACTGTGGCCAATAAAAATTCTCACTAACTAGAGCAATGGTCTTATCTTGACTGAAATATCCATCCAATCCTCCACTATGCTTCTCCTTTATTAGGTTCTCTCTCATATAACTCCTTGGAATGCACGATTGGCTTCTTCTTAAAAACATCCCATCTTGGATTAATAAATCTAAATATCTTGACCTATCCAATGTAATAGGTTCTAAACAAGCCTTCCAAGCTTCTACAAAGTTTGGATCTTCGAGATACAAACTCTTGAGTTCATTGAACCCAACAACCTCTATATTCATCTATATCAATAATTTTTTCCTTCTACTTAAGGGATCTACAACTCTGTTTGAACTTCCACTCCTATGATTAAAAAAAAAAGTATAATTTTTCAAAAAATCAACCCATTTTAAGTTCCTTTGATTTAACTTTCCTTGACTATTGAGATACTGCAAAGCCTGGTGATCATTATATAAACCAAATTATTTTTGGCAACAAATAGTGTCTCCATTTCTTCAAAGCCTGAACTATAGCTTATAAATATTGATCATAGACAAAATATTTCTTCTTAGCATCATTCAAATTCTCACTAAAATTGGCAATAGGATTACCTTCTTGATTCAAAAAAAATCTTATGGTAGTGCCACTAGCATCACAATATACTTAAAAGACCTTATTAAAATTTGGAAGTTTCAAAACAGGTTGCTCTGTAACTTTCTTCTTCAACATATCAAAAAAATTGGCTACTTTTGTAGTCCACTTAAACTCATTTATATCCCCTCTCATTGCTTTAGTTAGAGGTGCACAAATACTACTTAAATTCTTAATAAAATTTCTATAAAATATTGCTAGATCATGAAATGATCTTACCTCTATAACACTCCTCAAGGTAGGTCATCCAATGATAGCTCTCACCTTCTTTGGATCCATTTTAATACCCTCTACTAAGACAAAAAATCCTAGATAGACCAACTCTCTCTTCACAAAACTACATTTCTTCAAATTAATCAACAACTTCTTCTCCCTTAGCTTCTCAGAAACTCTTCGGATATGCATCAAGTGCTCCTTCAATGTCTTACTAAAAATAAAAATATCACACAAATAAACAACAACAAATTTTCCTAAAAATTATTTCAATACCTCATTCATAAGCCACATGAATGTGCTCAGTGTATTGGTCCAAAAGGCATGACTAACCACTCATATAGGCCCTCCTTGGTTTTAAAGGTTTTCTTCCATTCATCTCCTTCTCTAATATGGATTTGGTGATATCCACTCATCAAATATATCTTTATGAAGTACTCAGCTCCACTCAAACAATCTATAATGTCATCCATTCTTGGCAAGGGAAATCTATGCTTGATGGTGATCTTGTTGAATGCTCTAGAATCTTTTCAAATCTGTCATTCCCCATACTTCTTTGGTGCTAGTACTGTAGGTACCGCACATGGACTCAAACTCTCTTTGATAAATCCCTTCCACAACAATTCTTGCACCTGTCTATTCAACTCTTCACTCTCTATTGGAGTCATATGATGAGCTGCCTTATTCAAAAAACTAGCTCTAGGAGTCAAATCCATCTAATGATTAATATTTCTTACTAGAGGAAAACCTTTGGGTATGTTATCATAAATAATATCCTAAAACTCATTCAACAAATTTGAAACCTCTACAAGTACCTCATTAGTATCTTCTTTATCAACTCTAGGGATCAAAGAAAAACACATATGCCCATGCCTCATAGCTTCTAGGAACTTTCTTTTATGAACCAAAAAATATATTGCATTACTACATACCTTTTCCTCTACCTCTTTCAAGGGATTCAACTTATGACGAACTCCATCCTTTGTCAAAGAATAGGTGTTGGCATGTCCATCATGTACTACTCATTGATCAAACTGCCATGAATCTCCTAACAACATATGACAAATATCCAATATTGAACCTTACCAGACATTGTTCATTTACCAAACCTTCATGGTCCTTCTACAACCAAGCAATCTGATATGGATTTGGATTCCTTCTTCTCTCCAACCGAAAATTACTAACCATCTCTTCTAAAACAAGGTTATTAGTACTACCTCCATCAATAATAACATTGAAAAATTTACCTTCACACTTACATTTGGTGCAAAAAAAAATCTTCCTTTGAGTTGTCTCTTTCTCCTCATTCAACAAGGCTCTTCTAGCAACAAGAACCTCTCCTCTTTTTGCATCCTCAGAATGTGAAGACTCAACATCTTCATCTACATGTGCAACTCATGCATTACCCTCAGGCCTTCTATTTGTCCTTGATGTTGAGGACACTCATATGCACTATGCCCTTCTTCTTCACACTAGAAATAGGTTCCACGAAAGCCTCCTCTCCCTAGTCCTTGTCTAGATCTTTCTCTTCCTCTTTGGTCTCCATTGTTCTGATCATGAGGATGATAGGTGTTATATTCTTTTGGTTTTGGCTACTACTAGATCCTTCGCCCTTCTTTTGATCTTTATTTTGACCTCTATATGACCATCCACTATTCTTTCCATCACAACCTCCACCTCTTTTCTTTCTTTCAAACCTGATGTTCAAATTTTCTTCTACCTTCAAAGAAAATTGATATGCATCTTCAAAGGTAGACATTCTTACTAGACTCAGCTCTTCTTGAATGCTTGACTTCAACCCATTTATGTAATGGGAAACTTTCTTCTTGTGGGCCTCAGAATGACTTGTTTTGATCAAGACTCGGTAGAATTATTTTGTATACTCCTAAATAGATTTTCCTATTTGTTTCAACCCTTGCATCTTCTTCAACAAATACAACTCATAGTCCCCATGAATGTACTATCTCTTCAAATTTTCCACCATTTGATCCCATCTTGTTATTTTCTCTTTTCCTCTTCTATTTCTTTCCAAGTGGACTTCTTTCCACCATATGCTAACATGGAATTTCAATTTGGCCTTTAAAAATTTGATCCTATCTAGGTCTCCTATTTCCTCATATTAAAAATACTCTTCCATGTCATTGATCTAATCAATCAACTCCTCTGGATTTAGGTTTCTAGAAAAATTAGAAATTTCTATCTCTGATCTCTTTCCAATCTTGGAAATGGCCCTAATCAGTCCGACTTCTCCATGATCCATTACATCATGTGCTTCCTCTTTGAATGTCTCCTCATCTTCAACCTCATCCTCACTTCCATCTCTTCTTTTGAAATCATCTCCTCTACGCAACTCCTCCTGCAACACTTGAACTTGTCTCTAGAGGGCTATAAAACCCTCTTCAATTACCCCAACATTTCTTCCACAACTGTTTCTTCCTAGAGGCATATTTTCTCACAAACCCACAACCATAAGTCTTGGTGTAAACTGTCTCGTGTTTAGTGATCTATCTACACACTCAAGAACTCATACTCTGATACCACTTGATGAGGACCACACTACCCAAACCCACAAAACACAACAATAGATACCAACTCAAAAGATGCAAAACAAAAATTAACCCACTTTCAATTACTTTTAAAAAGTGAAATTACATATTCAAACTTAAATTCTACAGCCTCACAGGCTTGATTCATTACAACAAAACCAATCTTTGAAAAAAATACTATTATTTGGAGCCACAATCTACACTAATGGAGCCACCTTCTACAACCCCCTCATATATCCCTTTTTTTTACCCAATAACCACCTTATAATGTATAGAAAGTGCAACTTTCCCTTTTGTTTTTGTACCAAAATTCCCACCATTTGATTTCCATCCTAGGAAGAAATTTTAATGAAATTCACATTTTAGAGGGGCAACTTTGTGGGGCCATAAGTTTTGATCTGAGTGTCTGATTTAGTATTATTATATATCGTTGGAAAGATATCAAAGAGATATACAATGTGTGAACCCACCATAGGTTGGTTCATCCATGTTTTGAGCTATTTTGGGGCCTCTAAAGTTTTATATTTGAATTTGAAGCTCCATTGGAGAAAATTCTCGAGATGGAATCTTTAATTTTTCCCAAACCATTTAGGGTATTGAGGTGATTCTTTCATGACCAGAATTTTTTTTCATCTCTACTCCTTCAGGTAAATTTTTTAGGTCCATATGTGCCTCTTTAGGTCAACTTACTAAAAATAGTAAGTGACCATTTTTCACTATTTTTTGACTTTTGAATATCTTATGACTCGTAAGTGCCATCATGGGACTCAAAACAACTAAAAAAAGTAAAGAAGTTTTTTTTTGGTGATGCAAGATTTCTCTACACCATTGGATGCTCCTACGTCACTTGAGACATTTCAACCCATCTCATGATGACATGTGGAGGGAGATGTGGAAAAAGGATGATGAAGTGACAATGATGTGTCAATGAGGTGGAGGTACTTTCAATTATCTTGGGAATGGGAAAGATCTCCTCATAAAGTAGTTTCTTGCCTAGTTGTACAATGAGAGGATAAGAGAGGAATTAAAAATTACTCAAAATCCTTAGGGGGATTGAGAAAGGAATAAAAAATTCCTTATGGGGGGATGCGAGGAATTAAAATTCCTCAAAATTCATGAGGGGAATACATTGGAATTTAAAATTCCAAAGGTCATGGGGATGGCTTCTCCAAAAGGAGAAAGTCATTAATAGGTTTGACCAAGGGTAGATGTCATAAATGGCATGGGGATTAGGTTAGGTATAATAATTGATTTAGGTTGTACAAATGAGAGATTAGGTGGTGTAGACACATAAAAATGACCTAGGCCTACAGGTTCTATTTTCTCCATATTTCTTCCTAGCATAATCAATTTATTTAATTATGTCCTATGGTCCAATTTAATTATTAATTAAATAATTCATGTAATTATTTAATTAATTCATGTATTTTATTCCTCTTGATTATTTAAATAAATAAATTATATTTATTTATTTAAATGTGTCACTAATTCTCTAAATGTCTTTCCATGATTAAATAAATTCCTAAATTTATTTAATTATCTGTTTCCATTATTTCCTCTTGCTTATTTAAATAAGTAAATTTAATTAATTTATTTAAATATGCCATTAATTTCCAATGTCTTCCTTGGAATTTTCCCACTTTTAAATAAAATTATTTATTTAAAATGGTCCCACTTTCTAATTTTCCCTCTTTTAGTAAATAATTTAAATTAATTATTTACTATCATATGGCCACACCTTTTTTAATTAAATTAATTTTTAATTCAAAATAGCAACTTTCCCTCTTAAATCAAATAATTTATATTATTATTTGATTTTTGAGCTCTCTCTTTTTGTGTGACATCCTTATCTTCTTGTCACATGCAATCTTATCCATTGATTAGACATTCTAAAATCAAATCTTGACCATTCATTTCAAATTTACCCTAATGTTTCCCTAACCCTAATTGTGGGTTGTCATATTGAATCTTGTCCATTTATTCTAGGGAATTTTCCAACTTTCAATCTTGAATATTCATCCAAAATTGCATTTTCTATAAAATGAAAATTTTGGTCTCATGTTGACATATCATGCAATCTTGTTTTAGGCATTCTTGACATCTTGGCATTTTAGACATACTTTAGGATTGCTTACTAGTTGCATAGTTGTGTAGTATTGAATTCTAGATCAAATCAGGTTCAACATTTTCTTAGGTCTTGGTATAGTCATAGCTTGCTCACACAAAATATGATGGAAAACACATATTTTCAAAAAATAGAGAAGGTCTAATGGAGGTCAATCATGGAGTTTGAATTGCTCCTAGAACCTAGTGAACCTACTTTCAAAGAGAGATTCTAGCAAATGTTTAAGATTGGTCCAGCACAGAATAACGACAACCCTAAAACCCTAAAGAAAAGAGAAGGCTAGGGTAGACTCTTTTGTCCTCTGAATAATGACAAGCCTGATTCATAGTCCAATCCCATTAACCCTCATCTTGACACATCTATTCGACCATCTAATCATAATGACCATTATTCAGATTCATTTGATTCACCACATGAAACTACTAGACATGATTCCAATCCCTTTTTTTGCTACTTTGCTAATGAGTATGAAACAAGTGAAGGAGAATACTAGATAGAATCCAACTGGGAGTTGGAAGATGGAAATTTCATCTTTACCCTATTTGAATCCGTTTGCATGATTTTCCCATCCTCCCCACCATTTTCCAACACTAATGATGGTATCTCCTTGGTCTACCCACAACTAATTGATTGGGATGAACAAGGCCCACCAACTATGGACATATTTCAGAATGATAAGGCCATTGTAAAATTCATGGGACTTTATGAGGGTATACCATTTGGAGACCACAAGGCTAGATTTTCTATTGACCTAGATTGTGTAGCCTACTTTAGGGAGACTATGCCATCCTCTAGTCACAAAAATAAAAATAAAAAATAAAGAAAAAAATGATGCATCTTTAGGTGAAAACTGAAAGGAACCTACTAACAATAAAAAAGTAAAAATAAAGGACATATCCGAGGGTGAAAACCTCTCTAAGGTGCCCAAGGATGGAGGATTGGACTTTCTCACTGTGACTTAGGAAAAATTGGCAATGCTCATAGAGGACACCATGGAAGTCAACATATCTACAACAAAAGATCCTAAAATGGTCCTTTTTGCTGCATCTTTGATAGAGGAAGAGAAACCATGATTCCATAAATTCTTTTCAGAGTGTAAGATTAACTTTGCATGGTCCTATGCTAATATGCCTAGTTTGGATCCAAAATTAGTCTTGCACCATTTTCCCTTACTTCCAAATGCCAAGCCAGTGAAATAGAAGCTATGAAAGATGCACCCACAAATTTCCTTGTTAGTCAAAGCATAGCTCAAGAAATTGGTAGATGTGGGATTCATACGATCAATAGACTACACTAAATGGATTTCAAATCTTGTACCTATCACAAAGTCAAATGATAGAATACACATCTGCATAGACTTTCAAGACTTGAATAAAGCATGACTAAAGGATGATTTTCCATTACTAAACATATACATCATAGTTGAGCTTACAACAGGATATGAGATGTTGTCCCTCATGGATTATTTCTAGGGTTATAATCAGATTTGTATCACCCTTGAAGATCAGCATAAAATGGCATTCACATGTCCTTAGGGTACATACTATTGGAATATCATGCCTTTTGGTCTCAAGAATGCATCTACCACATATGAGAGAGCCATTACAACAATATTCCATGATATGATGCACAAGCTAATGGAAGATTATGTGGATGATCTTTTGGCAAAGTCTTTGACCTGCAAAGATCACCTTAATGTGCTAGAAAAAAAATTCAAAAGACTGGAAGAATACAAGGTCTACTTAAATCTGAAGAAGTGTGTCTTTAGTGTGACATCAGGAAAACTATTGGGATATATAGTTTCTCACATAGGCATTGAAGTAGATCCTGCCAAAGTGAAAGCAATATTAGACATGCCTCCCCTAGAAGGAATCAGTGAATTGAGTACATTGCAAGGAAAAATACAATATATTTGATACTTCATTACACAACTAGCAGACAAGTGCCAGCCATTTCAATATCTCCTGTACAAAAGTATCCCCTTTGTGTGGACCGATAAATGTCAAGAGGCCTTCCAACATATCAAAGACTATCTATTATCACCACCTTAATGCCACCAATAGAAGGAAAACCTTTTGATTCTATACATTTCTACAACTTCAACACCAGAGAATTGCTTGCACAAAATGACCATGAAGAAAAGGAAAGGGAAATATACTACATTAGTCAAACATTGACCAGATATGAGTTGAAATACACATATATTGAAGACACTTGTCTTGTAGTTGTCTTTACTACCTAGAAGTTAAGACACTACATGTTGAATCACTAGACACACCTAGTAGGAAAGATTGATCCCTTGAAGTATCTCCTAAGTTGTGAAGCATTGACAGCTTGCTTGGTGAAATGGGTCATGATTTTGAGTGAATATGACTTACAATGGGTGGAAACAAAGGCCATAAAAGGAAAATTAATAATAGATCAACTTGTAGATGCACTTGTACAAGGAAATCATCCACTAGTAGAAAAATTTCCTAATGAGTCCATATTTCATGTAGAGCCTAAATCATTGTGGAAACTTTACTTTAATGGATCTCATACGGGTCGTGGCTTGAGAGGAGGGATACTATTCATCACACCACATGGGGATTCCATTATGAAGTCATTTTGCATTGCTTTTCAATGTACAAATAATGTTGCAAAATATGAGGAACTTGTCACAGGACTTCAAATGGCCATAAAATGGAAAATAAAAAATATTTTAGTCTTCGAAGATTCTCAGTTGGTTATAAATCAAGTCAACGAAGAATATGACACAAAAGACAAAAATTTGATGCCCTACAAATGCATGGTTGAAAATTTATAGACATACTTCCATAGGATTTCCTTTGAACAAGTTCCTAGGGCACAAAACAAGGTTGCATACGCAATGACAATGATTGGATCTCTCCTAGACATTCCCAACAATGTGCCTCAATTTGAGTTCTTGGTGGAGCAACTTTTGGTTCCTGCATATGATATTCTTACGTCAAAAATGGTTTGTGAGCTTGTGGATCCCAAATCACCATGGTATCAAGAAATTTATGACTATCTCTAGTCCCAGACCCTTCACCTGAACCTATCCAATAACCAATGAAAATTCTTTATCCATAAAGTCACCTGATACACCATCATCAGTGATATGCTATACCATCGTAGCTTTGACAACACCCTTCTTCGATGTATCGACACTAACAAATCATGAATGAAATTATGTGAGGAACATGAGGGTATATGTGGATCCTATTCAAGTGTCCCTACCTTAGTTAAGAAGATCACGAGACTTGGGTATTATTGGTTGACAATGGAAAAAGATGCACTTTAGTTTGTCAGAATGTGTTGGAAATGTCAGATACATAGTGATTTGATTCATGCACTAGCATAGGAACCTTGACCCATCACTTCTCCTTGGCCCTTCACACAATGGGGACTCAACCTCATAGGAAAAATCCATCCCACCTCCTCTAATGGCCCTAAATTCATTATCACCTCCACTAAGTATTTCACCAAGTGGATCAAAGCCATCCCTCTTACATACATAACCGATAAGGATATTTTCAAATTTATCCTTAATTACATCATCTGCCAATATGGTATTCCATAGTCCATCATCACAGAAAATGGTTGTCGCTTCAAAAATCAAGATGTCCATGAGTTATGTGAATGCTTCCACATCCAACATCATTTCTCCATGCCATACTACCTGCAAGGAAATGGTCAAGCCAAGGCATCCAACAAGACAATTGTTAAACTTCTTAAGAAGATTGCCAATGATGTTGGCCATGATTGGCATATAAAACTTAACCCTACTTTGTAAGCCTACCACACTAGCATCCAAACACCCACTGGAGCCACTCCATTTTCCTTGGTCTTTGGAGTTGAAGTCATCCTACCTATCATGGTTGAAATTCCATATTTACGAATCTCCATGAAGGGCCTAATTGATGATGAAGAGTATAGACAATCATGATTACATGAACTAAAAATGCTAGATGAAAGAAGACATAATGCCTTGAATCATTTACAGGCATATCAAAACTGTCTTTGCAAAAGCTACAATAAGAAAGTGATGGTTCATAAATTTGACATTGGCGACCTAGTACTAATGCAAAATCCTAAGAATTAGTCTAATAGAGAGAAACCTGAAAATTTCAATCCTAATTGGTTGGGTCCTTATGCCATCATAGCCTCATTTGGTTCTAGAGCTTACTAACTAGCTAATCTAGATGGTGAACAATTGACAGATTCCATCAATAGTCTACATCTCCAAAAATTCTACACATAGCATCAGAGAGCTAAGCTAAAAACCATCAAAAATACAAAAAAAATGAAACATATAAAAAAATCATCACCCTAATGAAAACCTGGCAAACAGGCGTCTTGGTGACACCAAAAAAATGAAAAAAAAAGAAAAATTTGACAAAAATAGTAAAGAGAAATAATTCATCCAATAGTGAAAACCTAGTAAATAGGCACTTTGGATAAGTACCATGGTGAAACCCAACAAACAGGCTCCATGTGTAGTTAGTTGTTTCTTTTCCATCTACTGCCACTTTATCTACCTTAGTTCATAATAAAACACACACTTTTCTATCACCATCACGACACTTGTCATTACATTATACCTTTCCTATTCATGGTTGAAAATGGTTGACATAAGGTCCTTCATAATGTCCATCTGTCACCCCAAATGCACCCTTTCTCATGTCCTTCAAACCTGGCTAGTCCTGGACCTAACTTGGGGAAATCCTTTATCACCTGACCACAGTGGGTATCGTACAAGACCTAAAAATCTTTAAAATCATAAAAAGTCATGAAAAAAGACCTAAAAATCATAAAATGTCCTAAAAAAAGACCTAAAAATCACAAAATATCCTTAAAAGAGACCTAAAAATAAAAAAATGTCCTAAGGAAATAAAAAAAAATCAAAACATGGCAAAAAATCCAAAAAATAGAGTCATATTTCATCATGTCAGTCATGTCAGTTAGTCTATGTCATTATCAAACTACATTGTCTCTATGCATTTGCTACATAGGAAAGGCTCATCTTTGATTCCCTGAGACATTAGGTTAGTCCTTTTAAGTTTGTCCAAATAAAATCATGACTCAATCTTTGGTCATCAATACAAAGTCATTGGTCATGTTGAACTATGAGGTCTTTGAGTGTATGATGTAGGCAAGGCCATCCATCGATGAGCCCCTGAGGCCACACTAGGTCAGTCTATTAGGGTTCATGACACTGCACTGGCACACACATCAAATGTCTTCAAGTCAACTTCAACAAAACAAGTCAAACTCAGGAAACGTCAATCAAACTCATTCAAAACTAGTTAAAGTGTCAACTCTTGGTTATTCTTCAGATGTGTCCTTCTGAATAATAGCCTCTATCATCTATGCCTTAGGATGTGTCCTTCCTAGGAATCATCACTGCCATCTAGAATTTTGATGGATTCTAGCAACATCTGAGAATCGTTCCTCTTGATATCGACATCATTCAAGATGTGTCCTTCCTAAATTTAGCATTACTTGGCAACCTAGGCATTCATTGTCTAGACATCATCAAACTTGACACCCAACATTTCAACATTAAAACACTCGACATTCAGACACACTTGGTAAACACTTGGAAAACATTATCTCAACATTTAGTCCTTTGATCTTTCATCATGCTACTAGTTTCTTGATGATGTCCTGACAAAAAAATTTAGAGAAGCAACGACGTATCATGATGATTGTCTTGTCTTGTCTTTTTTTTCAAATGGTCATGTTGCTAGTTCCTCAAGGATGTCCTGGCAATAGGATTTAGAGGAGCAATGATGTTTCACATGACATGTCTTTCTTGTCTTTCTTGTTTGTGATTGGTTGTCACAAAAAGCCTAGGGCAATCACACTTTTAGTATGAGTCATGATCATCCTTGTCTATGACTGCTTGTCTCATGTGATGGTATGACCTTGCACACCTTGATCTATGTCATATCATGGTGTTTTTTAGCCATTACAGTAATCCTCCCAATGATGATTAAGAGCAACAATTATTAGTCCTATGGTAATATGTTGAAGGATTTGTTCTAGGCTCTAACATTCATCTTCTTCTATCTTGTCATTTCTCTTCTTCTGTCTTCTGATGATATCCTGTGACATACAAATTTAAAAATGCATACATAATCATGTAGACATTTCATTAGTTCATCACACATTTACATAGAGTCATTAATTTAGTTGCATTCATACATTTACATTCATATAACATAAAAGTGTATTCAACATTTTCATACATTGTCCATGTCATTTATACACATACATCTCATCATAAGACATCACATATTGCATTATCCATATATATAGAGTCATGCATTAACACATTTATAATCATAAACATGGAATCCATTAGAATCAAAACATTACACATTCAAATAGAACATTATCATCATAAATAACCATCATATCATTGTGGCATCTCATCATAAGTAGCTATAAAAAATGCATACGTGACAGCATATAAAAGACATCATCATAGGAATAAAACATGCATAAATCACATTAACAATAACAACACATAATGCATGATCATATAACATAAAGCATATAGACCACATCAAAACTGCATCATATATATAATCTCAAATCTATCTCATAGGATAGAGTCATGAGATATCCCAAAAATGGAGCTTGTAGGTTCGATGGTCAAAATATAAATGTCACAACATGAATGTATCAAATACAATAACAAGATAACAATGTCAGGTGCCCTAGGCTATGCTCTCCTTATCCCCTCGAGGAGAAGATCGCGGTGACCGATTGTCTGTAAGAGGAATTGATGCCATCATGGTCATGTTTGGCTGACTTTGTTAAGCTGATGGATCTGTAACTGGCAGCTGACTATGTTCTAACCTATGAATTGAACTAGATGATCCATGGTTGTGGCTAGACCCATGCCCTAAAGAATTCCTATGGATATGATGGGATTTGTGACCCAATGAATTTCCTAAGGAGGTAGAGCCACCCACACTACTCTGGATATGACTGATGTGTGTGTGACTACTGCTCCCTGACCCTATCCTAGTCCTCCTCTATGACCTAGATAACCTAGGCTCCCTATGATTAGTTGGCACTGCTCTATCATATAACATCTTGTATTGGCTCCTACTCTCACTGAAATAGGCTAACTCTCTAGCCACCTCCCCAATTGGTCTTGCACATAGCTCTGCAAACCCCGCACACCAACTTTTCGTCTCTCATCATCGAATCTTTGCTTGGTCTCTCTCAACTTGTCTCACCTCTAGCTCAACCAAAAATGATCTAATCTCTATTGTGGCCTCATCCAGTCTCTTTTGCATGTCAACTAGTCCCTGATCCACAATGGCATCATGCAAAAAAGGTTGTCCTCTGGGTATATCATCATCTCCATCTATCATCCTCTCTTGGAGCTGCCTCTCTGCCTCATTCACATCCTCCTCTCCACCGATGTCTAGCTCCTCATCATCACTAGCATCATCATTACCCCCTAATAGCCTCCTCCCCTCCACCAACATCTAGGGCCTCCTCTGCTATGTGCACCTTAGCCTCCATCTCTCCCTCCAGCCTGACCTCTATCTCTACCTCTTCCTTTGCCTTCCCCTCCTTCTATCTAACCCCAACATCTGGTTGCTCCTCCTCCTGTCTCACCACCTCCTCCTCTCTCTCCTCCTCCTCATCTACCTTAGGGATCACTGCTAGTGGTACCATCTCCACTCACTACCTCACCCTCCTGGCCTATCTCCTACCATCCCCTCCTCTCCTCCTCCTCCCTCCACCTCTGTCATCTCCATCATCATCCCCATCATCTCCTCCTCCATCCCCGCCACCTCTCCCCCATCTCCTCTCCCCACATATCTTTGGCCTCTATCTCTCCCTCTCCCCTACCTCTTTGGCCTCCTCGCTGCACCCATAGTATAATTGATCTGTGATTGACAAGTATTGGTCCATCGAGATCTGTCAAGGGAATCGGTGTGTGTGTTTTCCAACACAAATAAAAATTGTAGTTGTCCTCAGATCTATAGGACCTCCACTCGAACCCCATGGCTATGTCACCAGCCCATTTATTTGCTACTCGACAAATGGTACTGATATGACGAGACCCCATGTCGGCTCTCGTGATGATCTAGCATACTTTGCAGTCCCCATAGGCACACCCTGCTGCTCCCTGAACTAACATAGTACCCATTGGGGTAGGTACATCTCAATGATTAGTTGTGACTGTATAGTGTGACTAATGATATACCTAAACTTCTTGTAAAATTCCAAATGATCTCCCTCTCTAGCCCATTGTGCACAATCCTTGTAAGGCCTCCAGAAAAATGAATTCATGGTGTCTATTAGATGTTGCCAGAATCTAGTCTCTCCCACTCTTTTCTTTCATAGGGCACCCACATATAGATACACATAGGGCATCCCCTCTACCAACTGTGGTATCTGAATAGGAGGGAAAAAGATGGGAATATGCTCCCAATCCCAGATCATCAGCAATGTCATCCCTCAACTAATGTCATCCCTCAACTAATGCTATGTACACCTCTATAGGCTACCCCGTGCAACTGATGATAAACCATGCTAAGTAGTAGGGTACCCATGTGAAAAATATCCTATCCTGTCACATGTGCACTATCACATCTCCCCATTCGATCAGGAACCCATGTCCCCGTTGATTTGGAATGAGGACTCTAGTAATCAATGTACACAACATCACATCCTGCCGCATATAGTGCTCAACCAGGTACTCCCATTGAATCTTATAGCTCTCAACACCTAGGCCTATGGAATAATATGCATCATACAACTTTGTCATGGCTTGCACTCCTCAATGTGGATCATACACCACTTGCGCATCTCTAATCGAAATATACATAATCCTATAAATGTCCTCCAATGTAATAGTGGGCTCCCTCATCGGTAAGTGAAACAAATAGGTCTTTGAATGCCATCTCTCGCAAAGTGTTGTTAGAAGCCCCTTATTAGCCTGGATAATGGGCATATAGGCGGCATAATATAACCCTGGCCACATCAGTCATCTTCACTCCCTATCTCTTAGCTGGTCCTTGAATCCATAAGTTAATGGCCTAAGCTTGTGCATATAGATCGGTGGTAATCATTTTTGCACATGTAGAAACAAGAGTTAACACATTATCAAAAATCATTATTAATACCATCAATATAATTAAACATAAGTAGAAATTGTGCCTAAAACTAAGTCAAATCTTGTCAACCATAGTCAAAGACAAATGCATCGCATTGAATTCATTTGTGTCGCATCCTAACAATTGTGTCATTTCATCCAATGCTTGCATCACGATCTGGCACTTGCGTTGTTTTGACTCACAAATGCATCATCTTCAATCACTTGTGTCATTCCATCCCTCAGATGCTTCATTTACAATTGAATGTGTCACAATGATCCAGGTGGATCCAAAATATCTTAAAATTGCATAGTCTCAAAATTCATCCAAAGAAGCATCAATGTGTAGAGCTCGCAGACATGATCCTAACACAATTTTAATGGGCTCAAAAGGAGTCCGCATGCAGAAGTTATGCTCAGTCAAAGGTTTGGTCAAACAGGCAAATTAGGGGTTCAAAAAGGCAAAAAATTGATTGTCTCAAAATGAAATAAAAATTATGCCAAGTTGTAGTGCTCGTCATGCTGATTCCAGAACTATATTTGGTTTCAAAAATGGAGCTCGTATGTGAAAGTTACGACTAGTCAAAGGTTGGTCAAAATTTTGACTTTGGTTAACTTTGATGACATCAGCACGCTGACATGGCAGGTGGTGACGTGGCAGGAATGGTGATTTGGCATATACATGGTGGAAAAAAAGAATATGGATTAAACCATATTGTTAAAAGAAAATACGTATGGTTTAAAAATTAAAAGATTTTTATGAATTCAAGGAGGATTTGGTGGGATTTTATTCCTTAAAATCCTCTTCCCTTGCCCATAAAACAAGGAGAGGAAAAAAAATCCCATAAACTTGCATTTCAACAAATTAACCCCTTTAACCACCTTTCTCATATTTAATGGATTTGTTTTAAAGATCATCCAAGGAGATTATTAAGGGGCTTTTAAAAGATATATTTTTAAGATTATAATGTAAGTCCAAAATTATAATGGCCCATGGTTAAAGGGGTTCATTTTTTTATTGTATGGCTTGGAATTATAAAAGCCAAAGGTGGATTTATTTTTGAAAGATTAATTTGTTATACTAACGGGATATTAGTTATTTTTATTGTAAAATGGGGAAATGGTTGGAATTTTTACTTGTATATGGGAGATATGCAATATTTGCAAAATAATATGGTTAAAGCCATATTAGCAAATAAATGTGTATATAAAGGGGTGTTTTTTGTAAGGGTCAAGGGGAAAATTATTGAGTGGAGAATTTTGTACGGGAATTTTCTTAGAGAGAATTGTAACAGGGAGAATTATTGAAGTTCATTTTAGGAGAAATAATTCTTTGGAGGAGAATTTACAAGGTGTTTTTGAACACCAAAAATTGTAAAGAGTGAGAGATTGTGGAGAGATTATTGTAGGTTATTGAAGCTTGGGTATTGTAAGAAATCATAATTTTGCTTGGCGATATCAATAAAGCAATCCTGGCATTGAGAAGCGGACCCGGAGACGTAGTCCACATTGGACGAACTTCGTTATCAATCTATGCATTTTGATTCTTCTATTTGTTTGTCTCATTCTTCTCTCTTCTATCTCAATTTTCTCTCTAGTTTAAATTTAGTATTTGAATTTCTAATTACTTATTTTGTAATTTCAATGGTTAAAAGGCATAATCACGCAATTATGTATTAGATCGGGAAATTACTGTAATTAGATTTAATTTACAAGTTATTTTGTAAACTCTAATTACGGATCAAGTTGGTATCAGAGCCCTTTTGCAGGAAATTGCAGAGTGAATGCTAACTAGGTTGAAATTGAAACAAGGAGAAGGTGCACTAGAAGAGTTCAATCCAGAGATTGAAAAACAAAGGACATTTCCACGATCAGAGATGGTAGTTGAACAAAGTCCTACAGAGCTTGATGAGAAAGCTTTCCAGAAAGCATTTCTTGAAATGAAGGCTATGGTAGAAGATATTTTCCAAGAGAGGCAAGAGTGATAGAAGAAAAAGGAACTCAAGAAAAGAAAGGAGGAAGTTGAATCCTCATTGAAAGATGATAAAGGTAAAGGAGTAGGAGGTGGTAGTGACCCTCCTGAACCTCCATCCCCATCTTCTTCTTCATCCTCTTCTTCCTCTTCGTCTACCACTTGTTCTAAAAAGAAACAACTTGTGAAATCTGAAGTTAATTCACCTTTGTTGAAACTTGATGTTAAATTTGATTTGCCAATGTATAATGGGGAACTAGATGCAGATAAAATAGATAATTGGATTAAGCAAATTGAAGTTTATTGTATAATTCAAAAGTTTACTGAGGATTCTCAAAAAATCCAATTAGCCACTCTTCGACTGGGAGGCACAGCTTTAATTTGGTGGGAGAGTAGAACACAGGAGGATCTAAGTCATTATGGAAAAATTATTTCTTCTTGGTTTGAGTTTATTTGCTGCATTAAAGAAACAGTTTTATCCATTAGGACATATGCAAAAAGCTATAATGAATTGGCAATCATTAAAGCAAGAAAAAGGACAAAGTGTGCAAGAATATACACAAGAGTTTAGGAAGAGGGCTTTAATTTTGGGCATTCCTTTATACACACAAGAAACTTTGTTAAAGTATATAGGTGGATTGCATGAAAGTTTGAGACATACAATACTTATGTTTAATCCAACTAACATTGTTGAAGTTAGTGTGCAAGCTATCCATTTGGAAAAAAGCTCAAGGAATAGCCATGATAATCTATTGATGGAATCCAATAAGCAGAAAGGAAGCAAGAAAGGGAAAGAGAAATCACAGTAAACAACTACTGTAAAGAAAGAGGACAAAAATCCTTATTGCTCACATTGCAAGAAGGAAGGGCATGAAGATGCAAGATGTTGGAAATTGCATCCTAATCAGAAGCCAAAGTGGTTCAAGGATCAAAAGGGTAAGCAAAATTCCACAGCTATTGTGCAAGACCTTGGTATGGAATCTGGTGATGAATCAAAGATTTCAGTTGTGCGTATCAAAGGTAATATTCCTTTTGTCAGTTCTAGTTCCTATGCTTCTTCTCTAAGCTGTAATGAAGTACCTGTTGGAAGTAAGAGGAATGAATTATTTCATATAAGGGCTATTGCTAAACAAAGCAAGATTGATACACTCATAGATAGTGGATCACAAGTGAATCTAATCTCTGAACAAGTTGTTAAGCAATTGGGATTAAAGAAAACACCTCATACTAAGCCATATCCTTTGGGTTGGGTGAATGATAATGCTCGGTTACATGTGTCACAATAGTGTAAACTCCGATTTGCAATCACATCCAAGTTTGTGGATGAGGTAGAGTTAGATGTAATTCCACTTGATATTTGTGGGATGGTTTTGGGAAGTCATTATTTGTATGACAGAAAGGCCATTTTCTATAGGGAACATAACAAGTATCATTTGTTTAAGGATGGATTTGAATATATTGTAAAATCTCATCACATGAAGAATGATAGATTTGTTGTAAACACAGGGAATATGAAAATGAATGAAAATGCAAGAAATGCTTTAACTCTCATGTCTGTAATAGCTATTGATACTAAGCATGAAGATGATAGGGTGTCACAGACAATACAATGTGAGGATCAGTTGCAAGCAAAATTAGGCCTTCAGCCAGAGGTGGTAAAAGAGAGTTTGAATGTTTCATTTTCTAACAATGTTCCTATTCAAGAGATCTAAAGTGTTGATACTATTTTCTTCACATTAGTGTATTCAGTATTGTTGCTTATTATTTTGCTAGTTATTTCTATGTGGATGATGAATGCGATAGTGAATATTGATGAACATGCAGTTGATTGTATCAACAAAGTTACCTCATATTTCTTTGTGTTTGTGATGGGTCACATGTTCAAAATTTTAGCAGGAAGGACAGATGATACTAGGCAAGTGGGGAGACATTTCCCTAGCTCAAATTGTACATAAAAATAGACTTTTGGAGGTCTAAAAGCTTCTTAATGGAGAGGAATGATCCAGGTGGATCCAAAATATCTCAAATTTTCATAGTCTCAAAATTCATCCAAAGAAGCATCAATGTGTAGAGCTCGCAGACATGATCCTAACACAACTTTAATGGGCTCAAAAGGAGTCCACATGCAAAAGTTATGCTCAGTCAAAGGTTTGGTCAAACAGGAAAATCGGGGGTTCAAAAAGGTAAAAAATTGATTGTCTCAAAATGAAATAAAAATTATTCCAAGTCGTAGTGCTCGTCATGCTGATTCCAGAACTATATTCGGTTTCAAAAATGGAGCTCGTATGTGAAAGTTACGGCTGGTCAAAGGTTGGTCAAAATTTTGACTTTGGTTAACTTTGATGACATCAGCAAGCTGACATGGCAGGGGGTGATGTGGCAGGAATGGTGAGTTGGCATATACATGGTGGAAAAAAAGAATATGGATTAAACCATATTGTTAAAAGAATATACATATGGTTTAAAAATTAAAAGATTTTTATGAATTCAAGGAGGATTTGGTGGGATTTTATTCCTTAAAATCCTCTTCCCTTGCCCACAAAACAAGGAGAGGAAAAAAAATCCCGTAAACTTGTATTTCAAAAAATTAACCCCTTTAACCACCTTTCTCATATTTAACGGTTTGAATATCCAAGGAGATTATTAAGGGGCTTTTAAAAGATATTTTTTTAAGATTATAATGTAAGTCCAAAATTATAATATAGTTAAAGGGGTTCATTTTTTTATTGTATGGCTTGGAATTATAAAAGCCAAAGGTGGATTTATTTTTGAAAGATTAATTTGTTATACTAATGGGATATTAGTTATTTTTATTGTAAAAGGGGGAAATGGTTGGAATTTTTACTTGTATATGGGAGATATGCAATATTTGCAAAACAATATGGTTAAAGCCATATTAGCAAATAAATGTGTATATAAAGGGGTGCTTTTTGTAGGGGAGAAGGGGAAAATTATTGAGTGAAGAATTTTGTACGGGAATTTTCTTGGAGAGAATTGTAACAGGGAGAATTATTGAAGTTCATTTTGGGAGAAATAATTCTTTGGAGGAGAATTTACAAGGTGTTTTTGTACACCAAAAATTGTAAAGAGTGAGAGATTGTGGAGAGATTATTGTAGGTTCTTGGAGCTTTGGTATTGTAAGAAAGCATAATTTTGCTTGGCGATATCAATAAAGCGGTCCTGGCATTGAGAAGCGGACCCAGAGACATAGTCCACATTGGACGAACTTTGTTATCAATCTGCGCATTTTGATCCTTCTATTTGTTTCTCTCATTCTTCTCTCTTCTATCTCAATTTTCTCTCTAGTTTAAATTCAGTATTTGAATTTCTAATTACTTATTTTGTAATTTCAACGGTTAAAAGGCATAATCACACAATTATGTATTAGATAGGGAAATTACTGTAATTAGATTTAATTTACAAGTTATTTTGTAAACTCTAATTACAAATCACACAATCTTGTGAATGTGTCGCTTAACCTATCACATGCGTTGCAATCTTACGAATGCATCACTTAAACTATCGCTTGTGGCATGAAACGGTGAATGCATCTCACTAATTGGAAAATGTGTCACACCTTAACGAGACTCTTGTGTTTGTGTCACAATGCTTCAAATGCATCAAACGCGAACACTAATGCAGATTTTTTGCATGCATATGTGTCGTAATGCATTCGTTGACCTACCCTAAACCCCTAAAAATGCACAAAAAATGATAAAATTACAAAGTGGATAAGGCGTACTTACCAGTGCCTCTACACCCTCTGGCCATCTAAAAGTCCAAATGATGTATTTGCGGTGCTCGATCACTAAAATCACCATCTTAACGTGAGGTATCCTAGTTTTGAGATCTCCAAATTTACAAAGGTGAAAATGAAAATGAAATGAATTTTTACCCATTTTGAACCTATTTATAAGGTAAAAGTGGGATTTCCTTCAAATTTTACTACTGGAGGCTCTTTTGACCAAATTTGACCCCCCTTTTGGTTGCTTTAAACACCTCAAAAACTAAAACCATTTGTGCCATGGCTTTTCTGGACATCAAGTTGACTTGTAAGGACACTTTCCAAATTTTTCTGTCACTAGGCCAAAATTTGCAAATTTTCTCGAGGGGGCATAAATACTCTGTACCTTCACCAAGGCATGTTTTTGACTGAATTTTCTTTGTCACAATGCAATAGGCTGCATTATGTCAAAGAGGCAAAAAATGTAGACACATAAAAAAATGACCTAGGGCTACAAGTTCTATTTTCTCCATATTTCTTCCTAGCATAATCAAATTATTTAATTATGTCCTATGGTCCAATTCAACTATTAATTAAATAATTCATAATTATTTCATTAATTCATGTCTTTTATTCCTCTTGATTATTTAAATAAATAAATTTTATTTATTTATTTAAATGTGTCACTAATTTTCTAAACATCTTTCCATGATTAAATAAATTCCTAAATTTATTTAATTATCCTTGTCCATTATTTCCTTTTGATTATTTAAATAAATAAAATTTATTTATTTATTTAAATATGTCATTAATTTCTAATGTCTTCTCATTATTAAATAAATTCTTTAATTTATTTAATTATTGTCCACCTTGGCATTTTCCCACTTTTCAATAAAATTATTTATTTAAAATGGTCTCACTTTCTAATTTTCCCTCTTTTAGTAAATAATTCAAATTAATTATTTACTATCACATGACCCCACCTTTTTGAATTAAATTAATGTTTAATTCAAAATAGCAACCATCGCTGTAAAATCAAATAATTTCTATTATGATTTGATTTTTCAACTCTCTTTTTTTGTGCCATCCTTATCTTCTTGTCACATGCAATCTTGTCCCTTGATTAGATTTTTTAAAATCAAAATTTGTCCATTCATTTGAAATTTACCCTAATGTTTCCCTAACCCTAATTGTAGGTTGTCATATTGAATCTTGTCCATTGATTCTAGGGCATTCGTCAACTTTCAATCTTGGTCATTCATCCAAAATTGCATTTTCTATAAAATGCCAATTTTGGTCTCATTTTGACATTTCATGCAACCTTTTTTTAGGAACTCTTGACATCTTGTCATTTTAGACATACTTTAGGCTTGCTTGCTAGTTGCATAGTTGCATAATATTGAATTCTAGATCAAATCCTTCAACATTTGCTTAGGTCTTGGCATAGTCATAGCTTTCTCACACAAAATTTGAGAGCAAACACATATTTTCAAAAAATAGAGAAGGTGTAATGGAGGTCAATCATGGAGTTTGAAGAATTTTGGTGAGATTATTCCCTTTGTTTTCATGTTTTTCTCTTTTGTGCTTCATTATTTACTTTGGGTTTTGTTTATTTATGCTCTAATCTGCTAACCTAAAATTTACCCATAGTTACAGGTGGATTAATCCTGATTAGACATCCACTTGCATTTTATGGAGGATGTGACCCTAATTATGATTAGGAATGTGCACACCTTAATTGAGGATTAAGAGGGATAATTAGGATTAAGGGAAATGTTAGAGGATGGGACAAGGAAAGAGAAAATGGAATGAATTAAAAATGAATTTTACTTCATTTGAGAAAGGTGACTAAATTAAATAAATTAGGCTATTTATTTAATTTAGAGAGGAATGGGGTAAGGTATTTAATTAATTAATCAAACACCTTAGGGAAAATTAGGGATAGGATGAAATATTAACCAAATAATAAATTATTTAATTAGTACAACTTATGGACATGAGATAGAGGAATATAAGGGTCAATTTGACCATATGGTGGTTGTCTAATTCAGGTGTCTACATTTTTCTCCTCTTTGAAACATCATTAGAATAATAGTGTTTCAAAGAAAAATAAAGTGTAGATGACTCGATAGAAGAAGACTTTAGCAGATGCCTTGATATCACAGGGAAATTGATAAGGAGGAAGAATGTAGAAATATGGTGAGGTATGCCCCCCCTCAAGAGGGTGGATGGGGAAGAAAAGGGGTCCCTAGTGACTTCATGATATGGAGAAACAGAAGGTACCACACAGTAGAGGATGGAAAACCATGAAGAATGGTTTTTTAAAGAAGAAAAATAGACAAATGGAGTGCAAATAGCAGCCTACAGAATAATTAGGGAAAAAGGATTAAAAAGGTTTAAAAAAAGGTTAAAAAGGGAAAAAAATACCCCAAAATTAGCAAGGCTAATTAGGGAATGAAAGCTAAAACCTATAAATAGTAAATTTGAAAATTTATTATTCACTTGGTTTTCATTATGCATATGTGGTAAAGAGTAATTGGGAAAATAAGTGCAAGAGGTGATGAGGCTAGTGAGCATGATGGTAGAGGAGGACATCATCCACCGAGCGGACACTGTTTGAGATGTCTATCAATGATACACCATGCCTCGATAGGTTGGCCTCAAAATTGAACTTTGTGATTTGATTTGTTAATTTTCGTGGATCTTTTTAAGATTTTTGGGGATGGGTGGGTAGGTTAAGATAAAATTAGTGCACCATGGAAGGGAAAATTCACCCTTCTCTCAAAGCACATTCACCCTTGTACTTGAAAGGGTGAATACGTGGCACAGGATGGGTGAATGTGTGTCTACAAGGGAAAATGCATGTGGATACAGGCAATGGAAAAATTTCCTAAAGGGGAATGGGAAAATGTGTTACACTGTAAGGGCATATGTGTGACTGGAGAGGTGATTGTGAGATTTCCCCTTAGGGAAAAGGTGAGTGTGCACTCGTACAATGGGAGGGAAATAGTGTAAGAGGTGAATGCGATTCCACCTATCCATGGAAAGGGCAGAAGCACATTCACCCAAAGGGAAGAAAAGAGAAAATGAAATGGACCTAATGGGACAAAGGAATTATAGGGGTGAATGCAAATTCACCCTTAGGGAAAAGGGGTGAACCTGCTCCCAAGGAAGGGAAAAGGTGAACCTTCCAATCTAATAGGAAAACCTACCAAGGATAAAATATCAAGGAAAAAATGCTACGCCAATGGGAAAACACACGAAGAGGGAAGGGGCAAACATGCGACCTATAGGGACGAACACATAAAATATGGATAGGAAAAAGAAAGGTGAGAAGAAAATGGAAAGAAAAAAGGTTTGAAAAATGGTTTGCATGGATGCAAAGTATAGAAACACTACAAACACTAGATAGGAACTTGGTTGCACTCTCAATAGAGGGCTTCATTCCTAATGATCATGATACATTAGACCAGGTGGGATTACTGCACATGGTGGCATTTTCGGTGATTTGAGCATACTGACCACTATTGACTACACTTATAGAGAGGTGGAGCTCAAAGACCTACACTTTTCTCCTCCTGACTAGGGAAATGATAGTGACACTAGAGGACATTTGGAGGATATTGTAGCTATCAATCAGAGGCCTAGTGAGTAGAGGGGGAGAGGACCAGTGAAGCATAGTCTATAGATCGTATTTAGGACTATAGACCTTCCCTACTAAGGGATGAAGCTGGACATAGATGCATGTATCAAGACTGCACATCCACTATCATTATTTTTGTGTACATTGACCAGCAAGATCCTCCTACCAGATAGGAGTGGGATATTTTTTAGCCTCAAGATGATTGAGGTAGTTTGAAACATCATTGAGAGGAGAGAGGGATTGTTTGCATGGGGTGCCTACATATTAAGGCATCTCTATAGGTACATGCATATGGTTTTCTCTAGAGGAGGAGTAAATATTACCCATGTCACCTTGTTATAGGTGTGGGCATGGGAGCACATCAAGATCACAAGGCTAGATATATTGATGCTCGATCTATGAGTAGAGGGACTTCTGGTAGCATTTGATTATGCTTAGATGCTACGTTACTCATAGGTATCGATCCTAGAGCATTGGAGGTGTATTTTGGATGATCTAACTTTAGAACAAATAGTGTGGAGACCCTATGTGGATAGGGATTTTAGGCAGTGGAGGGTAGATGATTGATAATATACGACTTTCACGTTCACTTGCTACTACTTGATTAGTCAAGATTTATTCACTATTGAGTTATATAGGCCTAATGGGGCAACTAGACAGTTCAGGATCTGATACAACATCCCCTTGCTAGAGGTGAGATTCAGATGTTGAGAGATGTAACAGGGGTAGATAGTGCCAACTACTAGGGTGAGCTAGGAGTGGGATTGGTTGGAGGAGGTGAGATGAGGTTGGAGAGGGGGGCCAAATGATCCAAGAGTTACTAATAGATATATAGTATGGTGGTATGGGAGGTTGTTAGCAAGGATCACACCTATATACCTAATTGAGTTAAGAGTAGGATGGGGAGATGAGGAGGAGGAGGCAAAGAGTGGATAAATAGAGGGGAGAGGAGGAGGAAATGTAGGTAGAGGATAGATTGGAGATGGATGTGGATGTGTTGGAGGTGGTAGAGAGAGCCTTAGTGGTATATCAGGCACCACCTATGGAGGACCCATTGACCAAACTAGTAGGTGCATATGCATGAATCAAGATCCTATATCACAAGTTGAGGTAGTCTAAGACCAGGAGCGAACGAGTGTGGTGAGGATAGGGGAGGGGGGATGATAGAGTAGTGATAGAGGTAGATGGACTATGACAAGAGTAGAGAGGTTGCAAGGTTTGTTGGATGGAGCTCAATTAGATAGGGGTGAGGCATCGAGACTAGTGGAGTGAGCCAAGGTACAACTAGAGAGAGTATAGAGCCTATTTGATTCCATGTAGCAAGAGAGGGATGACACATTGAGGAGAGTAGGGCTTGTAGAGGCATAGATACAAACATTGCATGAGGAAAGGGATGAGGTCATGAGGCAGGTAGGACAAGACAAGGCACATGTGTAGACTTTGTAGGGAAAGAGAGATGACATGGTGGGGAGAGCGAGATAGGTTGAGGCACAAGTGACTAGCCTAAGGTTAGAGCAAGATGCTTGGGACACGGAGAGGAGGAGGCAGCAATAGCAGTAGGATTGTTACTGCTAGAGAGGGATGAACTATGATGGAGTTCCTTAAATTTAAAAAATTTGAACTCATTTTATATTTGGTAATGGTCTATCACATATATGCCCATGGGTGGGTCTTAGGGTTCTAGATCTATGACCTTGCTTTTAAGTCCCTTATGTTTGGAAACTTGAACATTCTAATTTCCTTTTGACCTACTTTGCCTAGTTTTTGATTGATCAATTCATCACTTTTTCCATCGTAAACATCATTTTACCAGCCCCTTTTGCTTAGGTTTTTTGGTTTCCTAGTTTTAGTCATCATTTCATTAATGCCTAAGGTTGAGCAAAAAATATTTTATAAAATTTACCTTAGGAGGGTCAAAACTCGTTGGCCTAGTCAAGCCACCATTTTAAGTTAACCTTTATTGGCATATGTAGAAACATGGTGTGTTGGATCTACCAGTGAAATCTTGACCGCCCATCGCACATCGTGGAAGAGTTGAAGAGTGCCCCTCAAAAGGTGTGCGAGGTCCACGATTGTGTGACGTGTTTCCTTGCCATGGAGGGACCCATTTTTTTTTCATCTCACTTGACAGCCAGTACATTTGAGATCAACGGTCCATGAGCATCATCATGGTTAAATCTTAGCCACCCATCACACACCTCGCAACATTAATTTAATGCTTGTCAGGAGAATTGTGAGGTTCACTATTAGGCAACACCTATGGAGTTCTATCCATTGGGAAAATAAGTGGAGCCCATGAGAAGGAATGATGTGGTTTCTAGTAAGCACATTCTCATTGGTCAACAAGTTGACAAACCACCATGGAGTAAATTCAAACTCTGTTGACTCAATCTGAGTCATTCATCATGCCATCTCAAAAGGAAATCAACAACTATGATTTGAAATCAAACACATGGGAATTAGAACCATTTTACTTCACACAAGTGAGTAGTAATGGCTGAAGGGGAATTTGTAGTGATCATAATTGGGTCATAAAAATACTTGAAATTGATTTCCTTGCATTTTCAAAAATTACAAGTTGGTGCAAAGTAGCTAGGAGATTGAATCACAGTGTTTGAGTGGAGATGTGAAAAAATTAGGGTTCCTGTAAATGCAAAAATCTGTGAGTATAATTAAAACTGAACTTTGTGCTTTATTTCAAACTATCTTGAATTAGGGAAGGTTGTGATTTTTTTCTTTAAATTTATTTATCCTTCATGCTTTAATTGCTTTTTGTGTTAAAAATCTATATAAAAATGTTGCCCTTAACCAAATTTGTTTGAGTTTGTGTCTTCTAATCACACCCTAGGCTACTAATCGAGGGAATTAGGTTTTGAGCTCCTTCCTATTAGAACCCTAGTCCATTATAAACCTACCTAAGTATCCATGGCTCCCAAAACACAAAAGCCTCACCCTAAAACCCCAACTAGATTACTCTTTGATGAAACTTGTCGACCAGCTTAAACCCTCGACC
Organism: Sequoia sempervirens; assembly: GCA_007258455.2. NCBI lineage: Eukaryota > Viridiplantae > Streptophyta > Pinopsida > Cupressales > Cupressaceae > Sequoia > Sequoia sempervirens. The sequence continues at coordinate 389,393,703 of VDFB02281492.1, read as the reverse complement.
AACAAAATAAATCAAGAAGTGATATATTATGGCCCTAGAATTATTGAGGGATTTCATGACAAGTAGCCTGGATCAAGGATGCTAAATTACCTTATACTAGGTGGAAATTGTTTGGAAACTAGTTTGGGAACATGAATTGTGAGTATCCCATTTTCCACACTTGGAGGTTGGATATCAAGAAAATTATAGTCCCAAATGTATATGTGGATGTGGACCTAGTCAAGGATATTGCAGCCAGATATGATCCTATGTAAAGAATTTTTAGGGCATGTAATGGTGTTGAGGTGGTCAAGATTACTAAGGAGGATATTTTAGAAGTTTTTAAATTGTAGGAATGGAATGAGGATATGGTCCCCATTTTCATTGATACCTTCAAAAAGGAATATGAGAATACCAAAGTCTTTTTTTGAACTACAATGTTTCCAATGCACACCACTTCAAATAGATATGGGAAGAATAAGAAGCATATTAGGATTGAAAAAAATGAGAAGGAACCTTTTCCTATGAACTATTTCACCCACTACTTCAGGAAGACCATCTGCTCCTTGTATCAAATCATTGGTTTTGATGCACCTGAAACCATACCAATTGAGTACTATACATAGTAGGCAATATGTAGTATTCAATGTGGTTTATGATTATGCCATTTATCTAGCAAAAAATATGCATAAGTGCTTGGTTGATCTTAAAGGAAAGCATTTGGTAAAATTTTGGTGGTATTCTGTTTTGATGCATATGATTTTGTACAAGCAACATAAATATTTTTGGGAAGACATGTCACTAAAGAAGATGGATGGTGATATTGAGTTACTAGTCTAGTATTGGACCCAAATCTTGGATATGGATGATCAAAAGTTTTCTTATCTATTCTTCCATAATGTTTTTGCATCTAAGATTAGAATACTTCTTGTTCTTGATCCGCCAAGGATCCCTAAAGAAATTTATGACTTCCTAAGGCCTATGGAAAGGAGTCTTGAGTTGAATATAACCCATAATTGGGGAGATATCATTCCATATCTTGATAGAACCATATTCAAGGTGCATGGGACTATTGTTTAGCCTTTTTTGTTACCAAGATATGTACCCCTTAGGATTGGATTTATAGAATTCATGAGACAGTTGGTTGGATCCCAAGATTGTCACTTGCCAAAAAATAAGAAGGGCTCATTCTTCCTAGAGTACACAACATTTGTAGACTTTGTGTTGATAAAATGGAATTGGAAAGCTTTGGAACAAGTCCTCAAGCCCTACAAATTGATGAAAACTCTCCCTAGCAACCATGACCATGAGGGATTCATTCATTTAGTAAAAACAAAAAGATTATTGGGTGTGTTTGTTCATAATTTATACTACCTTGAGGATGTTTTTAGAAACATTTTTTATTTCCAAGAACAAGAGGAAAGGAAGGATATGTATCTTTCCATCAACAATATGGTAGAAAGGATTAGGAGATTAGATCCAAGATACAATCCTCTACCTAACATCCAAGGGGAATTCAACCAGGTAAGGTATGTGATAGAGAACTTTGAAAGTATTGTTGGTGTGTTGAGAAGACTAGAAGTAACCAAGGATAAGGGAAAGGATTTGGAAACTGAAGAAGGACCATCTATACTATTGGAGGAAAGGAATTCCTATTAGCGACCCAAAGAGATTAGGTTGTATACTAGGAAAAAGGAAACAAATAAGAAGGAGAAGGAGAAGGCAGAGCCAACCCCTGTTGCATTGAAAGATTCATGGCCAACTTCTCCAACTAGATCAGTCTCATTGGCTCCTAGGCAATCCTCACCTATTAAAATCAACTTTGATTATCCTCCAAGGAGTTCTCCTCCTCTAGAGAAACCACCAATTAAGAAAAAAAGGGTAGAGAAGATCCCAGTAGTGGACTACCCTAACAATGATGAAGATGATATCATGATAACTTCTGAAGATATGCAGCAAGAGATGCCTTCTCCCCCAAGAGAAGTTGCATCAAGATATGGGGCAAGTATCCTAAGATTGGGAAAAGATGAATTGAGTGGAGAAATTAATATTGATGATATGAGGGTGGAGGATTGAAAATATTTTATGGAGGATGATTCCTTTATTGAAACATCAACATTCAAGGATTTTGTGTGGATAGAAAAGGCTGGAGAATATATAGAGAAGGTTGTTGTTGAAAGAAGTTTCCATCCTGAATTGTCAGAGAATTTTATCTAAGACATTGTGATGCAAGAGATGAGGAAGTAGTTTAAAATTATTATGCCTGAGGGAAGAGAACTTTTGCAAAAGAGTGGTGTTTTGTTGTTACCTGAATGGGATATTGTTGATGCAATGGTACTAGATACAATAAGAAGGGATGATGGGCCTTTATTTCAAACTAAAGAAGAAGCTAGGTTGGAACTTTAGGGATATACATTTAGTTAGGAATGGGATGCTTTGGCAATATAGTCATTGTCCCTTAGTTCTAGGAAGCCCAAGTTTGTAGAGCTATTAGACTTCAATGGAAAATTGATTCTAAAAAGAGTTATAGATACTCCAACATTAGAAGCAATTGACATGACTATAAATGTTGTTAGGTTCACAAAGGTAACTGTTGAGCATCTCACTAGTGATAGGGATATGTTTAGAAGAAAGTACCATGAGATTCTAGGTAAATATAGTAAAATCCAATAGAGAGTAGCTGAGTTTGAAATAAATCAGCAATTCTAGAAATAAGTAGAAATGCTAAGATCCCAATGGTCAACTAGCTCAAGTCATACTATTCCAGCTCCTCCTACAACTAATCCTTAGTCTCCTCCACTTGAGTAGTCATTTTCAATAATGCCTTACAACATGGGTTAGGATCCCATTGCAATAGAGAAACCAAGCACATCATATGCATCCTCATCCATTGAATCCACAAAAGAACAATTACTTCAGCAAGTCAAGGTATATGAGAATTTGCTTGAGGAAATGCAAAACCTAATACATGAGAATAATGCCAAGATTGTTCATATTGTTATGAAGCATATTAATAGGAAAATTAAAATTAAATTGAATAGTGTCCATGCTAATTATTCTTTGATGTTGAGAGCAATGGAGATGTCTTAGAGAGATGGAGAATTAGGAACCCCATTCTTAGATGGATTCCTAGAGTTAGTGATTTAAAGTTAATGATAGTTGGGGCAAAGCAACAAGCAGACAAATATCCAAAGGTGATTTCCACTTACAATTTTTTCAGTGATGTTAGGAAACAACCATTCCATGGATATGTTGCTCCATTGGAGCAAAAAATAAAAGAGTTAAAGATCAAGTATGATCAGGCAGAGTTGACACTACTACCTAACATCCCAGAAGCCCATGATGAAGTGAAGCCTTTGTAAATGTTGAAGAATCAGGTGGAAACTACAATTGCTTCCCAAGAAAAATTAATTTTTGAGGATGTTAATATTGATATGCTTAAAGATACTTTGGAAAAGTTATCTTTTATCATTTGTTTCCTCAAATACTTTGACAAGGAAGCTAATTTAGTGATGAAAAAGTATGCTCCTTATAGAAAGAAAATTGATGAAATTATTGAATTCAATTGGCCATCTAACGAGGAATATGAACAATGGAAAAGGATATTTGTAGTTGGATTGGATTAGTGAATTCAGTTTGGAACACATATACTCAGTCAACTATTGTACAGGTATAGCCTTTGAGGTTATAATGTATAAAGTATGTGTCTCCTAATTAAGAGTGCTATAGGTAAAGATTGATTATTAATGTGGATGTTGACTAGTATTTTTGTTTTCTTTTCCTACTTTTATAAGTTTTTTTCATCTTGCCAAATGGATTGGATGTGCTACAACAATCTGAAGGATATTCTTTCCAACATGTGCCTTTTGGAAGGCAGTTTTGCTTCTTCACAACAAATGAAAATAATTGTTGTCTCATGTGTATTCCCTCCTATTGAAAATGTAAATATAACTGTAGAGGGAATATTTTCTTGTAGAAGCCCAATTAGAATGTGACATGTATATTGTTGGCCCAAAGCTTGTTTTTCTCCCTTCTTTCCATAAAAGGGAATTCAAGGTCATTAGTATAGGTCTTTTTTGTTGAATTCTAGATTTAGATAGGCTAATTGAAGGACACAAAGAAAATATGTTAGAATTATGTTATGCGTTGCATAACCACCCCATTTTGATCTGGAACAAAATGGGTCCCCCCTCTCTTTTTGGTTTCTTTGTCTTCGGTTATTTTCCTTGCTCTTGGGTTCTCCTATTTTCTACCTGAGTTTTGTCTTTTGTTCTGATATGATTCTGGTCCTATTTTTGCCTAAGTTGGTTTTCTTCTTGCTAGGAATTCAATGAAATAAATATAAGTAATGGTGTATTTTATTATAATGTGTTTTATTTTCCCCTCAGTGCTAATGTAGGCCTTTCTTTTGCAGGATTAAATCACACAGAGGATGATATTTGTCAAGGGAACTCAGTTGGAAAGCATTCTTTAGTCCAGTTGGTCACAATTTGCCTCTAAGAAGAAAGTTGGCAAGAACTTGTAGATCTCTTGCTGAATACCAGTGCATTCTGTTGATAGGTGTTTGTGTTGCCTATTGGAAAGACCCTACAGATGTCACGGCGAGTGGAGTTCACATGTAGATTCCTATCGGCAAGACATCGGTCATCGTCCTAGTGACTAGGAGTCTCCTATCGACATGAGGGGTTTTCTTCGGAGAAATGTCTCGGTGAGATCTTCATGTCTCACTGACTGACATCAAGGAGAAAGTATATTGGAGAGAGATTTTGACTTTGGCGTGAAGTCTTACCAAAATTTTCAAGTCTCACCAACCAGCGTGGAGCGAGTTAACACTTTGGCATGAGTTGCCTTCTTCAGTGATGGTCTTGCCAAAAGCTTCAAGTCCCACTGACCACTGATAAAGATATTCATCTTGGTAAGAGACTTTTCTTTGGAGAAGAGTCTCGGCGACTATGAAAGGTCACACCGACACAACGCAAGGGGATTCTATTAGTGGTCTTTGGTGAGAGAATCAATATGTCTCGACAACTAGAAGGGTGGACTTACGAATATTTTCAGTAAGACACAAGGTGACCAATATAATGTCTCCCCAATTCTGATAAGTCACAGTGATCCAAATGAGACTCAAGTTGAATATCAGTGACACATAAGGCAATCTATGGGATGTCTCCCCGATGAGAGGGTGTTACACTGACACACTAGGAATGAAAAGAATACATGTCGGTATAGCTAAAGGAAGGTCTCCCCGATAGTTGTTCAAAGTGGGCTCTCGCCAAAGGATGATTCCCTTAGTGTAATCTCTCATAGACTTAAAGAAGTCTTGGCGATATAGAATGTGCTCATGAAGAGAAGTACATCGCCATGACTCTTGCCGGCATGCTAGGTTCGGAGAGTGAATCATATTGTCATGGCAACAAAAAGTAAACCTATGGAGATTCCTCGGTGAAACAAAAGGTGACTACAAGATGTCTCCTCAATAGGAGGATGTTACAACAACATATATCAAATGAAAGGATGCATATCGGTGTGACCAAAGGGAGGTCTTGGTGACAATGAGATCGACAAAAGGTTGTCATTTCAGCATAATGTCTGGCCGTGAGCAAAATAAGTCATGCCAAAGAGGGTTTGGCTTTGGCGAGAGTGGTTCACTTTCGGCATAAATTCTGGCCAATGTGCTAGAGTCCCTGCAACATGGAAGGGATATCACCATAACTCTGCCCAACGGAAGAAGGTCCCACCAAAGTTTGAAGCCCAACGATAATTTTTCCTTCGACAGGAGGTCTTGCCGAAGTTTGAAGGTCTCGGCGACATGAAATTTGAGTTCGACGAGATGGATTTGTTTTAGAAGGATATCTCCTCAACAGTTGCGGGTTTCACTAAAAGGTTTCCCTTTCGGTATAATGTCTTGCCAAAGAGCGACAGTCACACCGAAGCAAAAGGAGCTCGATGAGAACAAGAGGAAATTAGGGAGACTCCAAATGAATGAAGTGCCTTCGCTATGACTTCTTGCTAACCAATCAGGCTCTTGCCAAAAAGAAGTTCAACTCAATAGGATCTCACCTAGGGGTATGAAGTCAGTGAAAGGTCTCAGCGAATGGTGGATGTCTCACCAAAACATATTGAGCCCAATGAGAGTGAAAGAAATCGACAAAAGGTCCTACCAGTACAAAAGAGTCTCGGTGACAGTAGGGCAATGTCGCCAAGAGGTGTTGCCTTCGGCAAAAATTTTTTGCCGAAGGAGAAGGGTCTTGCTGATAAGAGTAAGCTCAATGAGGATGAAAAGGAGTTCGCTGAAGGTCTTGCCGACAACGATGGATTTCCTAGTGAAGGAGGTATCGGTATAACCAAGGATAACTCGCCATAGCCTCTAGCTGACAATAAGATATCTTGCTAACAACAAAGAGGAGCTCGATAAGAAAAGAGGAGTTCAGGGTAAGATCTCCCTAAAATGATGAGGTCTCCCCGACATGAGAATGGGTTTGTCGGTAGATAAAGAAGACATCACCATGAGGTCATAGTGACAAATGATCATTGAAGGATCCTGGGGTTCACTATGATGTCCTACTGACTAGCGACTATCTTGCTGATGGTTATCATGAGATCGATATGACTTCTACAGCTTACTGAAGCATCTTGTCAACTATCTAATGTCATGCTGATGGTTGCTAAAATCAATATAATCACATCGGCGAGACACAATTAGTGTCTCACCGACATGTCATGCCATTCAAACCACCTTTGACTACCCAAGAAGCTCGTGTGGCATATGTCTGACCAATCAGAAGAGGCTAAGAGAACTGATTGGTGACGGTTTGATCAATTAACTATTCCCGTGAGGGAAGACCAACAGAATGTAGGTGAAATGGGTTCCTTCTGAAATCCAAAGGAAATGTATCAACTCAGGTGAAATGTTCAAATCTATAGGGAGGCCCGATGATGCTTCATGAGGATGGTCAACGAGCAGAGAAGTATAAAACATGAATGATAACATGAAGAAGGGTGAAGAAACTATGAGTCACAGGGATAGTTGTAGTGATCACTAGCGGAGGTAGGTCAGTATGAATGGTGATACTTTGGAGCATTCAAGGAAGCTCTATGAAGGAGTTCAAAGATGGACACGAAGACAGAAGAGTTAATGTTGCAGCCACAAAAGATCTACAGATCATTCCCAAAACAAGCCGTCATCAGCATGGACAGTAGGGTTTCATATTGAATGCAATTTTGACTCTCCTCAAAAAGATCTGAGGGTCGACCCTCCTACAAGTAGTAGATATTTTGTAAAAACCCTAAAGAAATAGCTAGTGCATTCCTTTTTAACATTCTATATATATGCCATTCTGGCCTCTTTAAAGAGGTTAGACAGTTAGAGGTAGAGAAAAAAAAATGAAGGAAGAAAAGGAGAAGATATGGTGTTAGAACAGGAAGTTAGAAGAAAATCTAGGAGTTAGTTTTTTAATAGAAGGAGATAGAGTCGCATCCTAATTCTTAGTGATGGGAGCCCTTTTGTCTTCTTGTTTAATAGTCAGATTCAACACGGGCTATAATGTATTTTCCAAGTTCTCTTAGTGTAGTTGGAAACAATCTAGAGACACAAATTCTATGTACACTGGTGATTGTGCCAACTTTGTAAATATTGTTTATCTAATTTAGTAACAATAGAAGCAATCAGAGTTTAATCTACTTCATATTGTGTTCCTGAATGATATTTGTCTTAAGTTGATAATTTGATTTGTGAAGTCTTTGAGGAGTGAAATATTATTTTTTGTTTTATTTAAATGGTAACTTAAAATATGTTATTTGAATTAGCACTGTGAATGAAAGAAGGTTGTGTGTCAATCACAAGTTTGCTTTATTCTACAGTTTTAGTTTACAATTCCTTGAAGCTAACAAATCTAGTTAAAATTGGATAAATTGTTGTTCTTTTATGTCCCAAAACCCTAATCTATCTTTTGTTGTTCCTTTAAAAACCCCCGTTAAATTAGGTTTTATTTCATGTTTGATCTTAGAACAATCCAGAAGCCCAACACCAGTAGGCCCCTTGAATATTACTGTTACATTGACCAATTGAGCAACATTAGCACAGTTGAGAACCAACTACAAAGACCTTGGGAGTTGAGATATCCATGTGATCATCTTTCTCTTTTAGGAGAAATAGAGTAGCAATATTATGTTTGCATGTTGTGCCAAAACACACATCAACAAAAACTGGTGCTAGAAGGAGGGCCTAGAAGGGCAAGCTAGATAATAGTGGATTTTTCTCACCAAAAAGGTCTTGTAGAGTTCTTCGATTAGCTGAAAATCCACCACCTTTGATAGAACTTAAGACCCCAACAAGACACAAGAGTCATAAGACTGGGGAGACTATGATACCAACCTTATCAACTCCGCTCACTCCACCAGGCTTTTCACCAGTACCCCAGTGGATACCTAGCAATCCACCATCACGTCCATCTCAAGTGTCATCATAGCTAGTTCAACCCATACAACTGGCTCAACTACCACCACCCCCACCAATGGTGTTCTTTCAGAATAATCCCTCTCCATTGGGGACTATTCCTGGAGGTTTTCACGATATGCCCAAGAACCCTGAGAAATTCTGCCCCAAGTATATTCATGGAAAGTCAAGGAGTACTGAAGAGCACATATAAGCTTTCAAGGATGCTTGTACTAGAGCTCAAATAGCCCACCATGATGTAGTCTATAGGTTATTCCCTTACTCCTTAGGGGACATGGCATACAATTGGTACCTTAATCTTCCTCAAGGCTCCATTCTAACCTGGACACATTTGGAAAATTCCTTTATCCATCAGTTTAGGGTCTATGTGGATCCCACTCTCTTATACCACCAGTTTGCCACTATTAGAAAAGAACCAGGTGAATCCTTGCCCTTGTTCAATACCAGGTTCCAACAGATGTATAAGAGATTGCAAGATCCCTATTTAGTCACTGAGAATAGTGCCATTCAAGCTTACTTTAGAGTCATAGATCCCTTGCTTGGCTTGTTCTTGCAAAGGACCTATCAACCAGCTGATATTGATTCTCTATCCAAAATCTATCATCTAGCTATTAAGTTGCAACAACAAATTAGTTGTCAACAAGGAAGCCTAGGGGGAGGTTTCCCTTCAATAGGATATCAGATGCATAGCCTAAATCCTCTATTAAGTACTATCCCAAGGATGTCTTCTTCACATTATGGGCCTATGTCTGAATTGAAAACCCAACCATCTGTTCCATTCTTTGCTATTGGAACTTATGATCGCTTTCAACAACTACAGGTTTCTCAAAGTTCCCATGGTTATCAAAACCAAATTGGGACACCAAATCATGGTGGTCAGCTACCTGTTGCTAAGACTGTGGAAAATGAAAAGATAGTCCAACTTATGAATGAGGTAGAGACCTTGAAGAAAACATTGTCTCAAGTTAAAAATGGCATTGCTCAACTTTAGTTGAACCCCTCCCAAAACCAAGGTAACTACCCTAATCAAAATAGCAACAACCAGGGTACTTATCAGAATAACAACAATTACAACCAAAGGGGTTATCAGGGCCAAAATTCTTCTAACCAGGGCTATCAGAATCAGAATAGAGGATATATTAAAAGTCCCAATAACAACAAGAAATGGAATATAGGGCCCAATAATGGTGGAGTTTTTCATAACTATCAAGCGAATGAAGACAGATCACATATTGTAAATGTGGCAGACCTCAACTTCATCACTAATTGGTGTAGACTGCATGATACTGCAACCCATTCTGAGGTAAACTACCCTAAAGTGGAAAAGATGGTCAAGATGGCACAGGAAGATGCCCAAACATTCCAAGGGAACCCTCACAAGGGAGGTAGCTCAGTAAATACAACAATGACTTATGACCTATTTGAGGAGGAACCTTCATTCCCAAGGTAAGAGGAGAATGAACCAAAGGAAGATTCATATGATGCCCAAGCCTTTCAGATGAAAGGACACTTCCTGAGGAATTAGAATAAGGGTCCATTCACTACATCAACACCTCCTAATCACATGGTGCCTCAAAATCAAAGTGCTGATAATAATCCTCCTCCCCCAAAAGGCCCACTTGACTTCCATAACAAAGGTAACTCACTTGGTGTTGCCAAAAATAACTCAAGTTATAGCATGGAATTTGATATTGTTTCTGTGATGCAAAAACAAAAAACATCTTTGTCATTCTTTGAAATTTTAAAGTGGTGCCCTGCTCAAAGGGAGATAGTGTTGAAATCTTTAGAACAAGCTGATAAATTAAAAGGGAAAAACAAGGTGGCACCTGCTGGGGACATGAATGCAGCCTTGTACAAAAACAAGGTAGGTACTCCACCTTTTCTTTTAAGTTTAAGAATTTGTGGGAAGAACCTACACAACTATATATTGGATTCAGGGGCTTCAGGCAATGTTATGTTGTTTTCCATATGCAAGAAGTTGGGATTGAACCTAATTCAGACAAATAAGAAGGTCATTCAACTAGACAAGATAGAGATTAATGTGGTAGGGGAATTAAGAAACATACATGTTCAAGTAGGATCAGATCCTAAGATCCTAACCAACATAGATATTCAAGTAGCAGATATTCCCGAGACCTATGGCATGCTACTGAGTAGAGATTTGATGACAAGTCTAGGGGGATATCTTTCCCTTGACTTTTCACATATGTGGCTTCTATGGAGAGGGATTCCTACTCAGATTAGGATTGAAAGTGAGCCTCGCCTCAAGCATATCATCACTAAGTATGATTTTCCCAATGAGGTAGCTTACTTTGAGACTGAGATGGGGGTTTATAAAAGAGAAGAAATTCTAACCTTCTCGATTCTCAATTCTAAATACATGTCAATACAGAAACTCCCCTACCCCAGGATTAATAAAAATCAATAGGCCTTGATTAGAAAGTTGCAACAAGACCAACTGGTCTTAGGGGAAGATATCGATCTGCAGAGTCTGCTACTCCCTAATTGGTGCAGGGTACATTACCAAAACCACTCTGAGTTGGCTTGTCAACCCTGTATTGACATTTTAAATCATGTTGCCCAAGCTGATGATGCTAGCTCGAGTTACTCTGAGACCATTGTAAACTGCTTCTCATTTGAAGCCAAGGAAGCAACCCTGTTAACTAGAGATAGGGCACTTTCAAAAGAGATTCCTTCTCAAATCAAACTTGACTCAGTTACATTTCCAAACCAACATGTTTATGTGGAAAAACTTTGAGATTTGTCTAATACCCCTACACTCACAAGTATGTTGAAACCTGATGGACCCATCAAAGACACAAGTGGCTGTCAGAGCGATAGACACAGGTCAGATGATATAACTAAGCAAGAATCAGAGAGTGCATCTAAAGAACTTTCAGAGCATCCTTTCCCTATACCTAGTGCAAAAGATCAATCAGCCCCAATTGTGACTCATCTAACTCAAGCACCCATAATGACTTGAAAAGGACCAACCCCAGCTCACAATCAGCTATGGACCCTCACATTTGATGGATCCAAATCTAAGATAGGCTATGGTGTTGGGATTGAACTAATCAACCTGAAAGGGAAAACCTTATTTGCTTCTTACAGGTTCCAATTTGGATGCACAAACAACATACAGAGTATGAAGCTCTAGCACGGGGATTGATGTTCACACATAAGAAGGTCACTACCTTGAGATCAAGGGAGATTCAGAAATAGTTATCAAGCAAGTGCGCAACCAATATACATGTCACAACAAAAGGTTGGTAGCATATAGAAATCAGGCGTGGAACCTGATTGAGGACTTTGATGCCTTTGGGATCAGCTTAATCCCTAGAGAAGACAATCAGGTAGCTGATTCATTGGTTGTTGCTGCAAGCACCCTAGAACCTATGCAAGGCTCTAACCTCAAGAAATTCTTAGTGGAATTAATTTCCACCCCTGCAGTTCCTGACAATATCATGAACTTTCAGGTCTTTGATGATGATCAACATATTCTAGCTTTCTTAGCACTCTTAGATGTTTTTGAGGGGAAAATTATTGATGAGTCTAGCAAAGATCAAGGGGATTGGGGCCCTAAAAAATGTGATATAGAAGGATTCCTTAATCTAAAAGGTAATAACATTGCCAAGGGAATGGTGGCCTTGGAAATAATTTTTGATTCAGACCCAAGGGCTCGAGAGAAGATACTAGCTGAGGACAAAGGAGGCGAATATGAAATGGTTAACCTAGCTGATTCTGGTCCTAAAAGGAATGTCTACATAGGGAAAGCCTACCCTGAAGCAATCAGAAAGGATATACTAAAGGCACTGAAGAAAGATATTTCTGCGATAGCCTGGGGATATGAAGACCTAAATACATTTGATGCTTCATGATGACTCATACTATCCCTCTGAAGCCCAAAGCTAAACCCTTCCAATAGAAGCAGCGCCCTGTCAATGCCCTGATTGAGCCATTGATCTTCAAAGAAGTCTAGAAGCTTCTCTCTACAAGGATAATCTTCCCTATGCACCATTCAACTTGGGTGGCCAACTTAGTTCCAGTCCATAAGAAAAATGAAGAGATCAGGTTATGTGTGGAATTTAGAAAACTAAATAGAGGTTTAGAAAAGGATAATTACCCACTCCCTTATTTGGATGAAGTGTTGTAGATAGTCAATGGATCTCAGATGATATCCTTCCTAGATGGTTACTCTAGGTATAATTAGGTAATGGTCAACTATGAAGATAGGATGAAGACAACCTTCACTACAAGGTGGGGAATGTTTGCATATAGAAGGATGCAATTCAGTCTGATAAACATTGGGGAAACTTTTCAACGCGCAATGGACATAGCATTCAAGGATCTAATTGGAAAGTGCGTCATCGTCTACATGTATGACCTGACAGTATTCTCCAAAGATTTACTGAACCACGTTGCAGACTTGGCCAAGGTTTTGGAATGATGCATCTAGTATGGTGTCTCCTTGAATCCTAGAAAGTGCATGTTTGAAGTCTCAGAGGGCAAGCTTTTGGGACACGTGATCTTTGAAGGAGGAATATCAATCGATCCAGACCAAGTTGAGTCCATTCTAAAGATCACCAGGCTAGGAAGCAAGAAAGAAATGAGGTCTTTCTTTGGGAAGATCAATTTCGTGAGAAAATTCATTACAGGTTTTGCTAAAATCATGAAACCATTGAACGAAATGATGAAGAAGGATGCCAAGATAGAGTGGACCAAGGAGGAAAAGGACGTGTTTTCACAATTCAAGCGATCCATTTTGGAAGCTCCAGTTCTCACCAACCCTGACTATTTAAAACCATTCTACATCTATTCTTTTGCCTCTGAACATTCCTGCACAGCAGTATTGACTCAACGGAGAGAAGAGGTAGAGGAGAGACCGATTGCTTTCATGAGCTCTCCATTTAAGAACGTTGAAATCAAATACCCGTCCCTCGAGAAGCAAGATTTTGTGCTAGTTTAGACTGTCAAGAAGTTTTGACATTACATTCTCCGAAGCCAAATCGTTGTTGTAGTTCCTAACATTGCTATGAAGTCTTTGCTTATGTAGAGTGAGCTAGGAGAAAGAAGAGGGAAATGGATGGCCATCTTGCAAGAATTCAATTTGGAGATACACCCTATGAAGCTAGTCAGGCATACAGGCTTGTCTCAATCCATGGTGAATGTTGGCAACAACATCATCTGTCAGCAATACACAACCCAGTCCTTCTCCAGCGACCCCTGGTATGTCGATATCATTTATTTTATGCTCAACAATCGATGTCCAAAGGGGATGAATTCAACTCAAATGAGAGTGCTAAGGATGAAGAGTTCTCATTACATGCTTAAAGGAGGGTTTCTATTTAGGAATAATTTTGAAGGAGTGTACCTAAGATGCCTTGATCAACAAGAGGCTGAACATGTGATCTCTAAGTTTCATGGGAAACATTGCATAGGTCATGGTTCTGCAGATTCATTGGCAAACAAGATCTTCAGGTCTAGTTATTACTAGCCATCTATATTCAAGGATGCCCATCATCATGTTAGAACATGTCACATATGTCAGATTTTTGCATCAAAAGAATGCTAGGTAGCCATGCCATTGCAGCCTGTCTATGAGGTAAGGCCATTTTCCCAATGGGCACCAGACTTCATTGGGGTAATTAATCCAAACTCTTCTATAGGACACAAGTTTATTCTGACTACCACTGACTACTGCACAAGGTGGATAGAGGCTATACCCTACAAGAATAGCACAAAAAAGGTAGTGATCAACTTCCTCACCGAGTGCATCACTACAAGGTTTGGGGTACCCTTCGCGTTGGTATGTGACAATGGCTCTACCTTTTCTTCTGCTGAGTTTATTTCTTGGGCTTATGATCACAAAATCATCTTGAAGTATTCCTCAAACTATTACCCACAAGGAAATGGAGTTGCAGAGTCAACCAATAAGAACCTTCTAGGGGTTATAAAAAGATTATTAGAACACAACCCTAGGGACTGGCATACTCAACTGAGATTTGCATTATGGTTAGATAGGACTAGGATTAAGGCTGCTTTAAAGACTTCACCATTCAAGCCAGTATATGGCCAAGAGCCTATCTTCCCTATCCATCTGTAGATACCTATCCTTGAGTTCATGTAGAAATTCTACTCCAATGACAATAGGATAGAAGTCAGATTAGTTGCTTTGTTGAAATTAGAAGAGTAAAGAGATGTCGCCTTACAACAATTCTTTAGGCACTAGGTTTTTGTCAAATTCTAGTTTGACAAAAGAGCCAAAATCAAAGCTTTTAGGATATCTAACCTTGTATTGTTATAGGATAAAGCCAATCAAAAGAAGGGGAGTCACCAAAAATTTGACAAACTTGGCTAGGTCCTTATCAAATTGCTGAGATCCTGGGGGAAAATGCTTTTAGACTGAGTAGCTTAATTCAAGAACCCATTCCCTTGCCTATCAACATGCAGTTTCTCAAGCACTATTTTGAATCATAAAGCTTGTTAATTTATGTCCTGCATGTAAGTAATTCATTGTTCTTTATGTAAATAATTTATTTGTCTCCTATTTGTAAATAATTTGTATTTATGTAAATAGCTTATATGTTTCTGCTTGTAAATAATCTACTGCTCTTTGTGTAAATAATTTTCTCTTTTCTTGTGAGTAGTTGGTTGTTTGTCTATCTTTCCTTTTTGTCTTTCTATTTCCCTTCTTCTATGGTTTGTGTTTTGTTTTGTTCTTTGGGGTTGATTTTTCCTTTCCATTTGAAACTATGGGTTGTTATCTAAAGCATACTTTGGTCATTAGGAGAGAAGCGGTTTAGATATTTTTAGGTTTCCTGGTTGGATGATTTTGTCCTCAATTCGTTGTTTCATGCTCATTGTCAATAAGAGTTGTGGAAATTTTTGAAAACAAAGTGTAAAGTAAGTAACCTTCATTAGCTCCTCTGAATTTGTCATAAATCATCAAGATCATCTCCTCTTGTAATGGTATATTTGTCCTAGGACTATGGTGATGTAAGATTTGAGTGAAAATTTTGATCTCCCAATTGTTGTTATGAGGTCCATGGTAGTTTTCAACCCAAATCAGATGTTAAACATCTAACATATTGAAAAAAGAGAATTAAATGAAATGTCTGAAACTTAAAAAAAAATGGAAAAGAAAAAGAAAAGAATTATCAAAAGAAAAAAAGGAAGACTCAATATGAATGGGTGACCCTAGTATCTCTACCGAGGCTATGGACACCTGGCTAGCAATAGAGCAATGTTTTGAGAAAAATAGAGGTATCTCCATCGGGGCTATGGACACCTGATTGGCAGCGGAGCAATTCCCAGGATATCATTGCATGACAGCTAAACAGAATCAACTCATGTAGTTCAAATATTACACGTTGTTGTCCAAAAGATGAGGAAAACTTCACGAGAGAGTGATGCACAATCAAGCACACACATAGATTCATGGGTAGGTAGTGTTGACTTACATTTGAGATTCTAGCTCTACCTTGGTTGTTATAACTGACCCAACTAGAGTTGTAATGTTCATGAACCAAGAGTTCTAGGTAGCTGAATCCTTCAGCCTCTTGAAAATGGTTAAACCATTTTCCCAGCTGAGTCGCCATTTGTTATGCCTTGCATAACCACCCCATTTTGATCTGGAACAAAATGGGTCCCCCTTCTCTTTTTGGTTTCTTTATCTTTGATTATTTGCCTTACTCTTGGGTTCTCCTATTTTCTGCTTGAGTTTTGTCTTTTGTTCTGATATGATTCTGGTCCTATTTTTGCCTAAGTTGGTTTTCTTCTTGCTAGGAAATCAATGAAATAATTATAAGTAATGGTGTATTTTATTATAATATGTTTTATTTTCCCCTTAGTGCTAATGCAAGACTTCCTTTTGTAGGATTAAATCACACACAGGATGATATTTGTCAAGGGAACTCAGTTGGAAAGCATTCTTTAGTCCAGTTGGTCATAGTTTTCCTCTAAGAAGAAAGTTGGCAAGACCTTGCAGATCTCTTGCCGACTACCAGTGCATTATGTTGATAGTCGTTTGTGTTTCCTATCAGAAAGACCCCAGAGATGTCATGGCGAGTGGAGTTCACATGTAGATTCCTATCGACAGATCATCATCCCAGCGACTAGGAGTCTCCTATCGGCATGAGGGGTTTTCTTCGAAGAAGGGTCTTGGCGAGATCATCATGTCTTACTGACTAATGGCAGGGAGAAAGTATATTGGTAGGAGATTTTGACTTCAGGGTGAAGTCTTTCCAAAAGCTTCAAGTCTCACCGACCAGCACAGAGCAAGTTAACACTTCAGCATGAGTTGCCTTCTTTGGTGATGGTCTTACCGAAATCTTCAAGTCTCACCAACCACCGATAAATATATTCATCTTGGTAAGAGACTTTTCTTCACAGAAGAGTCTCGGTGACTATGAAAGATCACACCGACATAGCGCAAGGGGATTCTATCGGTGGTCTTCGGTGAGAGAATCAGTATGTCTCGATGACTAAAAGGGTGTACTTAGGGAGATTTTCGGTAAGACACAAGGTGACCGATATAATGTCTCCCCGATTTTGATAAGTCACAGTAACCCACATGAGACTCAATTTGAATCTTGGTGAGACATAAGGTGATCTGTGGGACATCTCCCCAACAAGAGGGTGTTACACTAACACACTGGGAATGAAAAGAATACATGTCGATATAACTGAAGGAAGGTCTCCCCGATAGTTGTTCAAAGTAGGCTCTCACCAAAGGATGATGCCCTCGATGTAATCTCCCACTGACTTAAAGAAGTCTTGGTGATACAGAATGTGCTTTCTAAGAGAAGGACATCATCGTGACTCTTGCCAACATGCTAGGTTCGAAGAGAATCAGGTTATCACGGCAACAAAAAGTAAACCTATGGAGATTCCTCGGCGAAACAAAAGGTGACTACAGGATGTCTCCCTGATAGGAGGATGTTATAGTGACATATGTCAGATGAAAGGATGCATATCGGTGTGACCAAAGGGAGGTCTTGGCGACAATGATATTGGAAAAAGGTTATTATTTTGGCATAATCTCTAGCTGAGAAAAATAAGTCATGGCGAAGAGGGTTTGTCTTTGGGGAGAGTGGTTCACTTTCAGCATAAAGTCTAGCCAACATGCTAGAGTCTCGATGACATGGAAGGGATATCACCATAAGTCTACCCAATGGAAGAAGGTCCCACCAAAGTTTTAAGCCTGGTGATAATTTTTCCTTCAGCAAGAGGTCTCGCCGAAGTTTGAGGGTCTCGCCGACATGAAATTTGAGTTCGGCAAGATAGATTTGTTTCAGAAGGATATCTCCCCGACAGTTGGGGGTTTCACTGAAGGGTTTCCCTTTCAGTATAATTTCTTGCCAAAGACTGAAGGTCACACTGAAGCAAAAGGAGCTCGATGAGAACAAGAGGAAGTTGGGGAGACTCCAAATGAATGAAGTGCCTTCACTATGACTTCTTGCCGACCAAGTAGGCTCTTGCCAAAAAGAAGTTCAGCTCAATAGGATCTCACTAAGGGGTATGAAGTTAGTGAAAGGTCTCGCCAAATGGTGGATGTCTCACCAAAAAATATTAAGCCTGGAAAGAGTGAAAGAAATCAACAAAAGGTCTTGCTGATACAAAAAGAGTCTCGGCAATAGTATGGAAATGTCACCAAGAGGTGTTGCCTTTGGCAAAAAATTTTTACAAAGGAGAAGGGTCTTGCCAATAAGAGTAAGCTCGATGAGGATGAAAAGGAGTTTGCTGAAGGTCTTGGTGACAGTGATGGATTTCCTAGTGAAGGAGGCATTGGTATAACCAAGGATAACTCACCATAGCCTCTGGCCGACAGTAAGATGTCTTGCCGACAACAAAGAGGGGCTCAGTAAGAAAAGAGGAGTTCAGGGTAAGATCTCCTTGAAACGATGAGGTCTCCCCCACATGAGAATGGGCTTGCCGGGAGATAAAGAAGACTTCATGAGGTCACAGTGACAAATGATGGTCTCCCCGACATGAAAAATGTGATTGTTGAAGGATCTTAGGGTTCACTATGATGTCCCACTGACTAGGGACTGTCATGCCGATGGTTTTCATGAGCTCGATATGACTTCTACGACTCATTGAAGAATCTTGTCGACTGTCTAATGTCATGCTAATTGTTGCTAAAAGCAATATAATTGCATCAATGAGACATGATTAGTGTCTCACCAACATGCGATGCCATTCAAACCACCTTTGACCGCCCAAGAAGCTCATGTGGCATATGTCTAACCAATCAAAAGAGGCTAAGAGGACTGAATGGCAAGGGTTTGACTGATTAACTATTCCCGTGAGGGAAGACCAATAGAATGCAGATGAAATGGATTCCTTCTGAGATTCAAAGGCAATAGACCGACTCAGGTGAAATGTTCAAATCTATAGGGAGGCCTGATGATGCTTCTAGAGGATGGTCAACAAGCAGAGACGTCTAAAACATGAATGATATCATGAAGAAGGGCGAAGAAACTATGAGTCATAGGGTCAGCTGTAGTGATCACTAGCTAAGGTAGGTCAGTATTAATGGTGATACTTTGGAGCATTCAAGGCAGCTCTATGAAGGAGTTCAAAGATGGACACAAAGACAAAAGAGTTAATGTTGTAGCTGCAAAAGATCTACAGATCATTCCCAGAACAAGCCGTCATCAACATGGATAGCAGGGTTTCATATTGAATGTAGTTTTGACTCTCCTCAAAAAGATCTGAGGGCCGACCCTCCTATAGGTAGTAGATATTTTGTGAAAACCCTAAAGCAGTAGTCAGCGCATTCCTTTTTAACATTCTATATATATGCCATTCTGGCCTCTTTAAAGAGGTTAGACAGTTAGAGGTAGAGAAAAAAAAATGAAGGAAGAAAAGGATAAGATACAGTGTTAGAATAGGAAGTTAGAAGAAAATCTAGGAGTTAGTTAATAGAAGGAGATAGAGTCGCATCTTGATTCTTAGTGATGGGAGCCCTTTTGTCTTCTTTTTTAGTAGTTAGATTCTGCATGGGTTGTAATGTACTTTCCAAGTTCTCTTAGTGTAGTTGGAAACAATCTAGAGACATAGATTCTTTGTACACTGGTGATTGTGCTAGCTTTGTAAATATTGCTTATTTGTTTTACTGACAGTAGAAGCAATCAGAGTTTAATCTACTTCATATTGTGTTCCTGAATGATATTTGTCTTAAATTGATCATTTGATTTGTGAAGTCTTCGAGGAGTGAAATATTATTTTGTGTTTTATTTAAATGGTAACTTAAAATTTGTTATTTGAATTAGCATTGTGAACAAAAGAAGGTTGAATGTCAATCACAAGTTTTCTTTGTTCTATATTTTTAGTTTACAATTCCTTGAAGCTAACAAATCTGGTTAAAATTGGATGAATTGTTGTTATTTTCTATCCCAAAACCCTGATCTATCTTTTGTTGTTTCTTTAAAAACCCTAGTTAAATTAGGTTTTATTTCATGTTTGATCTTAGAACAATCTAGAAGTTGAACACCAATAGGCCCCTTGAATATTACTGTTACATTGACCAATTGAGCAACATTAGCACAGTTGAGAACCAACTACAAAGACCTTGGGAATTGAGATATCCATGTGATCATCTTTCTCTTTCAGGAGAAATAGAGTAGGAATATTTTGTTTGCATGTTGTAGTGCGAAAACACACGTCAACAAATTCCTTGTCTAATTCTTTGAGTCTAGATAGTAATTTTTGTCAAATGTATGGTTCCTGAGCATATCTAAATGATAATGCAAGTTTTGGAGTTTGTAGTCTCCCCAATTTTAATCTATACTTGAGTTATTAATGAAAATTTTGATCGAAGATCATTTCATTAATTGAAATCGTTGTTGTGCTTTCATATATGCTTTTTTTTTCTCTAGTTCAAAGAATCAATTAAAATGCTTGAATCAAATTGTAAATTCGTGTGTAGGATAATTGGATTTGATAAGTAGTCTTAGACCTCAATTATGGATTGGTGAATTGCAAAGTAATTTCACTTAGATCATAGGTGTTCAGGATTAATTGTACCTTGCATTTTAATTTTCTTTGACTCCTAGCCCATAGATAATGGCACTAATCTCAATTATTATAACCATTTCTTAAGATTCTAGTCACCCAACTTGAGAACATCATTTTAAATAACTTTTCAATCAATCTTTAATTTTTTGTGGTTGGTGTTGTTCATATTCTTAGTTTGAGATGTAAAATTATTTCAAGGAAATGCCAATTTCTTGAAGGATTTTATCTTCCTAACCTTTCATGAGAATATATCTGATTAGCTATGCAATGTGCTTGTTAATTATTTAGATGAGTCACATAATTTACATTATGGGAATACCCTCCCAGGTTTTGCAAAGCCCAAAGTGCAGGAGATTAAGCAATTGATGCTATATCTCATATGTTGGCCACTTATCTTATAGGTATTTGAGAATTGAGTTTGGAAAATTCAAAGGTATCTAGCAAGATCTAATTGCTTCATTGAAAACAACCAACAAGTTGTGGGTATAGGAAGCAAGGTTAAATGATGCAAGGAAAAAGGTGGAGTATTGGATGGGTGTGTACTATACTGTAATGCCTAATCCAGCACAAAGGGTCCCCCCATATGTATAGGAAGCTCTATAGAGGCCTACACCATCCCACTCAGGACCTAAATAGACCAGGGGCTATAGTGATTATAGGGAGACACCCTCACATGTTAGAGGACATGGGGAATTTTTTAGCTCTAGTTCAAAGAATTAGTTAAAATTCTTAAATCAGATCATAAATTCATGTTGAGGATAATTGGATTTGATAAGTAGAATTAGACCTCGATTATGGATTAGTGAATTATAAAGTAATTTCACTTAGATCATAAGTGTTCAGGATTAAATGTACCTTTCATTTCAATTTTCTCTAACTCCTAGCCCATAGATAATGACGCTGATCTTAGTTATTATAAGCATTTATTAAGATTTTGGTCCCCCAACTTGAGAACATCATTTGAAATAACTTTTCAATTAATCTTTTAATATTTAATTTTTTGTGGTTAGTGTTGTTCATATTCTCAGTTTGATATGTACAATTATTTCAAGGAAATACCAATTTCTTGAAGGGTTTCATCTTCCTAACCTTTCATGAGGATATATCTTCTTAGCTATGCAATGTGCTTGTTAATTGTTTAGAAGAGTCACACAATTTATATTATGGGAATACCCTCCCTGGTTTTGTAGAGCCTGAAGTGTAGGAGATTATGCAATTGATGCTATATATCATTTGTTTTCCACTTATCTTGGAGGTATTTGAGAATTAAATCTTGAAAACTCATAGGTATCTGGTGAGATCTAATTGGTTCATGGAAAAAACCAACAAGTTGTGGGTATAGGAAGTAGGGATGGATAATGCGAGGACAAAGGTGGAGTATTGGATGGGTGTGTACTATATTGTAATGCTTGATCCAACACAAAGGGTCCCCTCATATGTATAGGCAGCTCCATAAAGGCCTACACCATCCCACTTAGGACCTAAATAGACCAAGGGATATAGTGATTATAGGGAGACACCCTCACATGGTAGAGGACACAGGACAAATTCACCCCAAAGGTTAGACATAAATAGCATGGTTAGGGGGACAGGGGACAGGTGGAAAATACAAGGTCTGAATTTTGACAGACACATGATGGATATTGTATATGCAGAGATGAGATTTAGATTCTTTATAAAAATTATTTAGAAAGATTAAGAACATATATTCTTTGATTCTTTCTTGATAGGACACCATGATATCTAAGATGTACTCATATTTATCTATATATTATAACTCCTCTGCAAATGTATTTTATCATGAAATGTACATTATATGGATTGTGGTCATAGACCTTATGATGGACATTATGTACATTTATTATGGACTCTTTGTATGATATTATGGACTTCCATATATATGCATGTGTGTGTGTATGTATATATATGATGGACTTTGTTGATGCTCTATAGATGATGTGTATGTGTATGATTATGATTATGATGGATGTATGTGATTATACATTTAAGATAACATGTATGATATGGATGATACGTATTATGTCGAACATTTTTTGATGCAGGATGTGATGGTTTATGGTTTATGAGTTATGATATGGATGTGATGCTAATGGTTGGGGATACATGTGTCGATGTGAATGTAATTGATTATGTATGCATATGGCATTATGATATGTGTTTATACATGATGTGGATGTTCATAGATGGAATTGTAATGTTTACTTATGAATGTATGATATGACATGAATGTGGAATATAATATGCATACTGTTATGGATGCACTATAGGGATGCAATATGATGAAGTGTGTTGAATGAAATGAAATTATGCAAAGATTAACATGCTTAGAATAACAAATCTATATTAATCTAAACAACTTAAAATGATAATGGAATGCAAATAAAATATATTAAGATGTTTATAATAATAAATCTATATTAATCTAAACAACTTAAAATGATAAGAAAATGATGATGCGATGTATAATGAAACCTAACGGAATGATAATGGAATATTTAATGTAATATAATGAAATGATTATGAAAGATAAAAAAAAATTGTTAATGCAACCTAATGAAATGAAAATGAAATGGATAATGAAATTGGTAATGCAACCTAATGGAATGAGTATGAAATGGATAATGAAAGTGATAATGCAACCTAATGGAATGATTATGAAATGGATAATTAAATTAATAATGTAACCTAATGGAATGATTATGAAATGGATAATGAAATTGATAATGTAATGCAATGGAGTGAACCTAAATAATAATAGACATGCAAAGTGACATGAATAAGGATGAATGATATAGTGCACATGTCAAAAAATTTAGGGACCCCAATAGGAAGAATAGTTGGAGGGATAACATTTGCACAAAAAAAAATCAAAGACCTTAGGCTAGGGAAAATGGATCAAGATAAATGAAATGCAAGGGGAGAATGAATGAAATTCAAATCTAATTTCATTCTATCATATTAGGAGCGCTATATTTTACTATAGCATAGGACACGATATGCCAGGGTATATAGAAAAAGGTCGATTAGTGTCCAATGCATAGGACTAACATAGAAAACAAGAAGGTTATCCTAACAGCCCAAAGTCACAAGGGCTTTAGTCAGGCCTGATGATGGAAAATCCAAAAGCACAAAGGATGCCCTAGCATAACACAAGATCACAAGGGTCTTGGTGAGTACTACGTAGGGCAACCAAGAAGAAAATATCATGCATAAAAGTCAAGATATGGCCCTATGTCTACTAGTCAAAGTGCACAATGGTATGATGGATCATGGAGACCTTAACGAGGTATACTATGAAGCTCACATGATAAAAAAAATTTAAAAGCACTAAAAGGTCAAAATAAATTTCAAGTATCCTTTTCCATATGACCAATTGGTGGATGGGATTGATGTAGTCTAATTTGAGGAAGGATATATCCTATTAATACCAAAGATGGAGGTAGATTGTTTGATCGACATGACTTAGGATACTCAAAACAGGTTGAACCTCCTAGCGTTATTGGATTTTGTTATTAGGAACTAGTTGTGTTAGGGACACACTTAATGGCATGACACAAAACCAAGACACACCCTAAGGATAGACCTAGGGTCTCAAAGGTTGATCAAAGATTAGCCTTGTCTACGTGAAAGTGTATAGACCTTGTAGTACAATAAAAAGACTAATGACCAATGATGGATAAAGTAGAAAGAGGATGATGAAGACTCAAACAAGTGGACAAAATCCAGGCCTTGATGGAAAAATGAAAGGGATTGACACAAAAGGATAGGCTAAAGCCTTGATGGCTCATCAAATATGTCCTTGCCTACATGAAAGCATAGAGGCAATGTAGTTCGACCACAATGACTAAGGATGACATGAGACCTAATGATAACAAACACAATAGAGCATCCTAGCTAGGGACTCAAGACCAACAACACGACACCATATATAGGCTAGAAAATATAAACCATCTAATGCTCAATCAAAATACACTAAGATGTGGATGATAGGAGGTCAATGGAGGACAAATGTAGTAGGATGCGAGGATAGGATATGAGGATAGGATGGATGGAGACATCAACATGTAGAAAAGTAGGATGCAAGGTATATAATGATTAAGCCCTCTATGAATGGCTCCTATTACCACGTTTTCACCAATCATACTTATCCAAGGTGCCACCAAGGGTGGTTTTCACCATACGATGATTTATTTCTCTTTATTATTTTTGGATTTTTTTTTTTTGAATTTTTTTTTTGGTATTTTCTAGGTGGGGTATCCTAGCTAACTCAGGTGTAGAACCACTTTAATGCATGATATTTATGGGTTCCTTCAAGGGTTCCCCCTCAAGTGTATCAAAATAATATGCTCCAAAACTATATTTTGCAGTAATGACATATGGACCCAACCAATTAGCTTAAAATTTTCCTTTCTTCTTCCAATCCTATTGGGTGTGTTGATTCTCCTTGAGGACTAAATCACTAACCTAAAACTAATGAGGATGAAACTTCTTATTATAGCTCCTTCTAATTCGATGCTGATAAGCCTAAAGATGATTGTAAGCATTAAAATGCTTCTCATCTAGGAGCTCTAGCTGACTCAACTATGCAACATGAAATTCTTCATCACTGATCAAATTCTTCAAAGAGATGTAGAGTGATGGGATCTTGACTTCTATCAGCAAGATGGCATTGATGCCATAGATAAGGGAATATGGAGTTGCCTCAGTAGGGGCATGGATGGATGTTTGGTAAACCCAAAAGGCATGATTAAGGTGGAGATGCCAATCACAACTAGTATTATTGATGACACTCTTGAGGATTTTGATTAGAGTTTTGTTGGTAGCCTCAGTTTTTCCATTACCTTGAGGGTAAAAGGGTGTTGACCAATGATGTTGGATGTGGTATGTTTCACATAAGTGTCGCACATACTAGTTTTTGAAAGGTTTCCCATTTTTGGTAATGATGGTGGAAGGGATACCATATCTGCAAAGAATATGGTAAATGATGAATTTGGATATTTGAATGACAGTGATTTGGGAGAGTTGGATTGCTTCCACCCATTTAGTGAAATATTCAATGGCAATGATTATGAAGGTATGGTCATCAAATGGTGGAGGATAGATCTTTTCAATCAAGTTGAGACCCAACTATGAATAAGGCCATAACATAGTGATAGGTTGCAAATTTTATGCAAGAGCATGGATCAGATCCATATGTTGCTGACATGGTACACATTTTTTGATAAACCATGTTGTTGACATGGTACTCAAGCATCATGTTCCATAGATAGCCAATAATACCCTATTCTGAGAAGATTGTTTTCCAAGTCCATCCCATTAGTATGGGCCCCACAAACACCACTATGCACTTCATTTAACACAACATGAGATTCTGATTTGCTCAAACATCAAAGAAGAGTACCATAATACCCCCTACAATAAAGTGTATCACCTATGATGGTGTAATGGGAAGTGTGTTGGATGAAGCATTTACGTTGGTTGCGAGTTAGATCGGGTGGTAAAATTTTATTATGGAGTTAGGTGTAAATATCATGGTACCAGGGAGACTAGGCACCTATGATCTCGCACACCATTTCATTGTCTTGAATGTAATATGTTGTGATTAGTAATTTTTCAACCAAGAACTCACAATATGTTCGATCTATAGACACGTCAATAAGGGAATCAATTGTGTCCATTGCATCAATAACTTTATTCTATAATCTGGGGACCTACTCAAATTGGATATGACTAAAGTACTTAAAGTAATCAACCATATGCTTATAGGGGAGAAGCTTATCATCTTTATTCTGAAACTCATCATTGACCTATTTTCATATGAGTTAGGAGTCTCCATAAACACAAATATGAGTTATATTCCACTAGATTATGATTCTAAGACCTGTGATCAAATGTTCATATTCAATAATATTGTTTGTGCATGGGAAAGCCAATCTGAAGGACTTTGGGATATAGTCACATTGCAGGATGATGAAGAGGATACCTACACCAACTCCATTTTTGGCATAAGAGCCATCAAAGTAAAGTGTTCATATCGTGAATTCTAAGACTGTGAAGATTGATTGATCATGAAATTTTTCACTAAAGGATAAGCATCCACAAAGGGGAGCATTTGTTAACTAATTAGCTATAACTTTCCCTTTAATTTATTTTAGATCCACATAAATGATTCTAAATACACTAATAATTATAACCAACTTAGCCATACAACTAGTTAATGATGTTCTTGATAACAGATATTTGAGTGGGTCAACTTTGGATATCAGTTTGATTGGATGAATTAACATGTAATGCCAAATTTTCTATGAGTTGAAGATGACTGCTAAACAATCCTTTTCCATGGAGAATAATTGATTTCATATCCCACTAATGTTCTACTAATATAGTAAATGGATCTTTCTTTAGAGGACTCAACATGTTGTGCCAATAATTCCCCTAGTGCAACTATAGTAGCTGAGATATATAACAACAATGGTTTTCCTAGAATAGAGGCATCAAGAAAGGCAGATTTGCAAGATACTCCTTGATTTTTTCAATTCCCTATTAGTATGGAGGATCCCATTTGAAGGTTGTATCCTTGTGTAGGAGATAAGGGAAAAGATAGCACTTGTTTTCAAGTTGGGCAATGAAGTGCCTAATTGACTACAATTTCCCTTGTAAGCTCCATTGTTTGATAATTTTAGGTAGGGACATTTTCATTATAGCTTTAACCTTTACAGGATCAACTTTTATACCTCTTCTAGACACAATGAAGGCTAGAAAATTTCTAGATGTGACATCAAAGAAACACTTTTTAGGATTTAACCATAGCTGATATTGTTCCAACTGATCAAAAATTTGTCTCAAAATCTTAGGGTGATGTTCTCTATTTTTTTACTTTCCTAAGAGATCATCAACATAGTCTTCCATTATGATGTGGATAAGATCATGGAAGATAACCATCATTGCATGTTGATATGTTTCCCTCACATTCTTAAGACCAAAGGGAATGACATTATAGCATAATGTAACTCAAGGAGTAGTGAATATGGTCTTATGTTGGTCTCCTAGTGCATTCTTGATCTAATTATACCCTAAAAAGACATCCATAAGGGATAGCATGGCATGTCCTGTTGTTAGATCTACTAACATGTCAATATTGGGTAAATGAAAGTCATCCTTTGGAAAAAATTTATTCAGGTCCCTAAAATATGTGTAGATTTGAATGCCCCTAATGAGCTTGGATATAGGAACAATGTTTGATATCCAAGTTGAGTAATCAATAATCTTCATAAACCCAACTACCAATAACTTTTCTAGCTTGAATTTCACAAGCAAAGCCACTTGTGGATGTATTTTTCAAATTTTTTGTTTGAGAAGTTTTTCATTTGGATGCACATCAAGGTGGTGGACTACTAAAGTAGGATCTAATCTAGGCATTTTGAATATGACCATGTGAAATTAATGATTCCTTCTTTCAACAGATTGGTAATGACTAGATATTCCTCTTCTAACAAGTACTTAGCCACATAGGTTATTTTAGGCTCTTCTTTTTTTGCCAAATTGATCTCTCTTGTCACTTCAATCAGGATTGAAGACTGCTTAGCAAAGTGAGTCCCTATAAGGGGAAGTTAAGAATCCCCATCCTCTTGCACCTCATCAAGGTTTTCACCAGAGGATACACCCTTTGTTTTTACTTTTGTTGCATCAAAAAGTTCCTCATAAAGGTTTTGAATAGATGACCCTTTTTGGATTTGTTTCTTTTTACTTTTGCGGTTCATGTGTTCATCCTCCCCAAAGTAGACTCCATGGTCTTCTACTCTTCCCTTTATATGAACATATTCCTCCTCCAAGGGAAATATATCAATTGGTGCACTCCCTCATAGGTCCCAATCAATAAGGTCAGGGTGAAGGAGTGAAAAGCTAATGGAGAAAAATGATGTGGATTTGAAGATAGAAGGTAGATCCAAATCATTATAAGAAAGCATGATGGCCTATTATTTAGGAATTGTTAGAGATCCAAATTTTCACCCCTCTACCAAGTTGTGAAATAACTCAACAAATTTGGAGTAACATGGGACTACTTTCAAGCTATCGGTATCCTATCATAAAATTAGACCTCCAGATTATGGGTTGGCTCCCCTTTTGATGTCACCTAAACTAAATATTTCATGAGGAAAGGGTGATACACCAAAAAACTAAGTAAGATCTACAAAAAGCTTAAACACATTCAAAACAATGAAAAATCCTAGTGTGCACGACTCATTTTGCATGCATTCTTTCATAAGTAATTTATAAGGAGGTTTTACAATTGAACTCTTAGAAGGAAAATATTTCAAAAATAAAAGGAATTTGCATTCACTAACACAACTTATAACCTACAACAATACACTTTTCTGCTAAACAAGTGCTTAATAATGAGACAAAACTACAAGGAAAAGCTAAATTCCACAAGTAATTTGATCAACCACTAAATGCACACAATAAAACATGAAATGAGAATGAAAATATTCAATGCCATTAATTTGGGGTACTCACTGGTATACAAATCTATCTCTGATTTACAATACTACTCCTGTTGAAAAGATAACTCTAGATATTAAGCTATCACTCTAGTGGAAAGAAAGAACTCCCTTCAACAATACAGTTTGAAGTTACTTAAGAAAAAAATCAAACAACTCCCTCACACAAGTCCCTCTAGAAGGTTCTAGTCAAATGCAGCAAAAAAGGCCAAAAATAACCTTCTAAAATTACTCCAAACTGTCCTCCACATGAAGCAAGGTCAAGCCAAGACCATAGTCACACTAAAAATGTGACAAAACTGCCTCTAAATAGCCATTCCCTCCAAAAATAGTCAAAGAAATCCTCCCACACTTTCTCCATGTTGGCACGTCATCACTTTTTCCCACACATGTCTTCAACCTATTTGACCCACACTTTTAGTGCTTTTTACAAAAGCACAAGCCTCTATTTTGCATTTAAAATAATAATTTGATTAAGTGATTCATAATAACATCACTTAATCAGACTATTTTACATTTCAAGAAACAATGCAAAATAATAGGCCCCACAATTATTTGAATTACATCAACATTTTTTATTATGAGATAATATCAAAATCAAGTGATTTGTAAATCACTTAAATAATGTTTTACAATCTGAATAAATGTAAAATTAATGATAAACTCCCAATCACTCTAAATGCTTGCAAAAGAATTTAAGCCAACTTAAACCCCTCCAAGGAATTGATAAAAACTAATTCACCCTAATTTCTGCATTTAAAAGCCATATTGACAAAAGTAACTTATAATTATCACTTGGTCAAACATACATTTTCAAATATATGCAAAAAATATCAATGGCTTGGCCTATACATCACATAAGTCTTGAGGACTTATCATTTTTCAAAGAAGCACAAGAATCACCAAGGCACATGTTTTGGAAATCACAAGGAAAAAATAGCCTAATCTTTGAAAAATGCACATAAGGAAAAAAATTCCTAAGGCATAAGACTCCTTTTGACCACGACATACATTAAAGTGTGCTTGCAATTTTTAAAACAATGGTAAAAATACCTTTGGTTGGCATCTCCTAGGGTATCAAACCCTAAACAAAACAATGGGAAAATGTAAAAATCCAATTCATTTTTTCTTGAGCTTTCTATAGAATTCTCACATGGCTGCCATGGGGTTTCAAGGGTAGCACTATAGATAGTTTTTCTAGAAGATTTCTTGACAAATTCTTGTGTAAAATACTAGAAAATTCGAGGTAAAATATTTTTCTTAACGAAAACTAGTTTTTTTCCACCATTTGCAATTCATTTGAGCCTTCAAGGCCATGGCTATGTACATGTTACTGATGCATTTTGAATTCTATTTTCTTTGTGGGTCTCTTTTGATCTTAGCCACCATGATTGAAGTTTTTTGAAGCTCGATAGTGGTATTAATAACTTGCTCATTCAATGAGAGTGAAGCTCGAGCTTAGGTAAGCTCCAATAAAATTCATATTTTTGTTTTCTCCTTTCTATTTTAGTGAATAAAAGATCAAACTCAAGCTCTTCTCCATGCAAAAAGAATGATGCAAAAGTTTAGTTTCTTCTTCTAGGTTTTCCACGTATGTTCTTATAAATTTGGCCTCTATTTTTCTTTAACATTTCTGCAAGTAAAGGGAAAAACCCTTTTATAACTGATATCTCTCCATTAAATGGCACCTTATGTAGGTATAATGGAAGAAACACCCCTTCATTATTTGTATTTGAATTGTAATGCAAACACCCCAAGTGGGTATGTGATTTTCATGAAGAAAACCTAATTTTTAGGCCGCGACCATCAAAGAATACATTGGGTTTTTCACATTTTTTTTTCATTCTGAATATCTCCATGAAATTTATCTTTTACCATCTTTGTATTTGCAATTTTATTGGAAAACCCCAAGTGGGATCTTATCATTGTAAAAACAAAATTTTCTAGGTCATGACCGTGAATGAATAACTAGGTTTGTTGCATTTTGATTTCATGAAAGAGGGTTTGAAACCCATGTGCATTTCATGAAGAAATAACAATATAGACTCTCCCCATATCTTTCATTTGTAACCTCTAATAAAAAACACCAAGTGGGTTCTACATTTTTTCTCTTTTTGAAAACTTTTCATGGCTATAAGTTTTGCCTTTTCTCTACAAACATATATGCAATAATGATAGACATTTGAAATTTCTACAAAAATGATTCAATACCATTGCACATAAAATAATGAAAGATCAACATTTACTCTCCTCTCTTTAGGTACTTTGTTTAAAAAATCATGCAATATTACAATATGAATGAGATTTATTGAGAGATGATCAGTAAAACAAGATTTATCTCAGTCAATTGTTCCACAAACAATGTTGGCCTATGTGAAGAAAAATGGTCAACAAAAAAAAATGATTCAATGCCATTGCATAGTATGGTATAAATCAAAGACTTTACACCTCTTTTTAAATTCTTCCATGAACAATACCCTCTTTCTTGTCTCATTAGCACATTGGTAACTCCAGATATTTGAACTCTATGGTCACTATCCTTTCTTCATGACACTAAACTTCTCTTGAAGTACCACGGTTGATAACTTGTGTTGATATCATATGAGACACTAGTAACTACTTTTAGAAATCCTTGAAATACTATCAAAAGATGAAAAGAACCAAAACCCTTGCCCCTAATGATCTTCATAAACCTATCACTGTGACCATCATTATCATTGGGATATATGAGACAGTCATATTATGCATGGTGACATGATTAGGATGAATACTTACAATAGCCTCTAAAATGATACTCTTATCTAGAAAAATGATCTTGTGGCTCTGTATTGAGATTGATGGAGACAAAGAAACATTGAGAATGACCAAATGAGACGAGCTTTGGCTTTGTCCATAGCTTTCTTCATACTTGACTGCATGGTTAACCTTAAACTACAAACTTACCTCAATGTCTTTTATCCCCCCTTTGGAATTGTTCTTCAATGCACTCATATATTCCAAGCAAAATAAGATGGAACTTCATGGGGTGATAGTTACAAATGCATTTTTGGAGGACCCCCTTGTCCCTCAATGTAGTTGTTCCTATCCCTTCTGATGATGGTTGCCACTAGCAATCTTATATGCATTGTTCATCCTTGTGTCATTTATTCATTGGTATTGTACTTGTGCCTCTTGTTTTATGCTTCTTCATAGTTAACAAGGAAAAAAAAACCTTTTTATGACTTCCCTTATCTCTTTGTGAGGGCCCCTAATTTACATGACTATCTTTTGCTCCAAAATGACTATATCTTGTTAATTTTCATTCGCTAACTAAAAAAATATGTTCATCCAAAAGTAAGCTGCCACAACACTTGTGCTTGATAAAGATGATGAAATTTATTCAAGGAAATGTGCCCCATCCTTACAAGTCTGCCAATGTTCCAAGTTCATGAAATTTTGAACAATTTCATACTATTATAATCATGCCCTCACTGCATCTGTGTTCATTTTGATCTCTCTGCTTTATGAACATGTTTACTCTCCTTGCATTTTGGCCTCGTGATATCCGCTTTAGATCTTTAACTGGAGTTAAGGATCACTATACTGCTCCTTAATGACTTGTATGTTGATTGGCAATGACTGTAACTAATTCAAAGCTTGGTGACTATCACCTTTATAGTGACTATATTATGTAGGGATGATGGTATTCACCTTTTATCACATGATTGTCCATTTAATGCAAAAAATTTCCCTCTCCCAATTCATGAATGTCCCTGGTGGGATGAACAATGAATGTGGACCTCACATTTAAATGCAATAAAGTAATATGATACATGGCACCCACTTCTTATATGCACTTCAGTAGCATTGTCTTGATTATTGTGCTTTATCTATATTGCATTACTCCTTGTTGCTTTGTTCCATTTTGTGGAATTTTATCTCTGATTATTGTTGTACTTTAATTCTCATCCTCTTCATCCATTAAGATCAGTGTGACCGTTACATCATCATGAGGTATTGTGTATTGATTGTTTGACACAAGTTATGCACTGTAGGGGTATTGTATTATGATTTGAGAACCTTTTCTACCCTGTAGCATACATTCATTATTGTTGTCCTGACTATTCCCTTAGGAATACCCCTTGCCAATCTTAAAAGTTACTATCATATTCACTTGGCATTATGTCCTTGGCTTCAAAAAAGTGTTTCACCTCTTGAATCATGATTTCTTAATGAATACCAGTACTCACTATCATTTCTCTTGTTTTAATCCTACTGGGAAAATATATGTCATTTATGGTGGTGACCTAAAAACTCACAATCCTAAGTGATGTGTGCTTGACCAATAGGATTGAAGTGATATGAATTGGACTGTGTCTTTTAATCTAACAATGCATGAATTTCCTTTTTCTTCCTTGCTGCTCCATATGACTCATGATGGTTTCAGATAGGAATTGATAGTTCCTCCATTATTTATTGATGGATGCATAATTGAACTTGATGTATCTATGCTTCATTTCTCACATAAATCATTTACTTATTTAATAAAATGGATCTTGGATCCACTTAAGAAGATTGAAAGACATATCTAGCAAGGTACAACCCTTTTTGGGATGGTGGAAGCCTATTGATTGATTCATTATGAAAAGATGATTAGTACCTTTTTGATACTTCACATTGTTTGTTGCATCTTTTGAATATGATAATGAAAGTTGATCAACTATTGTGATTCCATATTGATTTAATGCATCAAGAATATTTTTATCATTGATTTGATCAAGTTGCTCAATTTCCTACCCCTCCTAAAACATAAGAGGGGAGCATGCTAGGTTCAACCCTCATGGGCGCCACATTTTACTCCACATG
Source organism: Sequoia sempervirens (assembly GCA_007258455.2). NCBI lineage: Eukaryota > Viridiplantae > Streptophyta > Pinopsida > Cupressales > Cupressaceae > Sequoia > Sequoia sempervirens. Next base: position 389,359,881 of record VDFB02281492.1, on the reverse strand, counting down.
TTGTAATTAGCTAAATCAAAATAGTAACAAAAACTTGTCCTAAATCTGCACAAGGAACAAACAAGTTAGATAAACAAAGCATATAATAGGTGTGTTTGATTACTCTTTTCTTGTTTTCCTAGAAATTTATGGTATGTTTTCTATTTTAATGCTTATGGACATCAAATTACATGTTTATCAGTGTTTTGCACATATTTTGATCAGTGACCTTTCATTTCTCTAATAGCACTCTTTTTTCAGATGTAGGAAACCTAGGAGTAGGGAGGAGAGCATCAATGGAAGTAGGACAAGCGGGAAATACTGAAGATAATGCAAGACAAGGCCAATGGGATTAGTCATTACAGGCAATGAAGGGTCCCTTTTCATTTTATGTGCATTTCTTTTTTATTTATCTATAAGCGTATAGTCTTTTCTTCATAAGCATTAAAATAGTTAGTCCATCGACTTGTGAGGGACATACACTTATTATCATCAATAAATATTACATTTTCAATACGTGTTGGTTCTCTTTCTTATTGTATGCAATTGCAAAATTGTAATAATGCAATCTATTTGAAAATCTCCTTTATGCACATTAATGAAATTTAGCAAAAAATGATGTATCTTTTAATGTTTAAATACAAACACAATATATGTTACTTTATTCAGCTGGAAGCAAAATTAGGTAACATTTTTGGTGACATGTGCTATATGTTTTCCTACTAAAAATCTTGACCTGTTTCCTGAAGCCTATCGATTGGGTACTGAGTCATCTAAAAGCTGACACTACTTAAAAATAGCCTTGTATGTTGTTGTAACTCACTAGACCAACATGTGACACCTTGGAAACTTATTCAAAACATGCCAGAACACCAAAGAAAACTACCTAGCTATGCAAGATAGCACTTAGGGAAATGAAAACTATAATTGAACTAAAAACCACCCTACACTAACTCTAACCAGTAAAGAAGTTGGTCAAACAAACCCATTAATAGGATGACTAAAATAGTTGCCCCTCCTAACACTTAAAGGATGAATTGCAAGTTGATGACTTGTAGATAAAACATGAAAAATAAGAGAATATGCCCACAATTTTTGTAGAACACTTAGAAAGACAAGGACAAACTCTTACCATTTCAAATTGATCACAAATACTTGTTTCTGCAATTGAATAAGTGAATTGATCCTACTATTCCAAATTTGTAACTACATCATCCTTTTCTAGAACAACGAAATAGTCTTCTCTCCTTGGCATTTTTTTGATTAGATCCTTAATTGGGCATCCTCTAGAAAGGGTAAATCCTTTGCTCTTAATGCTGATTTATTTCTGGAAATCTAATGTTTCTCTATCCTACACAATGTCAACCTCATTTGAATGAGTTGGCTCAAATGTCAGGGTAGAAATGGCTATTTCATCCACCCTATCAAGCTATTCAAATATTACTACTCTAGTCAAAGGTACTATATCATCATTAATACTGGAACAAAAATTATCAATATCACAAATTGGCTTTATAACTTGGTCAATTTGAACAATATAAGCATGCGAACCCATTTTTCCATCCATCAAGTCTTGGTTGCCTTGGATTGTTTGCATATTGGTCAACACATCTTCATCATGTTCCTCAGTGTGTTGGTCAACACTTGGCATTGGGGATTGTATCATAACTTTTCCTTCAGTTTCTTCCATGAAACCAAGAATCTTGTTAAGTAAATCAGTAAGGGTGTGAGGTCGAGGCTCTATTTCACTTGACATACTGATATTTACCTGATGCTCTTCATTAGAAGACTGCTTATTATCCAAGCTTGAAACAAAGACCTCTAAGTCATCCCAAAACAAATACTCATCATTTTTCTCAGTACCTTTAATGATAAGAGGATTATTATTTTTTTAGGACAACACACTTGAGGGAAGACAAAATCTTGTTCTTTTGCATCTATATGCTATTTTGCACTTACAAGTTTTGTGATTAGAAATTGATCATCCTAACTATCCACCTCTATACATGAAAACTCATCAACTATATAAGAAATGAATTAGGGATCCTCATCTTTCTTAGGTTCTAAAATTTTTTGTCCTAAATGACTAGGCTCCTCAGCATCACTTATTGATTTCTTCTTTTCAAGTTGAAGATCTCATTTCTCAAGTTTGAGCTCATAAGAGCCTTCCACTTTAGGAAGATCTTCAATCTATTTTACCATTAGCTCAACCTCCTCCTATTTGATCTTTTTTTGATGTAGTCAGTAACATGCTATGGCTAAATGTAATGGATTTACCTTGTTGATCCTCTCCATGAGGATTAAGTCATCCAAATCAATGGCCTACTCTTGAGGGATAATGGAATGATTGTCTACAGGTACTACATTCTCTTGCATTGAATTAAATACTCTAAAACTTGGAATTTTAAACTGAGAAGACTTACTAGGGGATTCTAGAGGCTTACTTTTCCTAAAGATTGCAAACTTGCACTTGGGAACTTTTTCATTCATAGGATGATTCAATGATTCAAGAGATGTTGAATTGAAACTAGGAATGCAAGGGGATGACTAGGTTTCATACCTTAGTTGGCATTCATAATCTAAGTAAGCTTGATTACTTTGCACCTGAGCAAACAAAAAATTCATTTTCTCCTCTCTAGCAAATATCTCTCTTTCAAGGTGTTCTTCATGCCATCTTCTTTGAACCTCCATCTCCTGCTCTTGAATGTATGTCAAGTAAGCCAAATCCTCTTGATGCATGTCAAACTACTGTTGTCTTTCAATCTCTAACATCTATCTTTGAAAATAAAAAATTATATCTTTGATACTCATGTTGTTAACCCTTTGAGATTGGGTATATGAATAAGCATGTTAGTTGAAATTATGATGATTTTGTTGAGATTGATGTTGGACATATATAGGCTAATGTGCAAACTAAGTAGGGGTGGGTGGGTGTTAAGAATATTGGACTGACTGGTTTCTTTGTGATGTAATGGGATTAACAATAAAACCAGTTGTACCATGAGTTTGATATGACTAACAATAGGGCACTGGGAAAACATTTTCATAATATGGGTGTGAATACTCATGTTTTCCATGGAAACCTGACATTTCTTTTCATTCAAATCAGATTTCTTTCAAAAACCTAAAACATATCAGCACTTGAACTGTTGAAACAAAAAAAAAATCTCTCAGAGCCACTAGATGTGTAAAGAACTTGCCTCCAAAGGTAGAAACAACCATTGTACACATCAAATAGTAGCATTGTCAGGAAAAAAATTTCTATAGTCCCACTGAGCTTGCCAAAACTGTTAGAGATCCAAATTTGCACCCCTCTACTAAGTTGTGAAAGAACTCAACAAATTTTGAGTAACATGGGACTCCTTTTAAGCTATGGGTATCTTATCGTGAAAGTAGACCTCTTGATTATGAGTTGGATCCCATTTTTATGTCACCTACACTAAATATTTCTTGAGGAAAGAGTAAAAAGATACATGAAAATGAAACTTAACTAAAAATTCAAAGGGTGATACACCAAAAAACTAAGATCTGCAAACAACTTAAATACATTGAAAACAGTGACAAATCCTAGTTTACATAGCTCATTTTGCATGAATTCTTGCATAAGTAATTTATAAGGAGGTTTTACAACTAAACTCTTAGAAAGAAATGATTTCACAACTAAAAGGAATTTTCATTCACTAACACAACTTATAACCTACAACAATACACTTTTCTGCTAAACAAGTGCTTAACAATGAGACAAAACTACAAGGAAAAGTTAAATTCCACAAGTAATTTGATCAACCACTAAATGCACACAATAAAACATGAAATTTGAAGGCAATTATTCAATGTCACTGATTCAAGGTAGTCGCCGGTATACAAATTTGTCTCTTCGTTACAATACTACTCCTATTGAAAAGATAACTCCAAAAATTAAGCTATCACTTTGTTGGAAAGAAATAACACCCTTCATCAATACAGTTTGAAGCTAAGAAAAAATCAAACAACTCCCTCACACAAGTCCATCTAGAAGGTTCTGGTCGGATGCAGTAGAAAAGGCCAAAAAGAACCTTCTAAAATCACTCCAAATTGTCCTCCACATGAAGCAAGGTCAAGCCAAGACCATAGTAATACTAAAAATGTGACAAAACTACCTCTAAATATCCCATTCCCTCCAAAAAAAGTCAATGACATCCTCCCACACTTTCTCCATGTTGGCAAGTCATCACTTTTTCCAGCACATGTCTTCAACCTGTTTCACCCACACTTTTAGTGCTTTTTGCAAAATCACAAGACTCTATTTTGTATTTAAAATAATAATTTGATTAAGTGATTCATAATAACATCACTTAATCACACTATTTTACATTTCAAGAAACAATGCAAAATAACAAGCCCCACCATTATTTGAATTACATCAACATTTTGCATTATGAGATAATATCAAAATAAAGTGATTTGAAAATCACTTAAATAATGTTTTACAATCTGAATAAATGCAAATTAATGATAAACTTCTAATCACTTGAAATGCTTGAAAAATAATTTAAGCCAACTCAAACCCCTCCAAGGCATTGATAAAAACTAATTCACCCTAATTTCTGCATTTAAAAGCCAAGTTGATAAAAGTGATTTATAATTATCACTTGGTCAAACATTCTACATTTTCAAATATATGCAAAAATATCAATGGCTTGGCCTATACATCACATAAGTCTTGAGGACTTATCAATTTTCAAAGAGGCGCAAGAATCAGCAAGGCACATGTTTTGGCAATCACAACGAAAAAATAGCCTAAGCTTTGAAAAATGCACATAAGGCAAAAAAATACCTAAGGCATAAGACTCGTTTTGACCACGACATACATTAAAGTGTTCTTGCAATTTTTAAAACAAAGGTAAAAAAATATCTTTGGTATACATCTCCTAGGGTATCAAACCCTAAACAAAATAATGGGAAAATGTAAAAAGAACATTCATTTTTGTGCAAACTTTCTAGAGAATTCTCACCTAGCCACCATGGGGTTTCAAGGGTAGGACTGTAGATGGTTTTTCTGTAAAATTTCTTGACAAATTCTTGCACAAAATACTATAAGGTAAAATATTTTTCTTAAAAAAAATTGGTGTTTTTCTGCCAATTGAAAGTCATTTGAGCCTTCAAGGTCGTGGTTGTGTACATGTTACTAATGCATTTTGAATTCTATTTTCTCTATGGGACTCTTTTGATCTCAACCGCCATGATTGAGGTTTTTCAAAGCTCAACAATGGTATTAATAACTTGCTCATTCAATGAGAATGAAGCTCGAGCTTAGGTAAGCTCCAATTAGATTATTATCTTGATTTTCTCCTTTTTGTTTCAGTGAATAAAATCTCAAACTCGAGCTCTTCTCCATGCAAAAGGAATGATGCAAAAGATTAGTTTCTTCTTTTGGGTTTTCCATGTATGTTCTTATAAATTCAGCCTCTCATTTTCTTTAACATTTCTACAAGAAAAGGGAAAACACCATTGTAGAAATGATATCTCTCTATTAAATGGCACCTTCTATAGTTATAATGGAAGAAACACCTCTTCATTCTCTACATTTGAATTGTAATGCAAAAACCTCAAGTGGGTTCATGAAGAAAACCTAATTTTTAAGTCATGACCATGAAAGAATGCATTAGGTTTTTTACATTTTATATTCATTCTGAATATCTCCATGAAATTTCCCTTTTACCATCTCTATATTTGTAATATTATTGCAAAACCCCAAGTGGGTTCTTGTCATTGTAAAAAACTAACTTTTTCCAGGCCTCAGCCATGAATGAATAACTGGGTTTGTTGCATTTTGATTTCATGAAAGAGGGTTTGAAACCCATGTGCATTTAATGAAGAAATAACAACAGAGACTCTCCCCATATCTTTCATTTGTAACCTCTGAGAAAAAAACACAAGTGGGTTTTGCATTTTCTCTCTTTCTAAAAACTTTTCATGGCTGTGAGTTTTTCCTTTTCTCTACAAACATATATGCAATAATGATAAACATTTGAAATTTCTACAAAAATGATTAAATACCATTGCACATAAAATAATGATAGATAAGCATTTACTCTCCTCTCTATAGGTTCTTTGTTGATAAAATCATTCAAGATGATGCAAAGCAAGAGGGTTCATACCATCAACTTTCAATATTCTTGGAAATAATCAAGTACACAACTAAAATTCTTCATTCTTGAGGCAATCTCAATCTTTTAACCTTGAGCAACATGGGTTCCAACTTACACAAATGGATTCCAATCTCTATCACACTTGGTAAATAATTTCAACATACTTAAATTCATCACAAACACTTATTACAACCATCCAAATATTAGACAACAATGATATAATGCCAACCATAAACAAACTATGCATAGCTTTGTTCAAACATCAGGAAAACCATGTTTCTTTTACCACTCTCCAACAAAATGAAATACATAATATACCATAAACTCATGAAAATGAATAAATGAATATTTTTTCTTTAAAGGGTTTTTAGAACATGTAAAAATAAAACTTTTCACCAATTTTTATCACTTTTTGTTGGTGGAATAAAAAGATATGATTTTTTCTTATCTGCTCGAAACCCTAGTTTCAGAATTGAGTATTCTTCACCAAAAACGTCATAAATCACTCAAAACCCCATGAAAATTGATCAAACTGAGTGAAAATGAAACAATATTCACCTGTATAACATTTACAATAGGTATTACATCTTTATTTTATATGTAAAATCCGTACCATTCTCTGCAACATCATGCAACTTTCAGAGAAAATAATCCCATAGGGCTGCCAATGGTAAAATGATTATAACTTTCTCCAAACTCAAGGAAAGAACACCAAAAAAATTGAAAATAAAAGATAGTTCATTCCTCTATCAATAAAAATCAATTTCAGATCTGTAAAATTTCACAAAAAATCAGTACCATGTAAAAGAATAGGGTAGAAAATTGGAAATTTACAAAAAAATTCATCTCTTCATTCATAAATTCTTGTTCAATCTACATTCCAACCCCAAATTCGACTTGGAGGCCCATTTTTATGCTTTTGCAATCAATTTATTCCCCCATCCAACCTACAACTACCATTTAAAAACTTTTAACAAACTTCTAAAAAGTTGTCATTTAACAAGAAGAGTTGTTATGACAACATTTGACAACTTTTGACAATGTTTTTATTTTTCAACTAAATGGCACCAAACATTCATCAATGACTCCAAATGACATCAAACATATATAAAATGGACCATCCAACCTTATTACAAAATTAAAACACTTAATTTAATGAATTTATACAATTTGGCCTCATGGAGGCTTGAATGCAACAAGGTGCTCCTGCACCACAAGATTACAATATGAATGAGATTTCCTGAGAGATGATCAGTAAAGCAAGAGCTATCTCAGTCAACTATTCCAAAAAAAATGTTTCCCTATGTGAAGAAAAATGGTCTACAAAAAAGTTGATTCAATGCCATTTCATAGTATGGGTATAAATCAAATACTTTACACTTCGTTTTCCATTATTCCATGAACACTACCCTCTTTCTTATCTCATTATCACATTGGTGACTCCATATGTTTGAACTCCATGTTCACAATCACTTCTTCATGACACTAAACTTCTCTTGTCACACCATGATTGATAACCTCTGCTGATATCATATGAGACACCAACAACTACTTTTAGCAACCCTTGAAATACTATGAAAAGATGAGAAGAACCAAAATCCCTACCCCCATTGATCTTCTTAAACCTATCACTATGAACATCATTATCATTGGGATTAATGAGATTGTCATATTATGCATGGTGATATGATTAGAATGAATACTTACAACAACCTCTAAATTGATACTCTTGTATAGAAAAATGATCTTGTGGCTCTATATTAAGATTTTATGGAGACACAAAGAAACATTGGGAATGACCAGATGAGATGAGCTTTGGCTCTGTCCATAACTTCCTTCATACTTGACTATTTGGTTAACCTTAAACTACAAACTTACCTCAATTTCTTTTATCCCCCCTTGGATTTGTTCTTCAATGTACTCATATATTCCAAGCAAAATAAGATGGAACTTCATGGGGTGATACTTACAAAATGCATTTTTGGAGGACCCCCTTGTCCCTCAATGCAACTATTCCTATCCCTTCTAATGATGGTTTCCACTGGAAATCTTATATGTATTGTTCATCCTTGATTCATTCACTCACTGGAAATGTACTTGTGCTACTTGTTATATGCTTCTTCATAGTTAACAAGCAAACAAAACCTTTTTATGTCTTCCTTTATCTCTTTGTGAGGGCCCCTACCTTACATGACTATCTTTTTCTCCACAACGACTATATCTTGTTAGCTACCATTTGCTAGTTGGAATATCTGTTCATCCAAAAGTAAGCTACCACAACACTTGTGCCTGATAAAACTGATGAAATTTATTTAAGGAAATGTACCCCATCCTTACAAGTCTGCTAATGTGCCAATTTCATGAAATTCTGAACACTTGCATACTATTATAATCATGCCCTCATTGCATCTATGTTCATTTTTATCTCTCTGCTTTATGAACATGTTTATTGTCCTTGCATTTTTTCCTGATGATATTTGCTTTAGATCTTTAACTAGAGTTAAGGATCACTATACTACTCCTCAATGACTTGTCAGTTGATTGATAATGACTGTAACCTATTCAAAGTTTTTGTGACTATCACCTTTACAGTGACTACACATTGTGCAGGGACCATGATATTCACCTTTTATCACATGATTGTCCCTTTAATGTAGAAAATTTCCCTCTACCAATTCATGAATGTCCCCGGTGGGATGAATAGTGAATGTGGATCTCATAATTAAATGCAAGAAAGTAATATGATACGTGGTACCCGCTTCTTATATGCACTTCAGTAGCATTGTCTTGATTATTGTGCTTTATCTATATTGTATTGCTCCTCGTTTCTCTATTCCATTTTGTGGACTTCTATCTCTATTTATTGTTGTACTTTAATTATCTTGCTCTTCATGCATTAAGATCAATGTGACTAGTACATCATCATGAGGCATTGTGTATTGATTGTTTGACACAAAGTGTTCATTGTAGGGGTATTGTATTATGATTTTAGAACATTTTTTCCATGTTGCATACATTCATTGTTGTTGTCCTTACTATTCCCTTAGGACTAGCCCTTGCCAACTCTTAAAAGTTACTGTCGTATTCACTTCACATTATGACCTTAGCTTCAAAAAAGAGTTTTACCTCTTAAATCATGATTGCTTAATGAATTTCAGTACTCACTATCATTTCTCCTATTTTAATCCTACTGGGAAAACATGTCATTTATGGTGGTGACTTGAAAACTCACAATCCTAAGTGATGTGTGCTCGATCAATAGGATTGAAGTGAGTTGAATTGGAATGTGTCTTTCAATGTAACAATGCATGACTATCCTTGTTCTTACTTGCTACTCCATATGACTCATGATTGATGCAATACAGAGGAAGAAAAAAACTCTCTCAATCTCATTAGACAAAGCTCAAACAAACCTTCCTTGTCCTTCCAATTAGGACTCAAAACCTTCTTCACAAAATCATGTTTTCAAGGCACAAAACTAAGATAAAAGCATAAACACCTTGTATATCCTTCAAAATACATTAAACATTAACAAATTACCTACCTTATACCCAATCATTAACTTGTTCATCTCAACATAATGACTTTCCAAGTGACTATCCCAAAACATCATTTAGGTCTTTTAGACCACACAAACAACAACTACACAAAACCAAGACCATTTATCCTTTATATTGCCTCAAACAAGTGAAAATAAGTCTACCTAACCATAAGAAACCATTCCCCATGCTTCATACACTGGATTTCATCAAACTCTTATTTTGAAGCATTCATTTTTTATTTCTAAAGATGACTGTCACTAGACAAACTCAACTGAATAGATAATATATAATAGCATCAGCTTATAAATTTATCAAAATCTAACTTGATTATACTCAACATACACCTAAATATCTTTGAAAACATCATTAATCAAGAAGAGTCCTTTTTATATCATCAAAACACAAAAGAATCATTGTTCTCTATTAACTATGACTTCCAACAACTCTGCCATTATAGAGTAGTTAGTAGATAGACTCTATAAAATTTTAATTTCACTAGTCCTTATCCTAAAATGACTCATAACTTTCCTAAACACCATTTTAAAGAAATAATCACCATTAAAGGATTCAAAGCCACATTCAAAATTCATCAAATCCCCATAAAACATTGTCACTTCTAGATTTTACCCAAAATATAGACTTAAAGCTACATAAATTCATATTGTAACCATCATATCATTGTCTAAGACTTTGGAACATGAAATAGAATGTAAACATAAACATTCTTACCAAAATTCAGATTGTTACACCATTTGGAATGGGGGAAACTCAAATTTGAAACCTCACTAGATACCCTAATAAGGGTTTTAGTAGTCTCCAGGGAAAAAAACCAATAACTTGTTCAAATGGAAACCAAATTGCATGAAACCAAGTTAGAATGGAAGTTGATTGAGATATCTATCACTTACAACCAACTTTACATGATTTTTCAGGCCATACTATTCCATATAAAGGCTAGAAATAGTAAAATTATGTAGGAAATGCCTAAAAAAAAATGGTTTTATTCATTCAAATTCATTTCTACAACCACCCACTATGTAAAAATGGATATACAAAGCCTATTTAAAGGAATACAACTGACCTTTCATCTACCAACTAATTCCAAACTACCTTTCAATGCATACGCTAAAGTGACCCTTCATATTCTCTATGCAACTTTTACATTTTCTTGCAGTTTTGTGACAACATTTACACTTTTTCACCTCTTATGATAATTTTCACACAAAATTCATTCTTGACACTTCCAAATAGCATAAATACATAGAGAGTGGTCAAAATTACCTTAATATAATATCAAACCAAATGACTTTGATCAACCTTCAAGATGTCTTCAATGGAATCATGATGTTGTAAAGGTGCTCCTACACCAGTGATCATTTCAGATAGGACTTGATAGTTCCTCCATTATTTATTGATGGATGCATAATTTAACTTGATGCATTTATGCTTCAATGCTCACACAAATCACTTTCTTCTTTAATAAAATGGGTCTTGGTTCCACTTAAGAAGATTGAAAGACATATCTAGCAAGTTACTACCCTTTTTGGCATGATGGCAGCCTATAATTGATTCATTATGAAAATATGATGAGTAACTTTTTGGCAAATCACATTGTTTGTTGCATCTTTTGAATCTGATAATGAAAGTTGATCAACTAGTGTGATTCCATAGTGATTTAATGCATCAAGAATATGTTTTATCATTGATTCGATCAAGTTGCTCAATTTCCTATCCCTCCTAAAACATAAAAGGGTAGCATGTTGGGCTCAACCCTCATGGGATCCACATTTTACTCCACATGTTGTAATTAGCTGAATCAAAATAGTAATGCAGACTTATCCTAAATCTGCACAAGGAACAAACACATTAGATAAACAAAGCATATCATAGGTGTTTTTTATTACTCTTTTGTTGTTTTCCTAGACACTTATGGTACACTATCTATTTTAATGCTTATGGACATAAGATTACATGTTTATGAATGTTTTGTACGTATTCTAATTAGTGACATTTCATTGCTCTAACAACACTCTTTTTTCAAATGCAGGAAACCTAGGAGCAGTGAGAAGAGCATCAACGGAAGCAGCACAAGCGAGAAAGACTAAAGACAATGTGGGACAAGGCCAATGGGATTTGGAATTCCAAAAAATGATGGGTCCCTTTTCATTTTATGTGCATTTATTTTTTATTTATCTATAAGTGTATAGTATTTTCTTCATAAGCATTAGAATAGTCAGTCCCTTGGCTTTATAGGGACATTATACACTCATGATCATCAATAAAGATTACATTTACAATACATGTTGCTTCTCTTTTTTATTGTATGCAATTGAAAAACTATAATAATGTAATCTATTTGACAATCTCCTTTATGAACATTAATGAAATTTAGCAGAAAATGATGTATCTTTTAATGTTTAAATGAAAACACAATAATAATTTACCTGATTTAGCTAGAAGCAAAATCAGGTAATAGGAATATCCTCAAGAAAATTGATTTCTGAGTTAACATTGTTTGAAGTAATAGTGGATGTTGTGGATCCCTTCTGTTTCTTGTTGTAGCTAATACCTAGGTGTTTAGGGTGTGTGGGTGTTTCAATAGGATTTCTCATTCCATGTCCATCAACACTAAGCCCTACCCCCTGATAATTATATTTTTTGGCTAACTTTGATGCATGGGGATAAGATTCTTGGAAGTATTCAAGAAGGGGAGGTGAAGGCTCAGGTTCTTCACTATAAACCCATTGGTTGATGTCCTCATCCATCTGATCTTGTAAGTTTCTTGGAGACTGGAATGTAGTGGAACCCACATTCTTGAAACTGATTATTTTAGTTACCTATTCTTCCTTTTGTAAAGACTCATCTGGCCATAAGTGTAGGGAGATGGGGGAATTGTTCCCACATTAAGCATAATACACTTCTCATATTCCCCATTTTCAATGATCTAGACTTTGATGATAGTGGAGTTGGATGTGGAAGACAAAGCGGAAGATGTAATGGATGATGGAGAAAAAGATGGAATGCAGGATGGAATGAAGTATGATGTCTAAGGAGATCCCACTTCTATTTTAGGACAATGGCATGAATTTGGGAAGGATGTATCAAGATCACGATAGTACTTAAAAGGTTGGGGGTTAGCATGGATAGTAATTTCAACCCCATTATGTGGGAACTTCAAAAACTAATGATAAGTAGATTGGATGGATTACATGGCACGAAGCCATGGTCATCCAAGATGAAGGTTGTATGGTAAGTCTAGATCAAGGACATGACAAGTGGTATATTATACAGCTGAGCCTACCTAAATGGGGAGATAGATGATGCCTTTTGAATCTCTTTCTACATTGTCATATGCTTTGATTTTGATCACTTGATTGTCTAAGTCAGTGTGAGTACAACACACCTATTTTATAAACTTCAACTTGCACAAATTTAGGGCATAACCATTAACTACCAAGATCCTCTTAACCTTATGCATAGTGACAATGAATTCAATATGGAAGGAATAGTTATGAGCAGGGTCAATGGGTGGTATATCACGTTGGGTAAAGACCAACTGATAGGTAGATGAAAAATGTCCTAGAAGAGCTTGAAACTAAGTGGAGTCAATATCATTGAGTACATGTGTGTCCTATAAAGATTTTGTGAGAATCTCTTGATGAGTAGGTGAAGACTGTAGTAAATATAGGATAGATATTTGTGCAGGAGTCTTCCCAAGGTGATCAAGGATATTATACTATGAACTCACAGGTGTTATTTGGGACGAGGAAGAAGGATTTGGAATGCATATGCAAGTTTTTCGGGTGGTGATAGTGCATTGAGGGTCTTTTCCTTTGACACAAATCATGGATACACATGGGTCTACTTGGGTAATGAACGTAACAATATTGGTGTAATTATATGGCATCTTGTTATAGCTGATATTGTTTTTTCTATTGTTTGATTTCTATTGTTAGACCCAGTGCTAGTGTTTGATGTGCTAGGACCTTGGTTATGCTTAGGAAATCCATTTTGAAAAATTTATTATTGATCATTAGACAATGTATATTGGTTTTCCTCCACCACAATGTCTTCTTGATCAATAAGATCTTGGATGTATCCTTTAAGACCCTCACTTTTTTTTTGTGGAATGACCCTTAATCCTATGGTATCACAATATTCATTTTCCCTATACCAAGTAGGTTTCAGCTTTGAATCATCAAAAGGTTTGGTAATAGGATAAGTTACTGCATTAGCTTGGACTGACCTCTTCAAGATTACATCCAATGATTCTCCTAAGGGAGTGAATGTGTTTTTGGAGCTCCCTTGACTTGGTCGATTGGATGGAGGGGGAGGATGTGATGCACCTTGAGGCATAGATATAACATTGCAAATCAGTGATGGTTGAGGTGCATTCAGCATCCTCTAAGAAGTACTAGCTACCTAGATGTGTTTAGTGTTGGTGACACCATCATTAAAAGTGTTCTTATTCTTATTCCAGTAGTGGGACCTATCTCCAAATTGTTTGTCTTTATTGTCCTTAAAGATTTTGATAATCCCTTTAAAAATAAGAGCTTTCTCAATAGTGGTCCCCTTCTTAATAACCTCTGCAAATGTGGTAGCACAATGGAGATGTAAGTTATGAGCCAACTCTGGATGGGATTTTGTGACAAATATTCCTACCAAATCCTTCTTGGGAAGAGTGCATTTAAGATGGATAGCTAAAGCTCACCACTTTTGTAGGTAGCTAGAAAATTCTTCTCCATCACGTTGTTTATCTTTCAAAGGATCCATGTTGTCTATGTATTTCTCTAGATTGAAAGAGAAGTGTGTAACAAACTTCTTTGATAGATCAACAAATGTGGAGATCGATCCACATGGAATGTACAAGAACCACTCTAAAGCTTGTCCTAGTAAGCTTTGTGGGAATAGTCTAAGGAGGCAGTTGTCATTGTATAGAACCTCCTAAAAATGCATATAAAACTCCTATAGATGGTCTCGGGGATCTCCCCTTCCCTTATACTTGTCAAATTTAGTAATTTCAAAGTGTTTCAGGAAAGGTATTGTGGAAATCTATAGGTCAAATCAATAGGGACAAATGTCCTCAAACTTAAAGGATTTCTTCGATGTGTCTACTTCCAATTCTTTCAAGGTACCTTTCATGTCTTCCCATTCTTTATTGATTGGTGATGATGGGGGAGGACCCATTGGATTAGACTGATTGTAGGGGGAATATTATTGATATGGAAATAGTGGAGGTAGAAGGGATTGATCATATGATGGTGGAGGATATGAAGGGACTTGTTGATATTGGTCAATGTAAGTGGGTTGTGGATTGGTGTAAACTTGTTATTGTGAGGGTGGAACTTGATAATATGATGAAGAGGCACCCTGCAACTGGGATGGTGGATACTAATAATAATATGGATTAGAATGATAATCATATGTATGATTTTGTTGGGAGATTTATGGAGATGGTTGTGGGTTAGGTTGTTGATGGTAAGTGTTTTGTGGTGGTTGTTGAGGGTTAACGTAAGGTGGCTATTGTTGTGATTATTGTGGATTGTATTAATAATAATTAGGATTGTTGATGGATGTGGAAGGTTGTTGTCTAGGTGTTCTTGGTGGAGGAGGTAGTTGATAATGTGTTTTGTAGAGCTACTTGATGGTAGTGAGTTGAGAAATAATGTGTTGGAGATTGTGATTGATATTGGTATTGTGTTGTAGGGTTTCCCTGGGATTATGGAGGGCTTGTTTTGGAGGTTGTGATGGTGGTTGCTGTGGATGGTAGTAAGGTGGTTGTTGTGGTTGATGGGGAGGTTGAGGATTTCCTTGAGGCTAATGTGGAGGTTGCGGATTACCCTAAGGGTGATGCTAAGATGGTGATTGGGGTATATGATAGGACAATGGTTATGGACCAGAATGTCTAGGATTAAATGGTCATGGTGGTAGGTTTAATTGATGCATGTGAAAAAGGGGTATATGAGGAGATGCAATAGCAAAAGGATTAAAAGTATTTCCCCCAATGTTCCCTAATAACTGACTTGGTTGATTTGGTGGATGAGGTGGTGTGAATGGTGTGGGGTTAGGACCTTACAAGTTACTACCTTGTGGATTAATAGGACCAAGACCTTGCGGATTGCTAGGACTAGGACCTTGAGGATTATTAACTTCACATGTTGCACCCATGACTAAAATTCGGGCATGAGATAATAGGAGTTGATAGCACATATCATTTCTGAATCTGGGTTGATACCACATGTCCTGTGGGGTAACCTGAGGAACTTGAGGAATTGATGATCTTAGATTACCTTGAGAACTTTGTGGATCCTGTGATGGAGGGGGTGTGATGTTGACATATTGTGATAGGTCAAATCTAGGTGGTGGCTTAGTACCTCTCATAAGTAATGTGGAAAGGATCTTATCTCCATGCTCAATGAGGAGATGATCAACCATTTGAACATTAGTAGGATCACTAATATATTCATCAATAGTTAGCTTATGTTGATTAACCATACCTTTGTCGAGGGTAGGGTGAGGGTGAACTTCCATATTGGATTTCTCATATCCATTGTTAATGGGTGGATTGATAGGATGATGTGGTTGACCAACTTGGGACCACTGTAATTCCATGAGTTTCTTTTCCTATGATCAAGTAATGGGCATGAAAATGAAAGTGACTAGAAGATAAAGATAATGTGAAGCTCTAAGATGTACCTAAGTGATGATGACCTAGAAGACAATTTAAAGGATTGCTACGATGATAGATTGATTAATCGGATGATTGATATGATGACTCTAGATTTTGATTGGATTGGATGATAGGATTAACCCTGAATTAGACTTAGGAGCTCAACTAGATGATGTAGGATGATGATGATTAGATGGGATGATAAAAAGAATGAATACGACACAAATCCACCTCTAGATGGAAGTAGATTGATGAGGCCACAAAGGATCACTAAATCAGGATGGATGATAGTCCTAAGTAAGTATGGATAACACTGATTCAAGTTAGTTACCTAATCCAATTGGATAAAAACCTCCTAAATTGACATGTAAGGGATTCAGATTGATTAATTGATTATTGATATGCTATCTAAGGATGTCTTAAGATGAACTTATGTGATTAAATTGCCAATTGGATGAATTTTAGAAAATGTAGATGCACAAAAATGATAATTGTTGATAGATGGATGATGATAAAAAAATTTGATCATACAAATTTACTCAAAATGAAGTAGGCTTTCAATGGTCGAAAAGATTCACTCTCTAGTTTTTTTAAAAATCAGATTTGCCTTTGTGTAAGGAAAATTTTCTCTCTTAGATCATGGGTTCACCTATCCAAGATGTTGCGGGTTCACCCCTATGTGTAGTAGGTTTTCCTACCTATGGTTTGTAAGTTCACCTATCTAGGAATGTATAGTCAAGATTGTGAGATTTTCCAAAAGGAATGTGGGTTCACCTAACCAAGAATAA
The DNA here is from genome assembly GCA_007258455.2 of Sequoia sempervirens. Lineage (NCBI taxonomy): Eukaryota > Viridiplantae > Streptophyta > Pinopsida > Cupressales > Cupressaceae > Sequoia > Sequoia sempervirens. The sequence goes on along the minus strand of VDFB02281492.1, from coordinate 389,342,771 downwards.
GTATGGATGGGCAATAGTGGGTTTTCCTCTTTCAAAATCAGGTTCACCTATCTAGGATGCAATATCACCCCCATCTTGAGATGTATATACACAACACTGAAACACATATCGAGGAAGCTAGATCGCCTATTCCTTCAAGTGTACAAATAAGGATGGTACAAACTAAAATGTAGAATCATCTCTATGAGAGGTGAGTTCTCCTATCTAAGGGATGGTATGTACAAAAGACTCGAGTTGATTCACCCCTTTGGAGAGTGGGATTGCCCAACAGATCACACAAGCGAATTCTTCTTTGTGGGAAGAAAATTCTCCTATCAAGGCTGACTGACTAGACTAGATAGAGATGTGGATTTTCTCCTCTCAGGGTAGGATCATCCATCCACAGTGAAAATTCACCTATGTAGGAAGCAGATTCACCCTTGGGAATGGATGCAAATGACCAAAAATAGGAAACAAGTAGACAATGGTAGAAGACTAACTTAGACTGAAGATACTCATTGGTATCGCACAAAAAGACACACCAAGAACATGAACAACCCTAGCATTAGTGATAAGGGTTTACAAACTTGATGTAGGAAAACCTCCCTGAGGGGTTAATACTCCATGAAATCAAGTGGAAGCATCATTTCCCATGAAGGAAAATAGTTAGAGATCTACTAGCACAAGGTCATCAATAGATTCCATGGGCTCACCTTCTCTCCATCCTAAGGAACTATAATAGTTCACCATGAGGATTTCTCTCTCAACCTAAGGTAGTACATGGTGAGTAACTTTTGGGTGCTATCTAAAATCCATATACTACACCAAGCCATGACTAAAACATGGGTTGTAAACTAGGTTGGACAGGAAACTAAGGGAGTCCTTGATACACCAAGAGGGTGAGTGAGGCACAACCATGAACACCAACCCATCGCAAGCATGGATTAGGAGCCCCAGTGAGGTACTGGAAACTTGGACCAACCCTTCACAACTTAACTAGGAATCACCCTAGTTTCAATGCTCCACCAAACATGGCACAACTAGATTAGGGTACAACTTTAGTTCTTCCCCCTTTATATACCCCACCAACACATGGTCGAGATCATCCCATGAGTGATGAAATACAAGTAGCTACGATTTCTAATCCCCGGGCTCATCATCCAATGAAAGGGGATAGCATACATCAATAGCTAAGTCTAAACATGGAAAACAAGTGTTAATTAACTATTTAAGAAAATGAAGTGTGCCTAAATTAGTATGAAAAATGACACAAACAAACTAACTAGGGGTCTTCGACCGATCATCCTGCAAGAGACATGTTAGTAGTTTCACCGCTAATCTTGGACAAATGACAAGTTGCACAAACATTAATAATATCTTACAAATATTTCCAAACAAGTTAGCTGATTAGTACCTAAACCCATAATCAAATGAAAATGTAAGCTAGAAAATTTTAACTTTCTAGATTACCTTAGGTTTTCCTTTGCGTAGGTTGGATTCTCTTTTGTAAGGATAGCAGGATCACCCTTCGAGTGGAGGGGTGTACGCACAATCACTTTTGTAAGCTCAACATGATCATCTATTCAAGTAGAAAGTTCTCCTTTTTGTATAGTTGAAAGCGTATTTTCCTCTACAATTCAAATCTCGATTGGTCTAGTGCAAGATCACCTGTTCTGTGAAGTGGTGTTCATGTAATCACCTATGTCAAAGAAATTTTTCCACTATAGTTAGTAAAATTCACCCATCGAGTGGATTCACCTCTATAGCTTGGAAAAATCCAAACTTGCAAGATAAAAACAACAAAAAAACCTCAAAAGACCCATGACATGGGTCCCACCAGACATACCAAAAATGTGTGCAGGTGATTTTCTAGTCTAAAAATGCAAAACAAGCAAGAAATGCAAACAAGAAAAAAAAAACACCTCAAAGATTACCTTAGTTGAACTTTGACAAAAAAAAAGATGAGAAATAAAGTGTTCTACCTTTTCCAAGTTGATTCTTTGGTTAGCCCTTTGACTTGTTGATTTGTGTTCTCCTTCACTTGATAAAATGGCCTAAAACTATATGCCAATGATAGAGATTTTGATAGAGAATGCAATGCTGGTGATGGTGAATGGATTTGATGCAATATGGTAGCTTGAAAATGACTGCAACAATGGTGGCTTGGAGGCTTGAGAGCTAGTGTGCTTGAAAATGGCTAAGTGTGTAATTGTCAAATGAAGCCATTTTCATTGCTTTTAGGGAAAAGCCCCTAAAATAATAGAGGGTTGATATTAAACCTAGGGCATGAGGTCAAGGTTTAGACATCTCAACCCATCTCATAATGACATGTGGAGGGAGATGTGGCAATGAGGTGGAGGTAATTGCAAGTACCTGGGGAATGGGCAAGATCTCCTCATAAAGGAGTTTCTTGTCCACTTGTACAATGAATGGACAAGATAGGAATTGAAAATTCCTCAAAAATCCTCATGGGGATTGAGAAAGGAGTAAAATGTTCCTTATGGGGGGATGTTAGGAATTAAAAATTCCTCAAAATTCATTGGGGGAATAAATTGGAATTTAAAATTCCAAAGGGCATGGGATGACTTCTCCAAAAGGACAAATTCATTAATAGGGTTGACCAAGGGTAGATGCCATAAATGGCATGGGAATTAGGTTAGGTCTAATCATTGATTTAGATTGTACAAATCAGAGATTAGGTGCATTAATCCTAATTAGACATCCACTTGCATTTTATGGAGGATGTGACCCTAATTATGATTAGGAATGTGCACACCTTAATTAAGGATTAAGTGGGCTAATCAGGATTAAGGAAAATGTTGGAGGATGGGACAAGGAGAGAGAAAGTGGAATGAATTAAAAATTGATTTTGATTCATTTGGGAAGGTGACTAAATTAAATAAATTGGGCTATTTATTTAATTTAGAGAAGAATGGGGTAAGGAATTTAATTAATTAATCAAACACCTTAGGGGACAATAAGGATATGATGAAATATTAACCAAATAATAAATAATTTAATTAATACAACTTATGGATATGCAATAAAGGAATATAAGGGACAATTGACCATATTGGGGTGGTCAAATTTAGGTGTCTACAATTTCTTACTAGAAATTATAGTCATCAATGCTCTATGTGTAGCACTTGGATCACTAGATCAACTCGTATTTTCAATACAATTCAATGCTTCTTGCGAGTTTTAAACAATTGTTTGTTTTGATGAACCTGTTGACTTTTTCCTATTATCAACCCTTAACAACTCCAAAATAGGTGTCATTTCTTTTCGCCTAAATAAATTTGCAAATAATTGTGCTCTTCCATTTATATTTTTTTCTTCAAAAAATTCATCCCATATTTTTTTAGAGTGTAATTTTATTGTGCTTCCAGATAACATATCTTCAAATGAAATATTATTGAAAAGAGAATCCTTATCCATCTCCATCAAATTTTCCATACCATAGAAAAATTTCTATTGTAGACACCTAAATTTGGACACTCACATTTGTCCAAATTTATCCCTCTTCGTCTAAACATCCCCTTATTCACATTAATTAGGTAATATTGCTATTATCTAATTAATACCCTTAATCCTTCTAATTCCCTAAGGGATTCAGTTAATAATTAAATACCTTTCCCCCTTTACTCCCATTTTCATCAAATGAATTAAATAAATATGACATTTATTTAATTCTTCATATGTAATATCCTTTTCTTAATCTTAATCAATCTCCTAATCTCTTCATTAGGGATGTGCACATGCCTAATACTTGATTAGGATGTGTCACATCCTCCAACTTTCACAAGTTGGCTTCTAATTTTCCTTAATCACTAATTATCTTTTAATTACTAATCAATTAAGCCTAATCAGTACCTTGGTCAACACTCCCCATCCCCCAAAGAATTTTTAATTCCTTTTTATCCTTCCAAGACTCTCCTTATTCCCATGCAAAGTTCTAGAACCTTGGACTTATCACATCACTCACATGTGCCAAAGTCTTCTAGAACCTTTGACTTTTCACATCAGTCACATGTGGGTAAGTACTTACCTTTTTAAATACCTTTTCTTATCCAAGGCACTTCTCACCTCTCTGTTTGGGAACCTTGTCTTATCCAAAATATTCCCCAATCATGTGAATTTTAAATTCACTCTCATTCACCCAAGATTCTCCTCTTCCCCATGTGATAATTGAGAGGTCACATCATCCTTATTCCAAGATACTTACAAGTACCTTCCCATCACATGTCATCTTCCACCTCATGTGTCCTTATCCATCTTGCCCATGGTGGCAAGTTCTCAACCCTTCATCTTTCCCATGGTGGAAAGATCTCAACTGTTCATTTCTCAAGGGTTTCTCACCATAAAATGAAGTATTTTTCTTTCATTCTAATTCTTTACACATACATTCACAATATTCAAGCTCAAGCATTCAACTAACTTCATCTCTTAAGCTCATACTTGCATATTCTCATATCCACCATTTTTTGCATACCTTAAGTTTTCATTCCATCCATTTGGTTCATCTTCTCAACTACCCACATTCACCATTTGAATCCTCATCAAACCATCATCATTTTGAATCCACTTCCATCCATCTTGCCATCAAAGGAGCACACAAATAAACCATCAAGGGCCAACCAAAAGATCAATTCAAGACAAGGTATAATCAACTTCTCTTTTATTTTTATTTTGTTTTGAATTCAACTAGGCTAATCATTGAGGTGTTACTTTTCTTTTCCTTTCTTTTTGCATCTTGTTTTGAATCTTTTAGAGTAGGTTAACATCAATGGTTAACATTTCTAGAAAACAAGCACCTTGGATAAGTACCATGATGATAAACCTAGAAAATAGGCATCATGTGTAAATCCCCCATCCAGTTTACTTCCACACTTGGGGGCAACTGCATCCCCTTCTGCTATCTCCTCCATCCAACCTATCTTACACATCTTGCTTGTCATATCCCATTTATCCCCAACCTCTCTGTCCTCCTTGTGATCTTGATATAGATAGGGGCAAACATCTATACATGCATTGGACACCTCTTGGTATACATTCCCCTTATCAATACACTTTCCTAATCCTTATCCACATCCATGTACCTTCCTTTTCCACTTGTCATTCTACCATCAATCTCCCTTCCTTATCCACCCATCCTATCCTCCTGTAGTTATCTCCTTTATCTTCCCATCCACTCATCTTTCGTCCCCCCTTCCTTATCACAGATGACATATCTAGAGTAGGGACATCTATCTTCCTTTGTGAAATAAGTCTTTGGAGACATCATTCATCCATCATAGCATCCCTTTCATCTCCCCATCCTTATCTTCCTATCCATCCATCCTAGCATCTTTCCTTCTCCTTATCTTTATCTATCCATCCCTTCATCTTTATCCTCAACCTATCTCACAATCCCTTATCATTGGTATCTATCTATAGGCTCACCCTTCATGCAACCCAATGCTAGCTCTCTCATTTTCATCATTCCCACTTCTTTCACACCTCTTTCCAATCTCATATCACTTCTCATCCCTCATGTCTCCATCATGTCATCATCCCAATTCATCTTTTATTGATTTGGATAACTATCCCATCCCTAAGCTTCATGTAATCACCATCATCCTATCCAATCCACCAGATCTATCTTGTCTTATCATATCCATCCAATATTTTTATCCACATATCATGTTTATTGTATCATACTTTATCCATCATTTTTCTTTGGTCTTTGGTCAAAATACGTTTCCCCTGCACTTTCACATAGGCAAGGTTGATCATTTGATTCACCCCCAGGGCTTCTTTATCATCTATCATCAATCTTTTATTTTGGTCGTCTAGTCTTTTTCATCCATCATTTGTCTTCATTGTCCTCTTTATGGTTTTATCCATGGTCAATCATCAGCCTTTTATCAAACTACAAGGGCTCTGGACTTTCATGTAGGAAAGGAAAAACTTTGATTAGACCTAGAGCCCCTAGGTCTTTAGGGTGTGTCAATCTTGTGTCTTCTCTCTCATCCCTTGCATCATGTCATCAGGCTATGCCCTTATCTAGCTAGTTCTTCACAAACGAGATCCACTTGTATCATGAGATCCAATCGGTTTTGAATATCTTGTCATATCAATCTTTTAGTTTAGTATCCATCGTTGGTCTCAACAAGATGTATTCTTTCTAAAAAAACCTCATCAATCCCATCCATCCCCTCTAATCCTATGGAAAATGATGTTTGAAATTAATTGTGATGTTTTTATGCTTTTGGATTTTGTTCATAACTTGAGCTCCCTATCATCACTTGCCAAGGCCTCCATGATCTATCATATTATGGTGTGTTTTGACTGGTTAACATAGGGGCATATCTTGATCTTTTTGCTTTGTTGTTATCTTTTGCATTGTCCCATGTAGTACCCACCAAGGACCCTGAGGTCTTGTGTTACACTGGGGAATCCTTTTGTGCTTTTGGTTATCCCAATCCCTAGCCCAACCAAGGTCTTCATGACCTTAGGGGGTTGGGATATCCTTCTTGTCTGTTGTATTTTTTTTATGCATTAGACATGAATAGGCATTGGTTCTTCATACCCTAGCATCTTGTGTCTTATGCTATAGAAAAAATCATTGCTTTGAAAATATAAATCTGCATTGGGATTTCATTTCATCTCCCATTCCATCCTCTCATCTATTAACAATACCTCCCCATCCATTCATCCTTCATCAATATCCCTCCCCTATCCATCCAATCTCTTATCCTCATTTCTTCAAACTTCTTAGAATAATATTGATTGGTTATTCTATGCATCTTTCTACCCTCTCACATCTCCATCCAATTAAATATAGCACAAATCATCTAATCACCTCCTTGGTCTTGTTCCCATCCTTGCTACAAACCTTGATCCAATCATCACCATCATCATCATCATCAAGATGTATCCTTCCCTATCCTTTGGTGTTGTTTCAGGATGTACCCTTCCCTCATCAACAACCATTTCATTGGGATGTAGCCTTCCTTATCATTGTGTTTTCTTGGGATGTATCCTTCCCTCATCAACAACACTTTAATCATCATCATCGGGATGTATCTTTCCCTATCCTTTTGGTTTGTTTTGGGATATATCAATCCCTCATCAACAACACTCCATCCATCATCAACCCATTTTTGCTTGTACCTTAACTAGGGGAACATCACATTTGTCCTTAAATCCATTTGTGCTTCATCCATACCCTATTGATTGTCATCCTCTCTTACCCATCACTTTTCCTCATCTTCCTCATATCCCCTTTTATCATCTAATCAATTTCAAGAGCACACTCATGTTCTATTGAACCCTCATGTCCTCTCGAGGGGGCATTCTTCGTCCCTAATCTTCATTATCACCCCCATCACCTTTCTTCCTAGTCACTCCTTTGATGAATAGGGCATCTTTTCCAATCTAACCATCTTCTTTTGGGTTCTATATTTTAATATTCTTTGAAATGATGCCACTTCGTAACACTGTCTCAAAGAGGGGAAAAATGTAGACACCTAAATTTGGACACACATTTTTCCAAATTTATCCCTCTTCATTTAAACATCCCCTTATTCGCATTAATTAGGAGTTATTGCTATTATCTAATTAATACCCTTAATCCTTATAATTCCTTAAGGGATTCAGTTAATAATTAAATACCTTCCCCCTTTTACTCCCCTTTTCATCAAATGAATTAAATAAATATGACATTTATTTAATTCCTCACATGTCAAATCATTTTCATAATCTTAATAAATCTCCTAGTCTCTTCATTAGGGATGTGTACATGCCTAATCCTTGATTAGGATGTGTCACACCCTCCAACTTTTGCAAGTTGGCTTCTAATTTTCCTTAATCACTAATTATCTTCTAATTATTGATCAATTAAGTCTAATAAATACCTTGGTCAACACTCCCCATCCCCCAAGGAATTTTTAATTCCTTTTTATTCATCCAAGATTCCTCTCTTCCCCCAATGTATTTTTAATTCCTTTATATCCTTTCAAGACTCTCCTTATTCCCATGCAAAGTTCTAGAACCTTGGACTTGTCACATCACTCATATGTGCCAAAGTATTCTAGAACCTTTGACTTGTCACATTAGTTACATGTGGGTAAGTACTTACATTTTTAAGGACCTTGTCTTATCTAAGGTATTTCTCACCTCTCTTTTTGGGAACCTTGTCTTATCCACAAGATTCCCCAATCATGTGAATTTTAAATTCACTTTTATTCACCCAAGATTCTCCTCTTCACCATGTGATAATTGAGAGGACACATTTTCCTTATTCCAAGGCACTTACAAGTACCTTCCCATCACATGTCATCTTCCACATCAAGTGTCCTTATCCATCTTGCCCATGGTTCCAAGAACTCAACCGTTTGTTTCTCAAGGGTTTCTCTCCATAAAATGAAGGATTTTTCTTTTATTCTAATTCATTACACATCCATTCACAATATTCAAGCTCAAGAATTCAACCAAATTCATCTCTTAAGCTAATACTTGCATCTTCTCATATCCACCATTTGTTTCATACCTTAAGCTTTCATTCCATCCATTTGGTTCATCTTCTCAACTACCCACATCCACCATTTGAATCCTCATCAAACCCTCATCATTTTTAATCCACTTTCATCCATCTTTCCATCGAAGGAGCACACAAATAAACCATCAAGGGCCAACCAAAAGATCAATTCAAGACAAGGTTTAATCATCTTCTCTTTTATTTTTTATTTTGTTTTGAATTCAACTAGGCTAATCATTGAGGTGTTAGTGTTCTTTCCATTTATTTTTGTATCTTGTTTTGTATCTTTTAGAGTAGGTTAATATCACTGGTTCACTTCTATTATTAGGTTCAACTTTTTCTTGTACCTGTACATCACCTTGGTCATCAATAATTTCCATGGTTGTTCTTTAGTAGATGTTCCTTCACCCAATTTTCTCTTCTTCTCTCTATTTTGATCATACTTACTTGCTCTATTTTGTGGATTCCCTATCACAAATTGCACTCAAATTTGAAAATTCACCTACATACAAATGTACACAAATGCTTTCAATGAATGTACAATTAATATTGCATAAATAGAACACTAAATAAATTGTTCATTTTTTAAAGCCCGAAGTAAGAAAAAAATAAAAGAAATTATAATATTGGTTTTCAAAAAATAATGAGCTCATATTTAAATACTATAAGCACTCAATAACCTCAAGTATCTTCTAAAATTCATATATATATATATATAGGAAAAATTCATGTGTACACAACATGTTAAAAAAATAATTGACATGAACCACACATTGGATGATTGTCTACTATCAAGTTGTATTGGTCCATAAAAATAACATGTGAACATTTAAATAAAAATAAAGAAAAGACAAATAAAATAGGTAGATTAACTTCAATTATGATATTGAAAGAATTCAAGTCCCCAAAAAGATTACAACCATATTAGATCGGCATACTCAAATTTTGAATTTTTTTAAACTTGAATATAAGGGTCCTACATTACTTAAAAATGTTGCATTTATCTAGTGATATATATGATGATAAGGTTTGTCAATTAAGAAAAAATTAAATACATAAATTACAAACATATCATGTCATGAGAATATTTGGGATATATCACTTGAAAATATTTCTAGCATGTAACTAGATGTACACTAGATCATGATATCACTTACTAGATCACCACTTTAAATTCACATCAATATGTGGATATTTTTAATGAAATGAGTACTATAAAACATAGAAAGAGAAACATCATGAGCTCGATATACCTAAATGTGTAGATTACCAAGTAAATTTTTTTGTACATGTAATCAATTCAAGTGAACCTAAGACATGTGCTGACCTAATTTGCAAGAGCATGGGAAAACTTGTACAACACATGTAAGAAACTTATTTAACAATTAAACAGAATGGACTTGGATAGAAGCTCAATTAGTGTATGCCATGTAGGTGAGGTTGAGGAAAACATTTAAGGGAAAAAACATAAATTAATCATGATAAAGTATGAGTGTATAGGGAAGGATGAGACAATCTTGATGAACTTTGAATCTAGCATGAAACTACCACTTCATCTCATTTGTTCAAATCTTGGATTCATGTGTACATTATTTCACACCTATAGAGTTTGATGTAGGGGCACAATAGGTTGGATAACCTGAACATTATATAAAAAGGATCTAGGGTGAACACATGAGAGTAGATCATGTTACTAGAAAGGATGTAAATGCACAAGAACAAGCGATGGAACCCACACATGAGAAATAAATGAAAAGCAGAGAAGAGAAGAGAAGAGGTGCAAGGGAAAATGTATGATTTTGCACATGCATAAAGCTAGTTTTCTCTAGATGGGTAGGATAGTATAATGAAACTCATGAAGAGGGAAAGGTATGATGCCTCTAATTTAAAAGTATATTGTAATAAAAGACCTATATGATGTGAAAGAGAGAAAAAATGATATATCTCCTATGAAAAAGTATATACCAATGAAAGGATAAGATGTAAAGGGGAAGGTATGATTCCTTAAATGCAAGGATGTGACAAATAGAATCACACTATGTTAAGGATGAAGGATTAATGACATAAAATGTAAGGATATAACCATATAAGAATAAGATCTAAAGACATGATTCCCATCATATGAATCTATGCAAGGATTAAGGTATAAGATTTAATGGAATGCATGATGCCCTCTCTATGTGGTAACTCTAAAAGTGTTACATGAACATATATAGGATCAAAGAAAATAATCAATTTAGTCAAAGAATGATGTGGAGAAACATGAGAAAAGTATCATAATATGCATGAAAATGTAAGAATTAATGAGGCAACATGAGGAACCAAAATTATAAGGTGAGGATTATTAAATCCCAAGTACTAAACAAAAGTCTAATAAACATAAGCATGCAAAACATAAAATAGAAAAATAGTATGTAAAAGATAAGTCCAAGTCATAAAGAGGATGTACACTTGAGAATAGGAGGAAATATTTTAAGAAAAGAAATTAGAAACTAAAATGACTCCAAGTAGGGAAGATAAGAATGGAACCAAATATAAAAGATAAAATAAGTGTGAAAATGACAACAAACAAGATGTATTAAAAAATATAAAATATAAGGAAATATTATTAAGTTATATGGAAGAATAGGTGAGGGGGGTCAGAATATACACGACATGGAAAAAAGATGAAAAGTGAAAATGATACCAAGAAGAAGTGACATAAAAATTATACCACATGTTTAAATTTTCTTGTGTCAAAATGTAATACAAAAGGTGTATTTGTATCATCCCCATGCTAACTAGGAATGTGAAAATGTTCATAAATCCATTCTAAAAATAATGGAAAAACATAGAATTGGTGATCAATAATAATGAAATCTAAGAATTTAATTCATATATCTCATATTAGGTGGTTTCTCTTTGTCATGGGTGTCCTCAATATCATCATGTAATGTAAGAAAAGATGATGAAGCATGAATGTGCATACATGATCTAGGCTAACAAAATATCATCAATACATATTCCAAGCATCATGAGAGGCATATATCTAAATGAATATTGATAGGTCTCACATGAGCTAGATGGGAGAATGGTGATCATGAAACACGTCATAATGTATGAAATAAGGAAGGATATAAAAATAACATGGCTCTATGGACATATCTAATCATCATGACATGTAGAAGTAATATCATTATAAGATGCAATAGCATAACCTAATAACCCTAGTTCTCACCCATATTCAAATGAAAAATAGTGAAAACTAACTTCAAATGTCCCCATGAAGAGAGTGACATAATCAATTATAAGTTGGAGATCAATGTACCTTCAAAAATAGCTCTTCTATTGTCCAAATAAATTTTATTTTGTCAAAACAAGTCTTCTATTGTCAAAATAATCCTTCCTTTGTATTTCATCAAATTTTCTTGAGTTAAAAAAAATAAAAATTAATTATATGATAGATTTCAGCCTAAAAAATTTTAATCAACCACCTGTCGCTCAGTCATGTTTCAGTTGAGCTTGTTCTGATCAAGATGGTTTCGATTGAAACATGCTCAGTCAAAAATGGTTTGGCTGAACATATCTAGTTGGCATCCTACTTGGTACCCAACTCACCCTTTTTAGAGTTTTATGAAACATTCAACTTCAATAGAGTACTTGTTCAGGCATAATGCTTTTTCTAAAAAAAATAAAAAATACCCTTTTGTAGAGCTCGAAGTGGTAAATCCAAATATGTAATTTTTTTATATTTAAATGATCAGTTTTAATATATTTTATTTTTAAAATAATTCAAGTAGGTTGTCAAAGTTAAAAAAGACATTGATTAGAAATTAAAAAAATAGTAAAACATATTAATTTTTTGAAAAATATATGGTGCACTAGAGGAGAGAGTCCTCCTCAAAAAGGTATAATTTTTTTTTGAAAATGATTTAAAAAATAGACAATAGTTGACATCCAATGAAAATTGTCAAATTCTAACAAGTTTGACCTTAAAACGTTATTATGAGAAAAATACACATCAAATTTTGATTTTTTTTCCATGCACTAGATATTGAAGCTACCTATTTGGAGAAAGAAAAGGGGAATATAACTTATCCTTTTTCAATTATTTCTTGACGTCTAGTAAACTTCACTTTTTTTTTTAAATTTTCATCATTCCAAAATCCGTTCTTAAATTGATAAAAATATAATGAAAACATTTTTAAAAAAATATAAAAAATTAGAGGAATAAACTTCATCAAAATTTATACATTTCATTTACATTTACATCATTTTGAAATTCAAAACATAAAGACCACTTTTATGTGGTTGAAGTTCAGAATTTTTTTTGCTATTGGTCGATTCCTTTATAAAGTGTGACACAAGTTTGTGCTTTTACCCACAAGCAAAGTACCGAATCACTCCTATGGAAACTTTAGGTACTTTGTTTGGTACACCTATTTCCATTCTTATTGATACTAGTGCCACTAAATTTTTTTATTTCTCCTAGTATAACTAGTAAAATTTCTAGAAAAGATGGCTATATGGAAAATTATCGGATTGTTGAATATGCAAACCAGACATGATCTAAGGTGGAGAAATGTTTATGTGAACCAAGGTTTGAACTTACGAATTTCTGTTTGAATGTAAACTTATATGTAGCACACCTAGGTTCATATTATTCCATTTTAGGGATGAAATGGTTGTGGAAGCATAGAACCAAAGTAGATTGTCATGCAAAAATAGTGGAATGTTTAGATGATCTTAGAAATTGGTGTTCTTGCAAGGAATGCCTAGAGAAGTTAGGCCACAATAGATCTTCGTCATATAAATGCATAGAGAAAAAAAGAAAGGTTGTCAGATATTTGCTATAAAAATGGAGAAAATTGAGGAATGAAATGAGTTCATTTCTCAAGATTATGTTGTGTACTATGGACCTTAAGACCTCCAAGAAGCCAAAGATGGCAAGGTAGTGGAATTATGAAAATCAGATATGGAGAAATAACCTATCCTATGAAACTTTGCAAATGTATTTCCAAATGAATTACTTGGATTACCCCCAAAAGAGTTTGATTTATCCATAAACATAGTTCCAAGGGAAGAGACTATATCCAAAGTTCCATATAGGATTACCATGACAAAATTAATGGAGTTAAAATCTCAATTAGAGGAAATATTGTGCAAAGGATTGATTAGACTTAGTGTTTCACCCTGGGGAGCACCGGTGATCTTCACGAAGAAGAAATATGACACACTACGCATGCGCATTGATTATTATTTGCTTATCAAGGAAAGGATAAAGAATTAGTATTCATTACCACCTATCAATGATCTCTTTGATCAGATGCAAGGAGTGGTAGTATTTTCAAAAATTGATCTACAATCAGGTTATCATCAACTAAGAATTAAGGATGAATATATTTTTGAAATGGCTTTTGAGACTAGGTATGGTCATTATGAGTTCACATTCATACCTTTTGGACTAATGAATGCACCTACAACATTCATGAACTTGATGAATAATGTATTTAGGGATTGCTTCGATAATTTTTTGGTCTTTTTGGATGATATTCTCATCTACTTCAAGAATGAAGAGGAACATCTCTAGCATCTAGAGATTGTTCTCTGATGATTAAGAGAGCATAAGCTATATGGTAAACTCCCTAAGTGTACCTTATTTCATAGGGAAGTGTAATATCTGGGTCATGTGATTATAGTGGATGGGATTGTAGTTGATCCAACAAAAATAAAAGTAGTGCTTGAATGGATATTGCCTAAAAATGTGCCAGAAGTTTGAAGCTTTATGGGTCTAGCTAGGTATTACCAAAATTTTGTAGCAAAACTTTCCATAATAGATTTTCCCATTACTTCATTATAGAGAAAAGGGAGTAAATTTGAATGGATTAAGAAATTTCAAGTGACATTTGATCAACTCAAGTAGAAGTTGACTACACTAATTCTAAAATTACTAGATCTAAATGGTGATTTTATTGTTATCATATATGTTTCGAGAGAAGGTTTGGGTGGAGTGTTGATAAATGATGGGTAAATCATATCCTATGAGTTGAGGAAGCTAAAGTGTTATGAGAAAAATTATGCTTCACATGATTTGGAATTAGTAGTAGTTGTTCATGCATTATAGATGTAGAGACCTATCTATTGGGAAAACATTTTGAACTAAAGACCAATCATCATGGTCTAAAGTATTTATTTACTCAACTAAATCTAAATGCATGAAAAAGAAGGTTGTTGGAATTGATATCTGACTATGATGTTAATACCAATTATATCAAGGGGAAGGAGATTGGTTTGCAGATTCCCTAAGTTGTAGGAGGCATATCTCCTCAATGATATCAATTTAAGCTGATTTCAAGGGTCAAGTGTTACAAAAGTCCAAGGGTGATGAATACTATGAATAAGTCAAGAAAGTAGTCTCAAATAATCTAAAAAATCCAAGGTATGGAGGATTTCACTTTGAACCTGATGGTTTGTTAATGTTTAAGGGAAGAACCTACATACCTAACTCTGTGGAATTAAGGAATTTAGTGTGGAAAGAAGTTCATACTACACCATATTTTGGACATCCAGGAGTGACTAAGATGTTGGCTATTGTGAATCCATTATATTTATGGAAAGGAATGAGAAGGGATGTTATGAGATTTGTGGAAAGTTTCTTATAATGTCAAAGGGTGAAGGAATAACATCATCACCATCTATATCTTTTGTATCCTCATGAAGTTCTAGAAAGTAAATGGAAAGTCATTAGCATGGATTTTGTGCAAGGTCTTCCAATGTTGAGGAATAAGCACAATTTCATTCTAGTAGTGGTGGATAAGCTTATGAAGGTGGCTCATTTTATTCCATAGAATCTAACAGATCAAACTTGTATTATAGCTCATAATTTTATTCAAGAGGTGTTTAGGTTACATGGAATTCTTGAGATTGTTTCTGACAGGGATGCTCATGCAACATCTAGGTTTTGGAAAACCATGTTTTCTTCACTTGGGACATAGTTGAACATAAGTTTAGCATATCATCTAGAAATTGATGGTCAAATTGAAAGAGTAAACCAAGTGTTAGAGGATCTATTGAGAATGTATTGCATTGATCAACAATACAAGTGGGAGTATTACCTACCTTTGGTAAAATTTATGTATAAAAACTCTTATCATTCCACAATCAAGATGGCTCTGTTTGAAGCATCGTATGGCAGGAAGTACCAAACTCATATAAGTTGGGATAAACTAGAGGATAGGATAATCCTTGGGCTAGAAATGTTATCAAAAATGGAGGAGCAAGTTGGTATTATTAAGTAGAGGCTAGCAGAAGCTAATGATAAGAAAAAGAGTTATACAGATTCCAAGTGGATACCCAAAAATTTCTTAGTATGGGAGAAAGTTTTATTAAGAGTAAAACCTCATAAGAGTTCTATAAATTTTGGAAATTCATCCAAACTAGATCCACATTATGTAGGTCCTTTTAAGGTTCTCAAGGATGTTAACCCTGTTGCATATATAATTTCTTTGCCACCAGCTCTTGCTAGGATGCACAATGTCTTTCATGTGTCGTACCTTAAGAATTACATTCTAGGGGATAACCATGTTATTGGGGCATGTGCAAGATCATGGGGGTCCAAAAAGTGGCAATGAGAAAAAAACACATTTTTACCTTGCCAAAATTATGAAAAAAATATTGACTTTTTGTATGGGTCAGGTAAAATTTGAATTTGCTTTGCCAATACCAAACCAAAATGGATAACTATTTATAATGGTTATCCTTTTTCCAAAATTAATTTTCATCAACTTATGTATTCAAAACAAATATCTATTTTTCTGAAAACGAATATCCATTTTGAAAAACCCAAAAAGCATACTTCAATAAAATGGGCATAACTTTTACGTTATTGATCAAAAAAATTATTTTTTACAGGCGTTGGAAAGATGATTAAGAGGTATACACAATGGATAATATCATTCTAATATATTCAAAAAAAAAAAAATTATAATCATTTTCAGTTCCTCCTTAAGTTTTAAAATTTTGAATGCTCATAATTCTTGCATACAAAGTCTTTTTTCATGTTTTTTTTGTAATAATCATCCTAAATAGTTCTTGAAATATTAAAGTAATAAATAATGGAAATTTTATATTTTTTTATTGAGGAGAGTAAATTTTTTGAATAAATCATTATAGAAGGCCTCCTTGTTGTCTTTGATCCTATGTGCACCTTTTCCCAGTTCAACTAGGAGAATATATATATATATATATAGATATCTCTCCCTCTCTCTGCCTCTCCTTCATTTACCCTCTCTACCTATCTCTAATTTATTCCCTTACTCTTCCTCTATCTATATCTCTCCTATGTCTCTCCCCCTCTCTACCTAGCTCCATCACTTTCTCTTTCCCTCTATCTTTCCTAGGTTATATATATCTCTACATATCTCTCCCTATCTCCCTCTATTTGTATCACTACATATTTCTCTCTCTCTCTCTCTATATATATATATATAATTATCACTCACTCCCTCTCCCTCTCCCTACCTCTATCTTTTTATATAATCTTCCTTTTCATGAAGTTATCTCCATATCTCTCTCTCAGTCATATATACACACACACCCTATTTATGCCTCCCTATATCTATTTCTTTGTCTATACCCCTCTCTCCATATCTCTCCCTCTATCTCTATTACTTTTCTCTATCACCTCCTTTCTCTTTCTCTCTTTCCCCCTCTATATATCTCTCTCTATCTCTCTCTTTATATCTATCTATATCTCATTATCTTTACCTCTCTCTATTATAAATTCTCTCTCTATATCCCTTTCTATCCATAAATTTGTCCACCTCTATATCCCTATCTCTCTATCTCTCTCCATATCCCTCTCTATCTCTATATATCTCCCTCTATCATTATCTCTCTATCTTTCCCTCTCCCACTATATATTGATATATCTCTCCCCCTCTTCTCTCTCTACCTCTCTACCTATCTCTCTCCTTTTCTCTACCTCTATCTCTCTTCCACTCTCCTTCCCTCCTCTGTCTCCCCCTCTCTATATCTCCCTCTTTATATCCACCTCTTTATCAATCTATCTCTCTCTCTATTTCTCTCTCTATCACTTTATCTTACCATATATATCTTTCTATCTCCATATTCCTAAATATATCTCTATATCTTCATCTCTATTAATAACTCCCTAACTCTCTATATTTGTATCTCTCCCTTTACCACTCTTTATCTATAGATATTCTCTCCATATCCCTATATCTTTCTCTCTACATTTCAATAGAGAGAAAGAGGGTGAGTGGATATAGAGAGAAGTAGAGAGGTAAGGTTAGAGAGGTATAGAGGAGAGAGAGAATAGAGGTATAAAGAGATATCTAAAGGGACATGTGGAAATAGGGAGGGATGGAGTGAGAACTACAAAAAAGGAGAGTTAGAGAGGGGAGATAGAGAGAATTAGAGAGGGAGGGAGGAAATGAGAGGTATATATAGAGAGATATGGTGGGAGCGATATAGGAAAATGTAGGTAGAAAAAGAGGAGGATGGAGATGGGTGATAAAGAGAAGTGAAGATAGAGAGAAGGAGAGGTAAGGTAGGATGGATAGAGGGAGAGGGAGGATGAGGGAATATATAGGTAAGTATAGAGGGAAGGAGAGAGAGAGAGGTAAGGTGGGAGGGGTAGAGTAAGATGTAGGGAGAGAGGGTGAGGGTAGGTAGGGAGAAGTAGAGGATTGAAGGAGATAGAGAGGTATATAGAGAGGGAGAGGGAGAGAGAGAGGGAGAGGGAAGGAGGGAGAGAGGGAAGGAGAGGTAGGTAATGAAAGAGGTAGAGTGGGAGGGATAGAGGGAGAAGTAGGTAGAGAGGGTGAGTTGGAAGGTGAGAGAGAGGTAAATAGGAGAGAGGGTGAAAAGAGATATAGAGAGACATCAAAAAGGAGAGGTGGAATGAGGAAGAGATGGAGTGAAATGTAGGTAGAAAGAAATAGAGAGGAGAGATAAAGAGAATTAGAGAGGGGGGAGGAAGGGAGAGGTAGAGATATAGATGTAGGGTGGGATGGATATAGGGAGAGGTAGGTAGATAAATATGAAGATGTAGATGGTAGATAAAGAGAAGAGACAAAGATAGAGAGAGGTAAATTGGTCACCTTCCATATCTCTACCTTTCTCTCCCTCTATCCCTCCAACTGTACCTTTATCTCTCTTTGTTTATACTTATCTTTATCTCCCATATACATATTTTTATCTATCTAACTACCTCTCCCTATATCCCTCCCACCCTACCTCTCTATCTCTACCTCTCCCTTCCTCCCTTCATCTCTAGTTCTCTCTATCTCCTCTCTTCACATCTCTATATCTACCTCTCACTCCATCCCTCCCTCATTCCCCCTATCTCCCTTTATATATCTCTTTGTATCTCTCTTCACCCTCTCTCTCATCTCTACCTCTCTCTCACCTTCCCTCTCTACTTCTTTCTATCTCCACTCACCATATCTCTCTACCTTCTTATCCATCTATCCCTCCTACCCTAATATCTAATTACCTACCTATCCCTAAATAGGTAGAGTAAGTGAAGATAGAGAGAATTAGAGAGGGAAGGTTAAATAGGTAGAGAGGAGAGAGATAAGAGAGATATATAAAGGGAGAGACACAGGGAAAGGGGGAGGGATAGAGTGAGAAGTGCATAGAGAGAGAGATAGAGAGGGGAGATATAGAGAAATAGAGATGGAGGGAGGAAATGATAGGAATCTATAGAGAGCTAGGGTGGAAATGATATAGGCAAAGGTAGGTAGAAAGAGAGGAGGATAGATATGGGGATAAATATAAGTAAATATAGAGAAAGATGAAGAGGTAATGTGGAATGGATAGAGGGATAGGTATGTAGAGAGAGGGAGGGTGAGGGGATATATATAGGGAAGTAAAGAGGGAAGGGGAGAGACAGGTAAGGTGGGACAGTTATGGTGATATGTAGGGAGAGATTTTGAGGGGAGATAGTTAGAAGTAAAGAGGGGAGGAGAGAGGGGTATATAGAGAGTTAAAGGGAGAGGGAGAGAGAGGGGGAGCAAGGATAGGTAGGTAATGAGAAAGGTAGGGTGGGAGGGATAGAGGGAGAAGTATGAAGAAGAAGATGGTGAGTTGGAAGGTGAGAGAGAGGTAGATAGGAGATAGAGGGTGAAGAGAGATATAGAGAGACAACTAAAGGGAGAGAGGGGGAATGAGAAAGGGATCGAGTGAGAGGTAGGT
>VDFB02281492.1:389267285-389322972 GCA_007258455.2 Sequoia sempervirens | reverse complement strand
ATGAAACTTAGTGAAATGATCTTATATTTATAGGTATGTTAACATTAATTCCCAATATTCAAATAACACAAGACAACATGTGAATAAGGATTTGAATATGCTAAAATATTTTCAAAAACATAATTTAGATTAGGTTCCTAGGTCTAAGTGAGGACCCATTTGCCCATGGGAGAATGGGTCCTAGGTCACTTACCTAAGACACGCATTGCTCAATGATAAATGTTATGTTATGGAATTAATGAATGTCAGGTTTTCCTCTTCAGAATTTGTAATTAATTAGGCTTGTATTTGAATTAAACGGGCCAATTAAGGAAAATTAACATCAATTAATTAATAAATCCCTAGATAAGTGTAAAAATGTAAAGGTACACCTTACAACACCACAAATAAGACACAATTAAGTCCATTTTATTTAATAAGGCCCTAAACTCAATGTGAATATGTAAAATACATATTACAACACTAAATTAAGGCATAATTTAGTTCATTTTATTATTAATTATTCCCAAATCAAGTGTGAAAAGGGGATACTTTTTCTAGTTCACTACATTTAGCCCCCACTTTAGTGAGAGGATGACCCCATGTCAAACTTACACTAGAGTAGACATTCAAAACACATTTGTATGAAACAATGACAAATATTCTCAATCATACAACATCAAAGTATAAAAGAGAAAGGGAGGTGGATCAAACTTCGACTATCCAATGCGATGTGGAGCACATCTAAATTTTTTATCTAGAAAAAATCACAAGAAGAACTCAATGCCCACTATGCAAACAACATAAGCTCACACAAGCTAATGGAGCCTCAGGTCATCCACTAGTGGGCCCCTAGGAAAGTGGCTTAGTGAGAAAGTCATGTCAGGTCTACAAGCTCTCACTATACTTACCATACCAAATTTATTTCTTTGACAACTCTTATAGGATGCCACACACACACTAAGGCTTCAAGCTTCACAAGGTTAACAATTTGTATTATGTTAAATACTTATGAAAAAAATGCACATATATATATAGGTTTGTTCAAAAGGATCTCACTTAATTCGTGTAAGGTCTCTTCTTAGGAATCATTGTGCCTAATGTCTCCAAGAGAGGACAAGTTTAAGATAAGAGAATTGCAACTTAGGGAATGCAATGCACAAAATCACCACTAAGAGGAAAGTCATACACTAAGAAATAGCACACTCTTGGAGGACATCAAACCAAATTAAACCACCAAGAAAATGATGCATCACAAGAAGAAATAAAATCACACAAAGAAACATGAGGATTCCAAACATTTTAAAATAATAATGCCAATGTATGTGCCCACTTTAAAGGAATTGCTACACCATTTTTGTGAGAAAAAGGTTTAAAGTACAAAATATAAATGCTAAAGAGGACATCAGAGCTTACTCAAAAAATCCCTATGACAAGTCATATGTTTCCAAATGAAGCTACATCATGAAAAGGGGTTCCCCCCAAAATGAAATACCAAAACACATAAGGGTTCCACAAATTTGAGGTCAGTATATCTTTGATCCAACGTTGTTATAGAGCTCAAAAATGTCATCAATCACCAAATAATTGATAAAATAGAAAAATGAAACATAGAGAGAGAAACAAAGAAAAATATTTTGGGTCAACATGGAAGAGACCTAAATGTCTCGATGCCTTGCATCATACCCAAAAGGAAAACACAAGAAAAATGAAAAGATAAATATTTATGACATATAGAATAATGTAGATACAATTAGAGGAAAGCACATGAAGAGAGATACATCAAACAAAATAGTACAAATGATCACATGCAATCACACAAACAACATGCAAAATAAAACAAAGAAAAAATACTAGTAAGGTGCATGCGATTTGACCTATAGCAAGTCATATGCATACCAATCTTGCTTAGTATATAAGGAAGGTGGACAAGTAGCCAAAAGGACAACACCAAGTGTTGAACTAGGAAAAACACCAAGTTTAACACTCTTATTAGGAGGATCATTGTTTAAGCCCATGGGAGAGGGAAAAAATAGATTTATCTCATTATGCACTTCCTCATCAATCTTTGCAATTTCATTATCATCATCCAAATTAATCACAACGAGAGGTCTAATGATAATATCCATAGAGGTTTTTTTTTATGCTATGGTGAGGGCAGAGAGGCATCATGCCTTACTGGAGATGAGTTTGGATTTTGATTTTCTATATTGATTTTTTTTAATTTTTCTTGCAACAAATGAGCAATAGCACATCTATTCCTATGCTCTCTATAATTTTGGTTTCTTTTCATTCAAATTCAAGTTGTGTTTGTGTAGGAGTAGGTTTATCAACCATAGGTTTCTTTTCTTCCCTTAAGGGAGGAATGGAAGGTGTTAGAACTATAAAATTTTGAAAATTTTCATGGCTGCATATACTCATTAGTTCCAAAAAAATCCCATACCATAAGCACAAGAATCCTCTCTTCATAACATTTTTTCCTATATTTTGTCATGTGATCCCATAAAATTCATCTAACCCTGAGTATTTCAATGTATAATTCATATCAGCAAGAGATAGTGAGGGTCTCCCTGATCCATAAAGCATTTTATATTAATGTATAGTTTTTGCAGTTTATCAGCAAGAGTTCAAGAATGTCATACCAATATGATTTCATTTGAAGACACATATTGGCAGGACACAGTTCATTGTCTCAACAACCAAAGGATCCTATCGGTGAGAAAATCTTCATTGATATAAGTCATAACGAGCACATGTGTGTTATACTAATGAAGAAAAAAATGATTTTTAGTGAGACCTAAGTCATCAGTGTAAGTCATAAAGGGCTTATTTGTGTCTTACGAATTGTGGTGCAATTTTAGAGCATCAAAAAGAAATTTGCAATATTCTCAACGAGCTTCCTGGACAAGTGGATCCTATCGGTAGTATGATGTATTGGGGTGATTTTATGGAGGTCTTGCCGACTCTCAATGTTGCTATGATGGGATTATATCAGTAATAGGACTTGGTGATATTCATTGTCTTGTTGATAACAACATTCATTAGTGAGACTTTCTTCATCGGCGAGAGCTAAGAGAGTAGTTCTGAATGAAGTTCCATCAATAGGAGAAACTAGTATGTCTTTGTGATCAAAAGGAAAACTGAAGGAAACATCTCAGTAAGACTTGAGTAGTTAGAAGAATGTTTCTTGACCCCTCAATGTCACAGTGATACTAAAAACTAAAGGCATAGACTGTCGAGGAGACTTGGAACATCAGTAGGACTATGTAACACCAAAGCGAGATGTGATATATTGGCTATTGGGAGGACTAAAGGCATCGGCGAAACTACAAGACGTCATATTGGATGTCTGATGAATGTTTGAAAGAGCCCGAATAAAATAATTTCCCGAGATTTTAATAAGAAGGGATTCAAATTTTCAAATGATTGATGTATAAATACTCATTTTTTATGAAGAGAGTAGGGAGCGAATAGAAAATATAGTAGATCAGAATGTTATATGTTTGAGACTATGATGCATGTAAAAAATGATGGAGATTTCAATTGAATTCATTTAATTTGGTGACATTTTTCTGGTTTTAGTTGTTTGTTGTGTTAATTAAAAGTATTGATGAAGTTGTCTCCAAGGTTGATATTTTCTAATTGTTTAAACTAATATATCAAGGGTATTTTTTAGTTTATCAGTGCACACTTGTTGTATTTGTATGGTTGAATTGATTGGGTCTTTCAAGGAAAGATTAAATCCTTTAAATCAATCATAGTAATTAGGGAATCTCATTTGGATCATTAAGAACTCAATAGTCATATTCCTACATGTTTACACCAGTTATAAAATTAAAACCTATATGCCAAAAAATTTGAGTTTCTGCCAGAAAGAAGTTACTCATTTCATATTTTCATTTGACTCTGTATACCCAATAAGGCACTAGTCTCTATTATTTCACTATTTAGTTACATTCAGTTTTTCATATGAACATATTAGATTTTCGCCTTGATATTGCTTATACAATTTATACCAAATTAAAATCATTTGTCCACTCCCATTTTCTAGTGTGGGTAAATTGCTTTAGGAAATAAACATTGGTCAAGTTTGCTTCATTATTATAGGTACACCCGCCTAGTCTGGCAACACCTAAAGAGTAGAAGGTCTAAATAATTTTGGCCTTGTCTGTTACCCTGAAACGTTTTAAGATATTGGCAACCTCTTGAGGTATTTTTCCTACATTTTTGAGAGCTAAAAAATTGGCGACTCTACTGGGGAGTCAACTCAGAGTTAGGGCCTTAGTCATAGAGTCAAAAATCCCATATAGACTCTACTAGGAATAAGAATAATTGCATTTTCCTCACTTTTCACAAAGTGAGTAGCGACTCTGATAAAAACATTGCATCAATTCAACATGAATGGTAGAAGATCCCAATATAATGGAGGTTTTGTTGGAGTTCCTACTAGTAACAGTAAGTGGACACATAAGGGTGATAAGGATGATAAGGGTAAGAAGAAAGAGGATGACATGTGCATAACGAATAAAGACAAAGCATCAAGACCACATTGTGAGACATATGACCGTTATTAAACATGGAGAGATAATTCAAGTGTAAAACCATATACCCCTAAAGAACAAATAAATCCTTTTTATAATCCTCAGAAATAGGTAGAGTTCAATGCTAAACTCAAAGTTGAACGAGTCAGATATCAACATGAATATGATCAAAGAATGGAAGGCAATCAAAGTGAGCCAATTGATCATGTAAATCCTCAAGAAAACTATGAGTTCTCAACTCGTCAAGAAGTAGAAGCACAACTCGAGTTTCATAAACAAGAAGTAGAAAGGGAAAAAGTTGAATAGGAAAAGAACCAAATGATAAAAGCAATCCAAAACTTGAAATTGCAGAAAGCCCAAATTGATGCTTAGACTATTGGTTTTTCAAAGTATATACCACCTCATAGGAAAGGAAATGACAATATAGGGCCTTCAGACCCATCAAAGGCTCCTCAAAATCATATGATAAATTAGTACAAGCAACCAAACCATCCACCGTATATTGCATCACAACATACAAATATACAACCACCTGATGGTTAGCAATATGTGCCATATCTTCATGCACAATACAACAATCCAATGTACCAGTATCAGTACATGCATAATCCCCCCCCTCAAAAATATACAACAATGATCAAACAATTTGATTTGATAGGGTTTCAATTATACCCTTACCCTATGGATAGCAGTTGGAGATGTCTTGTTCCTAAGTTTGCAGGGAGCAGTGCAGTTACTATTGAAGATCATTTAAGGAATTTTAATGCTTTTTTCCAAGACTTGAATGTATCATATGAAGATTTACACATGAGGTTTTTCATGATGTCACTCATCGAAGAAGCTAGGGATTGGTTCAATAGCCTGCCAACAGCCTCTGTTGATTCTATCCAAGAATTCCAGGATTGATTTCTTGAACAATATAGAAATCCATGTGCACTAGATGCTACTTTACATGAATTGATACGGATCCAAAAAAAATAGAATGAGTCAATTTATGATTTTAACTGAAGATTCAGCAAAATACAGAATAAGATACCACCTGGGTCAAAGTTTCTAGACTCTACAACATTGAGTATTTATTTGAATGCATTTGATCCAAAAATAGGGTATGAACTAAGAAACAAGTTTCCAAGAAATTTAGCTAAAGCCCAAAAGATAGCACTAACGATTGAAAACAATAGGAAAGATGTTGGGATGATCAATAAGAGAGACAATCCTAGGGTTCCTCAGCAAGCCAATAATTATTAGTACAAATAGGAGAACATGTATAGAAATGAGAGGCCTCGATTACCTGACATGCCTTACAATACAAATTGGAAGGATGGAAAACCTGTAATAGATAGACCCAGGAACAAGGAAACACCTGATCGATTAAGGAAGAATGGGGCGTATATGGTTAATAATAATATTTGGTGTGAAGGTTGTGATGGGCCACATTCCCCAGACCACTATTTTGTAGCCCACAAAATGCAAGAAGGAATGCTAGCCGGTAGTAGTGGAGAAGATCATTCAGTATTTTTGACTTCAAATAATTCTTATCCTGTTGAGGAGGAGTATTCATCTTCAGAAGATGAAGGTTGTGAGTATGATGTTTCAAATCAAAGGTGTAATGTCCACATGGCTGAATGGAAGGTTTTTTCTGATTTTGAAGAAGATTATGCAAAACAATACTATGTTGAGGTACCTACTCAATGCAATATAAGGAGACCCATTGATGACTAAATAAAGAGGTTAACCATTGTTGTGGTTGAACAAGTGAAGATAAAGTATTGGTTAAGAAATAGGATAGTGAATGAAAAGGAAGGTGCTCCCAGGGAAACATTCATGAAAGATAGAGAAGTAACACCAAGAGTTTTGAAGAGAACAAAAAATAAGCAAGATGACAAGAACAAAAAAAATCTTGTTCAAAAAGAAGAGAACAAAGAGTTATACAAAGAAAAGCAGAAACTTTTCCAAAAGGAAGAATCCAAAGGGGAAACATTAGAGCAAAATAAAATGGTTAAGGCAGAGGGTTCTTCATTTGACTTTTCTTAGGATTTATCTCAAGTAAAAAAAATTGTCCCACTGTTTGAGATGATGAGGATTAAGGAGTATAGGGATAGTGAAATTCAATTGATATCAAATGGAAATGAGAAAAGTATGAGTTTTGAAAATCAGATGGCCACTAAAATGGTTAAAAATAAAGAGAAAGTGATTGTCCCTGAAGTGTGCTTAAATGATGTATTGGTAAGTTCCCCACAAGTTGAACCTTTTTTCACCACACTGCTTATAAACAAAAAACTATTGAGAAATTACATGATAGACTCTAGCGCTACAATCAATATCATGCCAGTTGGAGTTATGAAACAACTTGGTATGTGGGTAGATACTAATGAAGTGAAGTGATATGCAATGGATAGTAGGCATGTTCCAGTAGTAGGTGTTATGAAAGATGTTGAAGTCAAACTGGATACTTATCCTCAGGTGGCCTACAATATAGATATAACTATAATTGACACTCCTTAGTTTGGGATGCTTTTATCAAGACAGTGGATGACAGCAGTTGGGGGAAATGTCCAATTTGATTTGTCTTATGCAGCAATTCCAATGAATGGCCAGGAAGTTAAGTTGTACAAGGAGCTGAGGATGAGCCAAATTATAGATTGTGTGACTCAAAATCAAGTCAATTGCTTTTGTGATGTGGATCTTTGGAATTTTAAGATAGAACCAGCTCAGCTAGAATTAGTCAATGTTGATCCAATTGATAAGCATGTTGCAAAAAACTATGATGGCATGTGGAAAATTTACTTTGATGGATCTTGCAACCAAGAAGGTAATAGAGCAGGAATAGTGTTTGTTTCCCCTGAAGGAGTTACTTTTAAATATTCATTTTTTCTAGCATTTGAATTTACAAACAATATAGCAAAATATGAAGCTTTGTTAACAGGTTTGAATATGGCTGTAAAACATAAGATTAAGCTGCTAGCTATTCTAGGGGATTCTGAGCTAGTTGTTTCTCAAGTTAAATCAAAATATGCAACAAAACACAAGAGGTTGAAGCAATACATGAATGTCATATGGGACACAATTGAATTGTTTGATGCTTTCTCCATTGAATGGATTGAGAGGTCAAAGAACATAATGGTAGACTCTTTAGCCAATGTAGCATTAAGAAGAGATGACACTGCATTGGCTGGAGTGTCTCAATTTGAGTTCAAAGCAAGACCCGCTATGCCTGACAATATATACAGTTGGTGGGTTTTTAATGATGATGTTGACCTCTTGAAATTTCTTCACTATATAGATCAATATGAAGCTCTGGAAGTTGATTTCAATTCCTTTGTTGAAGGGTTAGATGGAAAGCAAACAGTATTTGGGAAAGAGGTCTTACAACTTAAAACTAATAAGCTTCCCAAAGGGCTAGTAGCATTGGAAAGGGTATATGATGGAAATGATCAATCCCTCATGAAGCAAACACCAGTCAAGAGAGAGGATATTGAAGAGGTCAATTTAGGGACTTAACTGGCACCAAAAAAGGTATACGTTGGAAAGAAAATAAGCCTAACAATTCAAAGAATGTTGATTTCACTATTGAGAAAATATAAACATGTGTTTGCATGGTCTTATGAAGATCTCAAAGCATATAGGGAAGATTTGTTTCAACATGAAATCCCATTGAAACCATATGCAAAGCCATTTAGACAGAAACAAAGACCCATTAACCCAACATTGGAACCAAAAAATTTAGGAAGAATTGGCAAAGCTCAAAGACGAGGGTATCATCAAACCAACCAGGCATTCAACATGGGTTTTGAACTTGGTTCTTGTGAGGAAGAAGAATGGGGATATCAGATTATGTGTGGACTTCAGAAATCTAAATGTGGCATCTCTCAAGGATAATTATCCTCTACCTAATATGGAAGTTGTACTACATAAAGTAACAGGGTGTGAGCTATTATCTATGATGGATGGGTTCTCTAGTAACAACCAGGTCAAAGTCAAAGAATCTAAGCAGTATAAGACAACTTTTACAACTCCATGGGGAACATATGTTTATGTGAGAATGCCATTGGGTCTCACAAATGTAGGTGCAACCTTTCAAAGAGATATGGGAATAGCATTTGTAGATTTGATTAATGCTAGCATGGTGGTATATCAAGATGACCTTACTGCTTATTCAAAAAGGGTTGAAGATCATGTAGAACATCTGGAAATTGTATTTATTAAAGCTTTAGAATATGATATTAGTCTGAACCCTAAAAAATGTCATTTTGTAGTTACAAAAGGTAAACTCTTAGGACATATTGTGTCAAAGGAGGGAATTAGAATAGATCCTGAGAGGGTTGAAGCCATAGATAAAGTTCCTATTCCTAAGACCATCAAGGCCATCTAGTCATTTTTTGGATAGATCAAATTTGTTAGGAGATTTGTCTCTAATTTTTTTGAAATTATTAAGCCCATATCAAAGATGTTAAGAAAGGGACAAAAGGTAGAATGGACTGCAGAGGCATTGGAAGCTTTCATATCCATTAAAAAGGCCATCAAGGAAGCTCATGTCCTTAAATCTCTAGATTTTTCAAAACCCTTTCAAATATTTTCATTTGCTTCATTGCATACTATAGCTACTATCATGTTACAAAAGAATGAGGAAAGTCATGAGCAACCTGTTTCTTTTTTCAGCAAGTCATTATAGGGTCAAAATTGAGATATGATATAATGGAGCAACAAGAGTTTGCATTAGTGAAAGCCATAAAAGCTTTTAGACCATATCTTGTTGGAGCTAAGGTGATTTCTTATGTCCCTCATGCAGCTGTTAAAGATATTTTGACACACTCAGAGGTAACTGGAAAGAGATGTAGATAGATTAATAAAATTCAATAATTTGATATGGACATACAGATCACTAAATTAGTGAGAGGTCAAGGTTTGGCCAAGCTAATGGCAGAAATAAATATTGAAGTAAATCAAATTTGTAATGTAGAAGATGAAGGAAATGTAGTTGCAAGTATTGAGCATAATCCTTGGTATACAGACATCATGTATTACCTCAAATACATGAAGTTCCCTGAAGGATTAAGTGATAATCAGAGAAGAACCTTGAAGCTACAAGCATCCAAATATGTGTTCATGGAAGGTGATTTTTTTTGGAAAACTAGGGACAAGATGTTGTTGCTATGCCTAGATGAGTCATAGGCCAAGCACGTTATAGGATAAATTCATGAAGGGGTCTATGGAGGAAATTATTCTGCAAAGACAACTACACATAAGATTCTCAAGGCAGGTTATTACTGGCCAAAAGTTTTTAATGATCCATTTTCATATGTAAGAAGATATGAAGCATGTCAAAAGTTCTCAGGGAAAATGAAGTATCAAGGAGCTTTACCACTCAGACCTTTGCAGGTTGAAGCCCCTTTTCATCAGTGGGGAATTGATTTTATTGGGGAGATACAAGAGAAATCAAGTGGAGGACATAAGTGGATTTTGGTAGCTACTGATCACTTCACTAAATGGGTAGAGGCAATCCCAACCAAGCAAGCAACAAGTAAAGTTGTAATAAATTTTTTAATGGATAACATCATTACCATATTTGGTACACCATTAAGATTGATCACAGTTAATGGGATGTGTTTCAAATTTGACGAGTTTAAATATTTTTGTAGTACATATGGTATCAATGTTTCTTATGCATCTCCTTACCATCCGCAAGCTAATGGTCAAGTAGAGTCTAGCAACAAAAGTCTTTTGAAGATCATGAGGATGCTAGGTGGGAATAAGAAGGCTTGGGATTCAAAATTGAGGTTGGTTATGTGGGTTGATAGGATAATTGTGAAAAAGGCGATTGGAAAATCCCCATTTGAATTGGTGTATGGAACACAAGCTAGGATGAATTTACAAAATTTGTTACCAGTTTACAAATTTGTCCTTCAAGAAGATATAGATATTCTAGAACCAATGGAGGAAAGAATGGAACAACTAGAAAAGCTTGATGAAGTAAGAAGAGTAGCTCAAAACCAGAATGTGAAATTGCAGACACAAATGAAGTATTTATTTGATAGAAGAGAAAAAGATAGAAAATTCAAAGAAAATGATCTGGTATTAATGTGGAATGCAAGGTGTCAGGAGAAGGGAAAACATGGGAAATTTGAAGCTTTGTGGCTAGGACCCTTTGTTGTTATTGGTAAGAAAGGTGAAGATTTATATTATTTGCAAAACATGACTAGTGAAGAATAGGAGTTTCCTATAATTGGGAAATTCTTGAAGAATTTTTTCTCTTGAGCAATACAGAGGATTACGGGTTTCTAGTGCATGGAAAACTCTTGGAAATCCTCTCAAAAAATTTCTCTTCCATGCACAGTAGTCTAGGAAATAAAAGGATCAGGAATTGCTAATACATGGACAATCCTAATATTCCTTATTTTAAAATAAATCTTTCAATGTATAGTAGTATAGGGTCATATTCATCTCCATTTCCATTCATTCCATCCTGCGTACTGGTCCATCACCTTAAGTTTGGTTTGCTCTTCCAAAGATTTGGATCCTTGCAATGATCTCAAAATCATTCATCCCCAGATGGAGCCACTGTTAGAACTGTAAAATTTTGAAAATTTTCATGGCTATGTATACTCATTAGTTCCCAAAAATTCCCATACATAAGCACAAGAATCCTCTCTTCATAAATTTTTTTCCTATATTCTATCATGTGATCCCATAAAATTCATCTAACCCTGAGTATTTCAATGTATAATTCATATCAACAAGAGATGGTGAGGGTCTCCCCAATCCATAAAGCATTTTATATTAATGTATATTTTTTGCAGTTTATCGACAAGAGTTCCAGAATGTCATACCGATATGATTTCATCTAAAGACACATATTGACAGGATGTAGTTCATTGTCTCAGTGACCAAAGGATCCTATCAACAAGAAAATCTTCATCAATATAAGTCATAACAAGCACATGTGTGTCATACCGATGAAGCAAAAAATGATTGTCAGTGAGACCTAAGTCATCTGTGTAAGTCATAGTAGGCTTATTTGTGTCTTACTGATTGTGGTGCAATTCCAAAGCATCAAAAATGAATCTCCAATATTCTCAATGAGCTTCCAAGAAAAGTAGATCCTTTTGATAGTATGATGTATTAGGGTGAGTTTATGGAGGTCTTGCTGACTCTCAATGTCACTATGACGGGATTATATCAATAATAGGACTTGGTGATATTAATTTTCTTGTCGATAAAAAAATTCATTGGTGAGACTTGCTTCATCGGCGAGAGATAAGAGAGTAGTGTTGAATGAAGTTCCATCGATAGGAGAGACTAGTATGTCTCGGCGATCAAAAGGAAAATTGAAGGAAACATCTCGGTAAGAATTGAGTAGTCGGAGGAATGTTTGCCTACCCCTCAATGTCACAGCGATACTCAAAACTGAAGGCATCAACTATCGGGGAGACTTGGAACATTGGTAGGACTATGTGACACCAAAGTGAGATGTGATATATTGGCTTTCGGGAGGACTCAAGGTGTTGGCGGAACTATAGGATGTCATAGCAGATGTCTGGTGAACGTTTTAAAGAGCCCAAATAAAATAATTTCCCAAGATTTGAATATGAAGGGATGCAAATTTTCAAATGACTAATGTATAAATACTCATTTTTTACAAAGAGAGCAGGGAACGAACAGAAAATATAGTAGATCAGAATGTTATATTTTTAAGACTATGATGCATGTAAAAAATGGACATTTCAATTGAATTCATTTGATTTGGTGACATTTTTTTGGTTTCAGTTGTTTGTTGTGTTAATTAAAAGTATTTATGAAGTTTTCTCTAAGGTTGATATTTTCTAATTGTTTAAATTGATATATCAAGGGTATTTTTTAGTTTATCAGTGCACGCTTGTTGTATCTGTATGGTTGAATTAATTGGGTCTTTCAAGGAAATATTAAATCCTTTAAATCAATCATGGTAATTAGGTAATCTCATTTGGATCATTAAGAAGAACTCAGTAGTCATATTTTTGCATGTTTATACCAATTATAAACTTAAAACCTATATGCCAAACAGTTTGAGTTTCTGCCAGAAAGAAGTTACTCATTTCAGATTTTCATTTGACTCCATATACCCAATAAGGCACTAGTCTCTGTTATTTCACTATTTAGTTACATACAATTTTTCATATGAACATATTAGATTTTTTCCTTGATATTTCTTATACAATTTATACCAAATTAAACTCATTTGTCCACACCTATTTTCCAGTGTGGGTAAATTTCTTTAGGAAATAAACATTGGTCAAGTCTGCTTCATTATTATAGGTACACCTGCCTAGGTCTGCCAACACCTAAAGAGTAGAAGGTCTACATCATTTTGGCCTTGTTTGTTACCCTGAAATGTTTTAAGAGATTGACAACCTCTTGAGGTATTTTTCCTGCGTTTTTGAGAGCTAATAGAAGGAACCATGGGAGGTTGTTCAACAACTTTCTCTTTAGCTTTGTAAACTTGTTTGACTTTGGCAAGCACAATGGGATTTTTTTGGTTACCTCGTGGTATCTTATGTAAAATAGGTGAAGGATTTTTCATAGGCTACTCTTGGTTCTTTGGAAGGGATTTTAGTTCAATCATGGTTTTGTATAGGATAGGAGGTTGAATCATGGGTTGAGGCATATTTCTAAGGCATAATTTTGTTATGAATTTTTCCTTAAAAAAATTTATAGGATTTGGAAATAAAGTCTTCATGGGGTCTGCTAGATTCAATAGTCTCACTCCAAAATAAATCCAATAAAAATTTCCCACGGGAAGACACAAGATTAAATCCACTATGATGCATAGTAAATATCTCATTTCCAAATGGAAAATTTAAACATTTATGTACAACCAACAGGATGGAATTCATGGAGTGAAGCCATGGATAGCCTAACTTCACATAAAATTGGTCCAATGATAGGATGATGGTGAATGAGATAGTTAATTCTTTTGTTCCAACCTTTAGAGAGATATTTATCAAGCCAATTGTAGGGCATGCAAAACCATTATGCATTTTGATCCATGCTTTCAATTTTTTATATGTATCATGATTAATCTCATGCATAAATATGAATTCTTTAGTGATCACATTCTCTACACAAAAGGGATCAATTAATATCTCATTTGTAGCCTTTTCATTGATTCTTCTAGCTATGTAAAGAGGACCATCAAGTGCATTCTTAAGTATATCTTGTTGTGAGAAATAAATATCAAGCAGCATCTTAGTTGGGCCCTTACGAGGTTTATCATCAATAAATGCAACTAAATCATCCATAAAATTGTTCTCATCATCTTTCATATTTTTATCATTTGTATCAACTCTCATCACATCATTCTTTGTTTCACTAGCTTTAACAAAAGAGATATTATGATTAGGCATAGGATTGGCAACGATTTACAAATTTTGATTAGGAAGATCTACAGACTTATTAACTTTATCATTAACACCTCCAATTAGGATATGATTAGAGTCAATGAAGTCTTGCACAAGATGGTTAATATGCTTACAATGTTCACTATCATGTCCATTTTTTTGATGGAAATGAAAATAGGCATTTATTCTATAGTTGGGAGGTAAAGGCTTGGTAGGATAACTAGCTCTAATGGGAGGTGAGGAGATCAAATTCTTCTCTATGAGCTGCAACATGGTATTATGAAGGGTATCAAGTAGAGATGTAAACTGTCTATTTCTATCTACAAAAACATATGGTTTTTTCATATTTATAGAAGCCACTTAGGTGTCAACATTTTGATTTTATTGAGAGGGATTAAGTTGTACAAAACCTTTATTTTGTTTCTTGAAATGTTGGTAGTTGTTTTGAGTTATGGATTCAGACTTTTCAAGATAGCTAGAGGTAATTTTCACTTCATGACTACTACCAAATTTTGGTAATCATGAAGGGTTGTACACAACTATGTGAAGGAAGGAAATCTCAACATCTCAAGCTTAATTTTCATCTTTGCTTGCAAATTGGAAATAAACATTCTTTGAAGGTCAGCATCAAGAATCTTAATGTTTATTTTTGAATAAAGCATTTGATATCGCATTATGAAATATGTGACCTTTTCATCAACCTTTTGTTTACATCTCATCAAATCATCTAAGGTCATCTTGGGACCCATGTGAATTTGGAAGTGGTTGTAAAAGGCATCGATAAGTTCATGGAATGAACCAATCGAATTATTTAGTGTAGTGTAGGAAAAAGTATCCCTTTTTCACACTTAATTTGGGAAATATTAATGATAAAATGAACTAAATTATGCCTTAATTTAGTGTTGTAATATGTATTTTATATATTCACATTAAGTTTATGGCCTTATTAAATAAAATGGACTTAATGTTGCCTTATTTTTGGTGTTATAAGGTGCACCTTTACACTTTCACACTTATCTAGGGTTTTATTAATTATTTGAGGCTATTTATACCTTAATTGGCCCCTTTAATTCAAATCCAAGCCTAATTAATTATAAATTCTGAAGAAGAAACTTGACATTCATCAATGCCATGACATGACACTTAACATTGGAGAATGTGTGTCCTAGGTGGGTGACCTAGGACCCATTCGCTCAAGGGCGAACGGGTCCTCACTTAGACTTAGGACCTAAAGTTTCATTATTTTTTTGGTGGTATTTTAATGATTTCAAATTTATATTCACATGTTGGCTTGTGTTATTTGAATTTTGTGAATTAATGCTAACATATATATAAATAAGAGGTCATTTCACTAAGTTTCATCTAAGCAATTTTTATGAGATCAAGAGAGAAATTTTATGATATCAAGAGCATTTCAAGATCATTTTCAAGGCATTCAAAAAGCATATTTATTAAATATCTATTGCAGCAATCAAGATCCAATATCATGTCAAAGTATTATTGCATCATGCATGCTATTTGAACTAATATGTTGATGTAGTGTTCAAGATCCATTCAAGCATTCAAAGGCATTGTTTCAAGTCAAGTTTTATGATCAATATCCACATCCATTGAAGTTATTTTATGCAAGTTGTATATCCTAATTCCAAGGTTCAAATAAGGGTTTGGTGAGTTGTGAAATTTCATTTGTTCATTCATCATTCCTTCATGTTATTTCATTTCATTACAAGGTTTAATTACCAAAATGGGGTTTGACCAAGGAAAACCCCCATTCACCAACAAAACAACATTTTTACCTCTTGATTTATGTTTGTAAATTTTAGGTGGAAGGTCTCTTGAAGAAGAAAAATTGCAAAGTCTTCAAAGTTGCACTTGTTGTCACCATTCTTATAATTTCACATAAGCTGACCTATGAGATTTATTTTTGATTGTTCAACCATGAGATTCGAGAATCTAGGAGTGTAGACACAGTGCAAGAGAACCTAGAAATAGATTTTACAGAGCCCTAGCTAGGACCAATTCATCATAAGGAAAATGAGTCCTCAGTTTTCTTTGAAAAATCACTTTTGATGATTGGTAAACATCTCTTTCCCATTCTCAAATCTGAATTTTAACTTCTAGTTCCATCATAATTGAGTTTAATCTTCTAGATGCAATTTATATCTTTCATTTTGGAGTTTATTTTATATTTTTAATCTTTTTCCCCAAAGTGTTATTTAATCATGACCCTCCTCCTTACATAAAAGGGGAATTTGTAGGTTCACACTTTGACTAGACTCACCTTAAGGTTGATAGCCATTTCATTGTTTGGATGCCATTTCTTGAATGAAATAGTGGATAATAGGTTTATCTACTATTATTTTGGTGAAACCCCTCAATCAACCCCCCTAAAAACTTATTATTCACCTGCTTCATTATGGTGAACTTGCATTTGAGCATTGCAATTTTATAATTTTGGAGTCCATTTGCACCCTAGATTTAGATCTTGAATTCATTTGTATTTCATTGCAT
The DNA here is from genome assembly GCA_007258455.2 of Sequoia sempervirens. NCBI lineage: Eukaryota > Viridiplantae > Streptophyta > Pinopsida > Cupressales > Cupressaceae > Sequoia > Sequoia sempervirens. The sequence continues at coordinate 389,306,567 of VDFB02281492.1, read as the reverse complement.
TAAATTGAGTCTCAATTAGGGTTGTTTAATTTTCATAACTTTGCATTTTATTTAAAGGTTTTAGTATTACATCTTTGCATTCTTTGAAATCTAAAAAATAAAAAAAGATCAGTCATTTTGCATATCATTTACATAACATTGCATCTAATTCACTTGCATTTCAAAATTGAAACAAAATTGCATATCAAATTAGGTCTCCTAATTTTTCATTTTGTCACATTTTTCACTTGCATTCAACATTAAATTCATAGAAAATTCAAATTGTAACTTGTTATTTCTTATCAAAATCTAAAAACCATTGAAATCATCTCATAAATCTATTAAAAAAATAAAAAAACCCTAACCTAGGACCCATTCACCCTAGGGCGAATGAGTCCTTGATCAAGGTCATTTCTTGATTTTCTGGGCACTAAAACATTTGTTTATGCATTTCATTTCAGTTTTTTGTTTTAGTTTTTATAGGTTTTTTGTTAAATATCATTGATCATACTTAGCTTAATTTAATAAATTTAGTGCATTGTGTGATTTCAAAATTGCATTTACAAGACATCATTTCTAGGTTTTTGCATTTTGTAATCAGAAAAGTACCTTGTTATAAATCTAATTTTTTTTAAATCCCCTTGCATTTCAAACAATGGACATCTGCATAGGTAACCTATGGAATTCTTTGACATCTTTAGTTTATGTTTCAAGTTGTGTTTTTGGGAATGATCCTAATGCAATTGAACTTAATCATGCTCAATCAACTCCTAATGAGTTTCCTCGCAAATTTGACATCATTGGAGAAGATGATGATAGCACGAAAAATTTCATAAATGATTTCCTTATCAACCTTGATAATAATTCATCCTTTTACCCATCAATGCAACAACCAACACTCCCTATCATCCCACCACTTGGTGTGTTTTATCCTTTACATCCTGAAATCAAGTCACAAACTAAGTTTAAATTTCCAACAATGAGTGAACCTAGATCTTCTAACCAAGTGCATAATTATCCATCTTATGTTTGTAAGGTAACCAAACCAACCATAAACCTTGAAGAGACTTATAGCTAAGGTTTTAAAATATTAACCAAACAAGGATGTGACATAACTAATGAGCATGAAATTCAAATTGAGCAACTACCTATTGAAGACACTAAGGGGCTAGGATATCAAAATCCTTATCCCTCTACATTTTCTAAGGATACAAATGCCCTCCCTCATAGTGATAAAGTAATGTCTCACAAGGATGATGGAATCACTTTAGGTCCTTCCCCTTCGAATCGACCTCAACAAGATTCTCAAACAAGCAAGAAATCTAAACCTTAAAATCTCAAAAAATTTCCATTCTTACATTACTAAAACACAAATTGAGTGAAAAATGGAACACCTTATTCAAATAGGATGGCTTACTTTGCCACCTCCTAGTAAGGGTAACAAGCCTAGAAACATGAATTATTGTGCATATCATAGAACTCTTGGGCACCTTACTAATGAGTGTCATTCCTTAAGAGGGATCCTTGAAAAATTTGATATGATAGAGATAATCCCTTAAAGCATACACTTTGCTCCTTGCCATGTAATAGTTGTAGGATCTTATTATGCTCACTAAATATTACATGTTTAAAATTCATTGCAAATCATTATCTTTATTGCAAGGAGCTCATTCTCATCACCTATCTTAGCTCATCCTTGTCCTACACTTAGTGGGGCCAAGGGATTGGATAGCCTTGTCATAGTTTTGGGCACTTGATGTTTTTCCTTTGGCTATATTTTCCGCCTTCTGCATATATTGAGAAAGATTGGGATGTAGACGAATTTCTATAGGTTGACTTGCATGTTCCTTACTAGTATTTTACTTTATTTTCTTTTGCATGTTCTTTGTGTGATTGGATGTGCATAATTTGATCCCTTGTACCATTATGATTGATATATATCTCACTTCATGTGCATCTATCTATTTGTACATACATTCTTCTCTATGTCGTAAACACTATCTTTTTATTTGTCTTGTATTTTCCTTTTGGAGATGACGCAAGGTGTCGAGACATTTAGGTCTCTTCCATGTTGAAACAAAAGCTTTTCTTTGTTTTTGATCTCTATGTGTCATTATTCCTATTTTGTGAGTATTTGAGGAATGATGATGTTTCTACGCTCTATAACCACATTGTAGCAAAGATATACTAGGTATGTGTAGGATCAATCATGGAAAAAATAGGCCCTTAAGTGGCAATGAAAATTTAGAAAAATCAGAGGTAGGCACTTGACATAAAAATTTGAATAATTTATCTATATTATTTCAAAAATATGTAAGAATGGAATCTATAGCAAATTCAATGTAGTTTCTAAGCTACTAGGTTTTTTTTTTTAAATATATTTGGTGAAAATTTGAAATTTCAATGCAGTAGCACTTAAATTTCAAGGGAAAAATAAGAAAGTGTCCGCTAACCACCTAACCACAATAAAATGATAATATTTTTTATAATATTTTAGATATAAGTAGAGGACTCATGTCTCGATGTGATGCATATTTTTTTAATTTTTCCAAGTAAATAATTAAATATGAATTTTTATTATAAATTTTAAAAATATAAAAACTCCTATGTCTGACCACCTTAACTTGGTCAAAACTTCATGAAATTCACTTTTTAAAATCTTGTATTATGAGAAGCATAGAATGTGATGCATGCTTTGGATTCAAAAAATGTGATACCGTTTGAAAGCTAGAGATGTTTTTCAAATCAACCTATCAATTAGGATTTTAGTCATAATTCAAATAGAAAATGAATAATAATTATTTATTAAATTCAAAGTAAAGCATGAGTTATATTGGTGGAAAGCTGAGGATCTCCTTTAAAAACCCTTTTGTTTCATCAATTTTTGGTAAAAAAAATTCATCAGCCACATACCCATCATATCGCTACTTTTTCGCCCATCATGATCCTATACATACCCTACTAACCATGAATTTGTGGATCCCTTATGTGATTTGGGATGTCATTTTGGGACAACCCATTTATATGATGTAGCTTCATTTGGAAACATATGACTAGGCATAGGGATTTCTAAGTAAGCTCTCATGTCCTCTTTATGGTTAGCATAGGCTATTTTCTACTTTAAAGTTGTTGCTCACAACAATGGTGTTAGAAATTCCTTTAAAGTTGGGGCATAAATTGGTGTCCTTGCATTCTTTGTGTGATTTTCTTACTTTTTGTTATGTGTTCTACTCTCGGTGATGTCATTAGGTTTGATGTCCACTGAGAGTGCGATATTTCTTAGCATATGAATTTCCTCTTAGTGGTGATGCTACACATTTCATTCCCTAAGTTGTGAATATTTTATCTTGGACTTTTAGTCTCTTGGAGAGATTAGGCACAATGATCCATAAGAAGAAGACCTTACATGAACTAAAAAAAATCCCTTTGAACAAAATCATATATATATATATATATATGTATACTATTCATAAGTGTTTAGCATAATACAACTTGTTAACCTTTTGAAGCTCAAACCCATCCCTAAGTTCAAGGCCACCAAGCATAATGCACCTTGCTTTCTAGTGGAGCCTTGCCCGTGTTCATGAATGCTTAACATAATGTAGCTTGTTAGGTGCTCGAAGTGTCTTATTGTGGTGCCTTGTTGAAGTTGTCAAGAGGATAGATTTGATATGGTATGGGAACCTAATAAGATTATCTCATTTTCCACCCATTGGAGGCTCACCTAGTGCACAAACTGAGGTTTCATTAGCCCATGTGAGCGTATGTTTCATTTGCATAGTGGACATCTAGTTCTTCTTGTGAGTGTGTAGGAAAAATAGTCATGTTCCACATCACATTGGGATAGTCAAAGCTTGATCCACCCCTTCCCTAGAAAAATAACCATATTCCACATCGCATTGGGATAGTTGAAGCTTGATCCTCCCATCTCTTCTCCTAGGCTTTGATGTTGTATGATTGACTATATTTGTCATTGTTGCATACATACATGTCTTGAATGTCTACTTTAGTGTGACTTTGACATGGGGTCATACTCTCACTAAAGTGGGGGCCAAATGTAGTGTAGGAAAAAGTATCCCTTTTTCACACTTAATTTGGGAAATATTAATGATAAAATTAACTAAATTATGTCTTAATTTAGTGTTGTAATATGTATTTTACATATTCACATTAAGTTTAGGGCCTTATTAAATAAAATGGACTTAATGGTGCCTTAAATTTGGTGTTGTAAGGTGTACCTTTGCACTTTCACACTTATCTGGGGATTTATTAATTAATTAAGGTTAATTATGCCTTAATTGACCCATTTAGTTCAAATCCAAGCCCAAGTAATTAAAATTTCTGAAGAAGAAACCCAACATTCATCAATGCCATAACATAACACTTAAAATTGGAGAATGTGTGTCCTAGGTGAGTGACCTAGGACCCATTCGACCAAGGGTGAATAGGTCCTCACATAGACCTGGGACCTAAATTTTCATTATTTTTTTTGGTCGTATTTTAATGATTTAAAATGTATATTCATATGTTGGCTTGTGTTATTTGAATTTCTGGAATTAATGCTAACATATGTATAAATAAGAGGACATTTCACTAAGTTTCATTTAAGCAATTTTTAGGAGATCAAAAGAGAAAGTTTATGATATCAAGAGAATTTCAAGATCATTTTCAAGGCATTTAAAAGGTAGATTTATTGAAGATCTATTGCAATAATCAATATCTATTATCATTTCAAAGTCCTATTGCATCATGCGTGTTATTTGAGCTAATATGTTGAAGTAGTGTTCAAGATCCATTCAAGCATTCAAAGGAATTGTTTCAAGTCAATTTTCATGATCAAGATCCACATCCATTGAATCCATTTCATGAAAGTTGTAGATCCATATTCCAAGAGTCAAAAAAAGGTTTGGTGAGTTGTGACATTGCATTTGCTCATTCATCATTCCTTCGTGCTATTTTATTGCATTTGTTCCTAATTTCCCCTATTAATTAAATAATCTTTAAATTATTTAATTAATTCACTATTTCATCCTTTATCTAATCTTTATTCCTCTTGATTAATTAAATAATACAAATTATTTAATTATGTCATTAATAAACACTATTCTCCTAAAACAATTAAATTATTATTACTTAATAGTCTAATTAATTCACTTCCCCCTTTCTAAATCAGAATAATTAAATTAATTATTCAACATCATTCAAACACAGCCAACAAATAAATATAACTTTATTTGTTAAATTCAAACATGATTTTCATGTTCAATTCAAAAATACTAATTAATTAATTATCCTCACCCCTTTTGTGATTGAGAAAATCACAACCACCAATTGCTCACTCTAATTGACTAATGGATTCATCTATTTCCTAACTAACCCATCTATTCTTCAATCCTACTAACCTCTCAATATATTTCTTCAATCCAACTAACCTCTTAGTCTATTTCCTCAATTCCACTGAATACTCAACTTGATCTCATCAATCACACCAATTATGCAATCTAAAACCACTAATTCTTCCAATCTAATTCCTCTCAATGGTTTTGAACCATTGATCGAGATATTCTACTACACAATCTCGATTGTTCATCTCGAAATAGGAAATCTATAAAATAATCTTCAACCTTCTCACAAATTATCTAAAATTCACATAGTGAAGCACTACACAATTACATCTTGAGCACGTTACAAGTTATCATCACATTCTAGTTTGACTTTACACACACATTGAAGCTTTTGCAACACATAATGGAGGCTTTGCATTGATACAAAAATGCAATTCAACATCAAATGCAAATACAACTTAGATGTGGGATGGTATATGCTTTTCAGTTTTGAATTCATTGTGTTATCTTAGAATTTCATTATTTGATTTCATTAGTTTAGAGCATCATTTCATGAGTAATGGGTTTATGAATTCTTAATCTTGTTTGAATTATTTTAATTCATTTGTTTTCCATATACTTCATTCACCCATTATGAAATTGTCATACATCAGAAAATCAATCCTTATCTCATACTCAAGTGGAGTATCTTTCTTGTTAGGAATTAGGTGTGTACACCTTGAATAATTTTTATAATGTAATTAATTATTTATTATGTGTGTGGTACACCTAGGGGATCTAGAAGTATGTGCATCTTTAGGAGTTAATATTCTTGATGCCACTTTATGTTGTAACATTGGGACATAAATTATGAGTTGTAAATTGTAGTTATTTAATATTGGGGAAAGTAATTAAAATAAAGTACCCAATATTAAATGTGGGGACATGGTTTTTTAATCTCATGGTTTTACTCACATGATTTTATGTAATACCACTTGGTTTTTTTGTGGGAGTTTTCTTCTATAAAAGCAACCACTTGGGTGGTTGTTTAAGTTTTTTCAATTCGTAGGTTAGGTCTTGTTAGAATTTGTGAGGTTTTGAAGCATGGCATGGTATGTGTGGTTACATTATTTTTCACATGGATTGATTGGATAGGGATTGATTCTCCAATGGTGTTCATGGAGAGCTTTGAAGATTTATTGTAATGCTTATTGTTTAATAATACATGAGTGATGGATGCTTTTAGGGGCTAGGTTTTTCTCTCTTGAGGGTTTTCCCAAGGTTATTTTGTGTCATATTTGATGGGTATGTAGTCTATTCTCTTGCATATGGATTTTGAATACTTATTTTCATAGATTTCCAGCTTGGGTTATGATGAAATTATCATTAGATATATACAACTTTCCTTTCCTTTGGTATCAAAGCCATGGTTATGGTTGAATAAGCCTAGGTTGAGAAAATCTTGTTTGAGTTTGAATCTATGGCATTGCATGAAATAATGAAAGATATGGCAAGATATGAGGGTTTTGTAGGATATTTATTGCAGATCTAAGGGTTTTTGGTTTGTTGTTATGATGGGTTGTTTGTAGATTTCGGGTGTGAAAAATGTTGGGCCAAAATGTTTCTTGGTTGTGCATTCAAATGAGATTTTTGTAGGGGAAATATTGTAGATGACCTCCTAAGACAAAACGGACCTCATGGTTGGATTTGGGTTGGTTGAGAGACAAAAAAATCATATAAAGTATGCCCTATTTTGTTTACTGTGAAAAAATGCAAAAAAAAATTGCCCAATCTACCCCCTAGCCATAAAACTGTCAAATTTGTAGGTACTCAAAAAATTATTAGTAAACAATTTATTTATTTGGTTTAGGTTTGAAGTTGTTTTGGCATGGTTTATTTGATGTTATTATAATCTGAGTTGTTTATGGGTTACTTTGACTATGATGATTCCATGAGTCTATAGATGATCAAATCTTGGTGATTTGATGATGGATTCATTATATACTCAGTTGTATATCTATATTTACTCTCATTTGATTGGTTATCAATATATTATTGGATTTATATGTTGTATTATTATATCTACAATTTGTGCAATATTGTAGGTGGTCTATACTTACAAGTTGCATTTATGACTTGGACACATGGGTTGTCTATGTCCATTCATAATTCAGTGTTGAAGTATTTTTATTTTGGTGGCTTGGTTTAGTCACTTGGTTTACTAGTTTTGTTGTCATGTTGAGGAGGAGAGATGGTATTACTAGGTACAGTCATGATATGAGATCTATGTAGTTGACTATGTTATGCAAACATGTGGGACATAGTTGAATTATTTATTGTTGGTACATTTGGCGTTGATCATGATGTCATGGATGTTTCTTGTGCTTTAGGTAATTTTGCATGTCATGATTGTTTATGCATGTGCATTGTTGGTGGTGTTGGATTAGTTCTTGATTTGGTTTGTGGAAATGTATCTTCTTGGTATAAGGATCATGGTTTTACTTTTTCTTTTGGGAGCTCTTGTTGCATTTGATTACTTTGATTGTGTGAGTGCCTTTGGTTGATATTCATGAGGATATTGTGTTGAAAGTTTAGAATATTGAGAGGGGGGGGTGAATCAGTATTCTATAAAAGCATGAATTATCCACAAAGCCACAATAAACATGAACACCAAGATTCTTACATGGAAAAACCAAAATGGGAAAAACCACGGTGAGGATTAGCTCACAATATATTAGATCCATATATAGTATATTATAGGGGCTCACTACCAGGACACAATTTCCTTATAAGGCTCACAACTAGAGTTAAGTACAATACAAAATGTGGCTCACTATCAAAGTGTGAACTGATGCAAAGTGTACCTCTCTTGTGATGTATTTCAATTCATTTGAAGCTCTGAATATGAAGTATTTATCTTCTCAGTAGTTGCACAACAATTCTACTTTGATCCTAAACTCTTACCACTGAATTCACATGTTTGCATTACACAACACCACTCACACTTGATATGTTATTTTCGCTTTCTCATCCACCTATTTCTCACTTCTCAATTCCAAAATATCTTATGCATATATACCCAATTACATCCACACACATCAATTAGGTTGACCTAATTAGATTTAAAAAAAGGCAATCCAAAATAGCTTTTGTTGGCACCCCACAAGATTCAAAAAAATTTATATGCTCAAACAACCCATGCAATACTTAATTTAGGTCGGCATGGATCTAAAATAAATCCAACTAACATCTACATTGTTTGTTTAATCTTCTCAATATGTATCATGTATTAGGTTGGCTAGGAATAGGACCTAATCATAAAAACTTCCAAACATACACATGCTTCCCAACATATTCACCTTCTAGATTCGATATTTCTTCAATTTCTCATTTTTCCGACATCAATGAGACTTCCTTTAGAATCGTAACATCAAAAAATTCTCCATAAGAAAATATGGAATCTCCCACACTTGTATACTAAACAAAGAGATGATAGTGATATATAAAATTTAACTTTGTCATTGATATATTCCAGTACTCTTCACAAAACTTCTGGAGATCTTGAATATATCTATATGATCCGATCATAATGATATGGTTAAGAGTGAAGAGTTATACCTCTTCTTGCAATGAAGTGTGGACCCAAAAGCTAGTGCAGATAACCACAACACCATCAATAAAGAACACTTAGCCAAGTTTATGATAGATTAGCTTTCTAGTATAGATAGTGCTATACTATATAGGAGTGAATTTGAACCCCTTATGAAAATTACCCTTTTACACTCCCTCACCCTAGAAAATGAAATTCAAAGGAAAAAATAAGCATCAGTCTACTGCCTTTGTACCACTTGGTGTCTATTTTGTGAGTTGGAAATTGAATAATTGTTAGGGATGCTCACACAGTGCACTTACATCCCTCATGGATTCTTGTATTTGAATCCTGGAGAGGTGTTACACTTCCCATTGGGGTCAATTTGTAATGCCTCTCTTCGACCAACCGACTCAAATATGGCCATTTTTCTCATTCTCCTTTCATATTCACTCTTCATTCCTTCATTTCATCCTTCTAAGTACTCAACTGGATCTCTCCAAGCATTCTAGAATTCAATCCTTGCATTATAAGCCTTCAAGTGACACTTTGCACTCCATAGCAACAACAACAACACTCTGTCAAATTCATAGAGCATGTGTGTAACAACACCATCTCAACAAGGGCTTGAGTCCTCTCATTTTCTCCTCAACTAGCTATTGATCTCTTAGTGGAGGTGGTAAGCTTTCTATTCCTCTCCTCTACGGTTTGGTTGAGTAGCATAATATTGTATTGTAGTTTTATTGTGTTCATCTCTTTCATTCTCCTTTATCATACTTTTTCTCCATTATCGCTATCTTGGTTGTCCATGGAGGTGGAAACACCAAAATGGGGTCTAACTGAGGTAGGCCCCTATACAACCACCCAACAATTTTCCTCTTTCTTGTGTGCAAGTGGACATGCTTCTACGAGCTAGTTGGCAAATAGGCTCTTTTGTGAGATCATTCTTGTCACCCTAGATTTAATCTACTTACTTTATCATATTTGTCTATATATTTCATACTTCATAGTGTTATTTTGTTCCCTTAAAAATCATTAGATAGGTCATTAGTTTTTTTTCTAGTGGTTCAGCTTTTCTTTTTATTCCTCTAGTTGTACAGATGCTAGCTCACCAAGGAGATGCCAATGCACCACATTGTCATCTCAGAACTGCACTTTCATCCTTGGGTAGAGAGCTACCTGAAGTATAGTATTGAACCTAAAAATCAGCTCGCCTAGCCCCATTCTAAGTTTTAGGTCTGGAGAATGATTGAAGGACCTTATAGTCCTCATCATTCTTTTCCTTTATCTCTAAACAACCCTTTAAGCTAAGGTAAGTTAGGGCAGCATTCTGCTCTTGGCTCTCCATGACTTGGGGCCTTGAATTTGGTTGGTCCCCCTCTCTTACATTTTTGGTGAACCTAACATGAACCATTTTGGTTCCATTTTGTGATACTAAAATATCCTTTCCTTGTATCCTAGGAGTGTTGTAGGTGTGAGCATTGTGAACCTCCCTACCTCACAACCCTACCTACAACCCCTAGTAGGAGTAGTTGGAAGGTTTTGAAGGTGTTGTGTAACGAAACCTTAATTGGGTCACCATCTTATCCTTTAACCTTTAGGGACTCTATAAAAGTATCGTCTAGTGTGTGTAATGGCATCTTTCCTACATCAACCTATCCCCTCTACAGAGCCTATGACTAGTGGTATTGGTATAACCTTCACTTCTCAAGACCTGTCGATGGATTTTAATAGGGAACCATCTCCTCTCTACATCCCTATGTGAATCAACAAAAATATCATAGCAGGTGTTCTCATTGATCTGACATCTCAAGTAAACATCATAACTGAGGAGATCATGCTAATCAACTTTTTGTATAAAGATGGATACGATACACCTATGAGCACCATCCACGTGCATGACAGACTTTCTGTGCCCCCTTTGGGTAGTATTGTCTTATAAGTTTTGGTTGGACCTAAATCCATGAATATTTTGTTCAACATAATCCCTGGGTCTGAACTCTTTAGAGTAAAGTTGGGTATCCCTTGGTTAGTAGTTATGAATTTCATACCCTCGGTCGTGCATAAATGTTTAAAATTTATCCATAGGGGTATTGTGCATTTCATTCATGACACTAGTTATAAACCGCCAGTTTCTCATGGTAGTTACTCCTTGGAATACTATTGGCCTATGCATGTTGGTCCTCTCCCACCTAGGATGGACCTCCTACACCGAACATATCATAATTATAAGAAAGGGTGCCTAAGGCTGAAAGTGAGATACCCTTTATCACCTTATGTTGTTTCACATAGGGCTTGCCTAAAATCTAATAGTGATGCCACCAAGGCACATAGAAGGGAAGAAGAGAAGTGGTTATGATATCCCCCTTCTTCCTCTTTCGATGTTCAACCTGATACTTCCTCTCACACTGCTGAGGCACCATCATATTTTATTTCATGTTTGCGATAGAACCCTATGGTGTCCACTTGGTGAAATCCCAAGCATCCCACATTTGAGCATCTTATTTTTCCCAAGGAGCCTAGGCCCATTCAATATAACAAGAAGAAAGGCCCCCATGGAGAGTCCTCTTTATCTCAACCTCTGTGGCCTCCTATCACTTTTGATCCAAAATTAGTGAATGGGAAAAGGCCCATTTCCGAGGCACTTGAGTCAACTCCCCATGCTACTTCTCAGCCTACTCCTCCTGCTCCCATTTAGGAGTTTGTTCCTCCACCAGAAACAGTCGTAGTGGACACTCCCATGGCTAAGAAAGATCCTTATGTTCCTTCTCAACCTCCAGCCTCTAGTTCAAAGAGTCACAAAAACTACCTTGCACATGAGTGTAAGCACCGGCGAAAGGATCTCATGGCTGAGTAGGCCACCTTGCAAAGGAAGGATGAGGAGATGATTTCCCCTATATCAGGGCCTCCTGTTGTGTCCTCCTCTCTCCTTCCCTCTACTTCCGTTCAAACCAGCTCTATAACACTTCCAACTTTTATTGTGAGTGCAAATGCACCTGACCCTAGAAAGGTGTAGGTGGGTATGTGCAGGATCATCATGGAAAAAATAGGCCCTTAAGTGGCAAAAAAATTAGAAAAATCAAAGTTAGGCAACTTAACATAAAAATTTGAATAACTTATCTATATTATTTCAAAAATATGTAAGAATAGAATCTATAGAAAATTGAATATAGTTTCTAAACTACTAGGTTTTAAAAAAATAAAAAATCTATTTGGTAAAAAATTAAAATTTCAATGCAAAGAGTACTTCAATTTCAGTGGAAAAATAAGAAGTAGGTGTCCATTCCCCACCTTAACCACAATAAAATGATAATATTATTTTATAAGATTTTAGATATAAGTAGAGGACTCATGTCCCAATGTGATGCACATTTTTTGTAATTTTTTCCAAGTAAATAATTAATTATTAATTTTTATTACAAATTTTAAAAAATAAAATATCGTGATGTCTAACCACCTTAACTTGGTCAAAACTTCATGAAATTCAATTTTTGTTTTTAATCCTAGTATGCAAAGCATAGAATGTGACACATGTTTTGATTCAAAAAATGTGATACCATTTGAAAGTTATAGATGTTTTCAATCAGCCCATCAATCGGACTTTAGTCGAATTCAAATAGAAAATGAATAATAATTACTTATTAAATTCAAAGTAAAGAATAATTTATATTGGAAAGCTGATAATTTCTTTAAAAACCCTTTCCGTTTCATCAATTTTGGGTTAAAAAAAATTCATCAGCCACATACCCATCATATTGCCATTTTTTGGCCCATCATGATCTTGCACATACCCAGGTGTTCATTGCTCCTTTGGTGGAGCCACCTCTATTGATATCCCTTATGGATGTCCTTCATTTATAAAAACCCATAGATATGACTAACACCTTGATTGTATCTACTGTTGTTCTCTCCTCCTCTTCCTCCACACTTCTTACCTTGTTTGTGGGGATTTCACATCCTCTAACAAAGCAAAAGGTAGAGAGTGTTCCTTCCAGCAACTAAAGACATAAGAGGATCCCACCTTCTCTAAAAGTTGGTCCCGCACTGACTTGTTCTATCCTAGTGATAGAACCAGTCCCAGCTTCTCTTGAGTTCATCACCACTCCCAAATCACTTGGTGAAACTAGCGGTGAATCTTAGGTGCAACCCTCTTTATTTGTTGAGGTAAAACATAGCACTTATGTTAAGTGCATGTTTAACTCTCTGGATGAGGTTCTAGCCTTTTCAATGATCTTCACAAAATTTCTAACCTTAGCTCCATAAGAGCTTGGTAGAGAGGACCTTACAGGGCCCTCTTACTTAGCCCTTATTGCAGCAGGGTTGAACACTCTTCCTCTTAACATTCCACCACTGCAAGCTTATCCTCATTCCCCCTACAATGATCTAGAGTGGGAAGTAGATGACCTCTTGGTCGATCAGTGTTAGGAGGAGGCTTCTTCTTTATCTTTAGATTAGATGTGTGTGTGTGTGTGTGTGTTTGTTGTGATGTGTTCCCCTATGATTGTGCTATGTGTGCCCAGATGACCCTCATCACCACTATTGGTGCTTGGATACAGGCGTAGTTTTTTTTTAACCATTCTTCTATTTGTATCATCATTCTTCCATGTTTGTAACTTGATTTTTGATAAATTGGGGATGATGCAAAGTGCTCGGGGCATTTAGGCTTCCCTTCTATGTTGACCCAATTTTTTATTTTTACTTTGTCTTCTCGTGCATTCTTTACATGGTTTAGTATAGTAGGGGGTTGATGACATTTCATTTTATATACTATTACTATACATATATATATATATGTATGTATGTATGTATGAGTAGTTCTGACCTCAAAATAATAGGCTACCCTTGTGCCCTTTGTTTTTCTTTTCTTTTCTCTTTTGATTTTCCTTTATCTTTCCCTCTTCTTTGCTTGAGTTGTCCCTCTTATGTGTGACAATGTCACTTCTGTAACACTTTGATTTTCAAAAAATGCATTTATTGCCAATGAATCTTTTCTCAAGAATCTCAAACTTTTTTTCAAAGAATCACATTCTTGACTTGAAACCCAAATGGAATGTGTTTCCCTCATCATGGGTTCGTAAAGAAAGAATTTGAGAACCTTCCTCTAAAGTGGGAACAACTTTGATCTTCCCATCATGTGGGGTCATATTCTTCCTTTCAAATTCCTTGATGAAGTGAACATCCTTCAAAAGGATTCCTTGATGATGAATTGATTTGAGAAAGAAATATTTCTTTTGTAGTTTCAAACAACGCATACCTTGAGTGGACCCCTTCCTTATGCTAGGGTTCTCAAGGGACCACTTTGAAATATTTCCAATATAGAAATGGTCTATGTGGCTATCCACTTACTTTCCTTTGTGACCACTTTTGAACATGTTCTATCTATGGGTAAGCATGTCGCTTTGTAGGTGTGCCTGTGAAGCCACTTTTTGACTCTACGAAGTCCACTTTCCTTGGGTTTCCTCCATGTGAGAGATCTTTGGGAATACCTCCCTACAAGTCTATGGGCCTATAAGGCACTTCATCTAAGCTTCCTCCATGCGAGATATCTTGGGGGTGGATCCCTTGCAGATCTGTAGATCTGTAGGGAACTTTTTCTTGGGTTTCCTTCATGTGAGAGATCTTGAAGGACACCTTCCCTATAGGTCTACATTCCCAGCTTCCTTCATGTGAGAGATCTTGGGGGATGCTTCCTTGTAGGTTTGTGGGTCTGAAAGGCACTTTTTTGGGTATCCTCTATGTGAGAGATCTTGTAGGAAACCTTCCTTATAGGTCTATGGGTCTGTGAGGCACTTACTTCTTGGGGATTCCTTCATGTGAGAGATCTTGGGGGTTGCCTCCTTGTAGGTCTGTGGGCTTGTAAGATTCTTTCATTCTATAGCTTCATAGTTTTGTGGGGCTATGAAGTCCTTTACCTATCCTACACTTTTGAGTTCACCAGATCGTGATTTGCTTCCTTGATAGTTTAGTTATACATTTCTAACTCTACTACTTCTTTGATCTACTTTACCAAAGCACTCATCAGTATTCATGCTCACTAAAGTGGGAGAAAAATGTATAGGAGAAAATTTTTACCACTTATGAAAATTCCCCTTATACACTCCCTCACCTTAGAAAACCAAATTTGAAGGCAAAAATCCACATCAACCCGCTACCTTCGTTCCACTTGGTGTATATTTTGTGCATCGATAGAAGAATAATTATCAAAGATGCTTGTGCAGTGTGCAAACATCCATGTAGTACACTTACGTACCTAATGGATTCTTGCATTTGAAGCCTATAGAGGCATTACACTTCCCATTGGGGTAGATTTGTAATGCCCCTCTTCAACCAACCAACCTGAATATGGCCATTTTTTTCATTCTCCTTTCAAATTCACTCTCCATTCCTTCATTTCATCTTTCTAAGCACTCAACTTCATCTCTCTAAGCATTCTATCATTCACTCCTTGCATTATAAGCCTTCAAGTAGCACTTTTCACTCCATAGTAGTAGCAACAACACTCTGTCAACTCCATAGAGCAAGTGTGGAACAACTCCATTGCAGCAGGGGCTTGAGTCCTCTCACTTTCTCCTCCATTAGCTAGTGAGCTCTTGGTGGAGGTGGTAATATTTCTACTCCTCTCCTCTATGATTTTTTTGAGTAGCATAATACTATCTTGTAGTGTTATTGTGTTCATCTATTTCATTCTCCTTTATCATACTTTTTCTCAATTATTGCTATCTTGGTTGTCTATGGAGGTGGAAACACCAAAATGGGGATCTAACTGAGGAAGGCCCCTATACATTGACCCAACAATTTTCTTCTTTCTTGTGTGCAGGTGGATGTGCTTCTTGGAGCTAGCTAGAAAATAGGATCTTTTGTGAAATCATTCTTGTCACCCTAGCATTAATCTACTTTATCATATTCATCTATATATTTCTTACTTCATAGTGTTATTTTGTTCCCTTAACAACCATTAGCTAGTTTGTTAGTCCATTTTCTAGTGGTTCACCTTGTCTTTTTGTCCTCTGGTCATACAAATTCTAGCACACTTGGGAGATGCCAGCATGCCACGTTGTCGTCCTAAAATTGCACTTTCATCCTCAGGAAGACAGCTACCTAAGGCATAGTGTTGAACCTAAAAATCGGCTTGCCTAGCCCCTTTCTGAGTTTTGGGTCTGCAAAGTGATTGAAGGACCTTATAGTCCTCATCATTCTCGTCCTTTATCTCTAAAAACCCCTTTAAGCTAAGGTAAGTCAGGGAATCCTTCCGATCTTGGATCTATGTGACCTAGGGCCTTGAATGTGGTTGGTCCCCCTCTCTTACATATACAAATAACACCAAAAATGCTTCCCCACTATGTTGACATCAATGACAACATAGGGTCAGTCAAATCAACCTATGTATGTACACATCATGCTCATGTTATCAGGCTGCATCAACAATGATAGACTTCCAAACTTTCAACAATCTCCCTCTTTGTCATTGATGGCAACATGCAAATCAAAAAAAAAAAATCTATATCAAAACTTATTTCTTCCTAACCTTAACTCCCCCTTTCAAAATTGGCAATTTCCCCTTTCAAAATTAAACTTGACTTTCCAAAAGGAGTTTTCCAATCATCCAAAATGTATTTGACATATTTGAAAAAAAATGTTTTTCCTTCTCATTATCTCTCACACTATCTCTCCCCCTTTGAAATAAATGGAAAAGGTCATGCAAGGGTTCAATATATTTCTCTTGGATATATGTATGCATCATCAAAAAGGATAATTGAACCAAAGATAAGAACACATCAACGTGAATATGAAGATCCCTTGTGATTCTTCAGGGTATCCTGCCAAGTGGACTTTCCTTCTTCCCAAGAACCTTTTGCATCTACAAGAGTCTTGTATAATAATTCACACTTTGTTAGAGAATCTATTCCTTCTTTCATGATGTTGGGCTGAGATTTATTTCTGATAGTTTGTCAGCACTAGCAAGGGAACTAGATATAAGAATGTGCCTTATCTTTACTAAGTCTCTTAGTGCTACATACTGCTTGATTGTCTTTGTTCTCACATTTTGTAAGCTAAAGAATTTTTCCTGTAGTTACATGATGTAAGACCATCTCTAATTATTTATGTTGCTTTCTAGATCATAGACATCTACTTGAGTGCTTATCTGAATCTCATTTCAACTCATTTCATTCTTTGTATCTTGTGTCCATTTGGAACAATTCAGACATTAAGATATTAATTCACGTGTTTCTCCTTCACAATCTTGAATGTCCTTCAATCCCTTCAAGATTTTGTGGTGTGCATCTGCACATTTATTTTTGATGTCTTCTAGATTTTTCTCTATAGTTCCTTCTTTTGACTCATTTCCTATTTTTTCTTTTAATCTGGAGATGTATTCTTTCAATGAATCAACCATAATCCTCATATTTTTTAAAGTGGACACTAATGTATTAATCCTTGCATTGGGAATTACCTCTTATAATACTTTGATTGATTCATCCAAGTCTTGTGTACTTTCACTTTCATGCTCGTGTTGGGTCACATCAAATTGACTTCCTTCTTTTTGTAGACACCTAAAAATGACCTAGGCCTACAAGCTTCATTTTTACCACTTTCATCCTAGCATAATTATGACATTTAATTATGTCCTTGGTCCACATTCGACTATTGATTAAATAATTAATAATTATTTAATTAATTCATGTCCTTTGATTCTTCATGATTATTAAATAAATAAATTTCATTTATTTATTAAATGTCATTAATTGTCTAAAGTCTTCCCTTAATTAAATAAAAGTCTTAATTTATTTAATTACCTTTCTACATTTATTTCTCCCTAATTATTAAATAAGTACATTTTATTTATTTATTTAATATGTCACTAATTGTCATAATTAAATGAATTGATTAATTTATTTAATTAATTAATTTTATCTGCTAAATTAAATAATTATCTTTAATTATTTAATTGTCAAAATTAATATTCCTCTCATTTTAAATAAATTAATTATTTAAAATGTCATCACCATATTAACTGACAGTTCACTTTGGTAAATAATTAGAAAATCAATTATTTATTATTTCACAAAATCCATAATTTGAATTATCTCAATTCAAAATGGAAACCAATCTTCTAAAAATCAAGTAATCGGGCAGATTATTGATTTTCCGAATCGAATCTTCAGTTCAAATCTTATCTTCTTGATTTTTTGAATCTCATAAATCAGGAAGTCTTTATCTTCTTGCTTTTCGAAAACCTTTATTTTCTAATTAATTTCCTCATTTATTCTCCACCATAGATCCGATTATCTAAGATATTATCTTGACCGCTCACTTAAGGATTTTGCCCTAACCCTGATTAGGGATTATCAAATTTAATTTGGACCTCTGATTTTAGGTCTCTATCAAAAATCAATCTCATCCGTCTGTTTAAAATGGCATTTTCTATAAAATGTCATTTTCCTCTCATTTTTACATTAGGCAATATTTTAGACATTAGACGCACATAGATTCTACAAACATTGCAGCATTTGTCATTTTATTTCATTTAGTCTTGGCATATTTAGACATAGGCATTTCAATTGTATTGTCATAGTCATAGGCATTTAGACATTTATCAAATCCTTCAAAGCTTGGTGTAGGACTTCATCAAGGCTTGCTCACATGACAAATCTAAGGGCAACACGTCAACCAGCAAGTAAGAAGGTACTATCAAGGTGAATCATGGAAAATGCGAGAAGCAGGTATAACTGTTTTATTATTTGATTTCCTTTGTACTCGATAGATCTTTGGGTTTCATTGTCTTCATTGATTTATTATTAGCGCATGAATCTAACCTAAAAGATCCTTAGTTACATTGGTGAACCCAACATTCTATAGAAATATTTGTGTGTTTTTCTTGTTTGTTTTCACTGTTTTGCAGGTTACAGCCAAGAAGTCATACAAAATCCCATCACTTTCTTTTGAGCACAAAAAAAGGGAAAATAAAATATTTTAAAATGGTTTATGGGTTTTGTAGATCTTGGTCTTTGTTTTCCATAAATTCAAACGGTTTTAAATTTTGCTAAGATTTGAGAAAGTTATGGTTATTTTAGTGATCATTGTTTTTTAATTTCGCTTTTAAAACCCGCGTTTTCTTTTGCATATAACATTCTTTTTGTGCAAAATCTTGGAAAATAATTTTTGGGTTTTGAAGGTTTGATTCTTAGCTTTCCGAAACTTCAAACGATTTAAAATTTAATTAATTTTTGAGAAAGTTATCGCTGTTTTAATTTTCTGCTGTCATTAAATTTATTTATTTATTTATTTATTTTGGTTATTAATTTTTGATAGCAGCATGTGGCATTGGAGTTTTTCGTGGGTCAAAGACATATATTTAAACTATTGACATGTGGTTTTGTAGCTACGTTTGTTGAAGATTTATCTCTCAAACCACTTGTTTGCATTTTTTAATCTAGGAACATTTCCGTTGGTGCTCTAAAATGAATTTTGTTTGCAAGTGTCTAATTGTGTTTGAACAAATGGTAGGTGATTATGCTCTCACCTTGTGAAAACTCAATGATCAAAAAACCATACCCATTTTATCTGTTGTACACCCTCACGATTTAGTATATCGAAGTATCCTCTCCCCTTGCTCACTTGTGCGATCCTGGGTGTAAGAGAAATAGTTACTAACTCTAGAACTTGGACCTGTTCTGGTGGGAATAAGTACTCACCCCAGGACGACTCAGACCGGTAGCACCCTGACACCAAGGGACTTCTAGCTGGTATATAAAAGTGGGTTCTTGGGGAAAGCCCAAGAATCACGAGTGTGGTTCCGATGAGATGGATCCAAAAGGGGACTCTTGCCGCATGGATCATGCCCCACAAACGGAATGCCCGAATTAAATACCCCTTGTTTTAGTGTCCAACTGTTCTTTGGCCATTGCTTGGTATAGTGCAAGGTATAGTATCATGCCCGAAGACACTCACTACTGATCCCCTTGAGTAAAGATAGCAGTTCTTGGGAAGTCATTACCCAAGAATTTGAATTTGGTGTGCTCGAATGACGTTAATGAGTCATGGAGGGGAGTCAATGCCACCAAAATTCTAAGCTATCCACTCTCGAGAAGGAAAGGGGTTTATCACCAATCTGGGGTATATCGATGGGCTATACCAAGTATACAAACCCTTGGCCTTTTGGCCTTTTAGGATTGTACTTGTCTTATGTGCGTTTGCATACACCAAAACATCATGCTTGTCAAGTGTTTTCTAGATTTTCAAACAATATACACAACATTCACAAATCTAGACACAAACAATCGACCTTAGACAACTCAAACTTTTCAACAAAACATCAAGAAATAATCTCAGTCCCCATTTTGAACTTAGACTTTGCATTGTTCATCTTAGTCATCATTTTGAACCTAGACTTGGCATTTATAACATTAAGTTCTTAGTCAAACATCATCATCTTAGTCCTCATATTGGCCTTGACAACCTTGTCATCTTGCATTAATCATTTCCTTAGGAAAACATCATCATCATCTTGCATTGTCATCCTTTATTCAAAAAACACAAAAAAAAAATTAGTGACATAACTTGTCATCTTAGTCTTCATTGTCCTTTGGCATTAGTCATTTTCTTTAGACAACATTATCATATTGAATCCCTTATTGTCAAAAATCCAAAAACATAGTCTTGCACTGTCATCCTTTATCCAAAAAAATCCGAAAAACATAGGTTGTCATCATCCTCACATTTAGTTGTCATTGGCGTCATCCTTATCTGAGCAAATCCCTTTTACGGTTGAGACTAGGCTTCAAAGACACCAATGACAAATGACAAACTTTGGACAAGATTCCAATCCCAACATCGACAATAACAATTATGACATGAACAAACATTAGACCTTTTGTAACCCATTTCACAACATGAACATGCAATCTTTCATGAACATGCCATCTTCATCACAAAAAAATTGAGCCATTAATAAAAAGAGACCAAAATGGATGAGTATATGTCAAAGACTTAGAAGCTGTAATGCAAAATCTTGATATAGTCTCCTTTGTAGAAAACTAAATCTTACATGACCCTCAAAGGTATCTAGCCATGCTTTTGGACCAAGGGGCTAAGTTACCATGAGGCTTTGACATAAATACTTTTCCACTTCCATCTATCTACCCTCACTACCAAAAGTCACTTAACACCATCCATGACATTAATCCATAACAAACATCCATTAATCAGCCTTATCCTAACTTTGACAAGGGAAGTCAATTGTCCACTAGTCCATTCCATGTCTCCACATCATATCCTAGTCCTTCACCTATTAATCCCATCCAAGTCTACATCCCTTATCAACCATCTACCAACCCATGTCAAGTCCCCACATCATACCATACCAATCTGGTCCATGTCTCCATGTCATATCCTTGTCATTCAATAATTAATCCAGTCCAAGACTCCATGTCCTATCTTTTTCCCTCACATGCTACTCCAGTCCAAGTCCCCATGTCCTATCCTAGTCCTTCATATACTAGTCCAATCCAAGTTCCCACATCCTATCCTAGTCCTTTGGTCATTAATACTTTTCAAGTCACCCCCTCACAAGCCACATCTAGTCATGAAAATTCTACCATAGTCCAAAGTCAAATCCCATTTAATAAACTTGGTGATACATGTCAAAATGAAAGCCCAAAGCATGACATTATAACATCACCCTCATGTCAAGAACAAGGTATACCATCCCATGACCCTATTTTTGACAACCCCATCTTTGACCAAGACCCTACCATTGACCAAGAAATCCAAATCCATGACAACCCCATCTTGGACCAAGACCCTACCATGGACAAAGAAATACAAAATGATCCACTCCTTGACCTTTATGCCATTCATGATCCAACATTGGCCAACCTTATA
Source organism: Sequoia sempervirens (assembly GCA_007258455.2). Classification (NCBI taxonomy): domain Eukaryota; kingdom Viridiplantae; phylum Streptophyta; class Pinopsida; order Cupressales; family Cupressaceae; genus Sequoia; species Sequoia sempervirens. The sequence continues at coordinate 389,284,793 of VDFB02281492.1, read as the reverse complement.
CAAGCCTCGACTATTGACACTTCCCACGATGAGACACTTGCCTTCATGGGACACAGACGATATTCCTCCAAAACAATTATCTTCCACTAGGGACATGCTTACATATGATCAAGTTATAGCTAAAATCATTGGACTCTATGACACTAAACATAATGATGGCTTCAACATTGCCTTGGAAGCACCAAAAAAATCATCTGAACCTGACATGTCACATGATTAGACCAAAGATATCAGTCAAGAATATGTCCAACATGAAAATGAAGCTAAGACACTTTATCAACTAGGGTCATCTATCTTTGTCAAAGCAGGCTTTCTTGCAGATGAAAATATTACAAGTGACAGTGTCCATAGACATCATGATGGGTTAGCATCTTGCTTTCAAAACAATAAATACCCCATCGCAAATAGAATCTTTCAAAGCATGCAATATCAAGGCAAAGGACTAGGCAAACATGAGCAAGGCATTCTTGAACCAATACAACTTCAGGTAAATTACAAACATCAAGGTCTTGGTTATTCCTCAAACAACAAATCAAACGATGTTAGTGGTACCTCCTTGATACTGGGGGCAACTTTGTCAAACATAAATATCCAAATGGATTCCATGAGAAATCCTTGTCATAAAATTGCTTCCAACACCCCGTCCACCCACACTATAAACCATCATTCCATCATAAATAAACCTTCCCTTTGGGACCAACAAAAACAAAAGTCTTACAAGTCAAAAGATCAAAATAAAATTTCAAAGACCATTGAATCAAACAAAAGGACAAGTGGACAAATGAAATTAAAATGGATCCCAAAGAAAGACAGATCAAACAAAGACATCAAGTCAAATACAAAAGTAAATCACAATGTGGAGCCACAAGACAAGAGGACTCCCACATACAACAAATTTCCACCTCCTTCAAAATGGTCATCAAACAAGGCATCTAAAATTGTTGGTTCCAAACACCATCCCTCCAAAATTCGTCATCCACCATCCCAAGTTTGGAAAATAAAAAGTCATTCATCCAAATGTCCAAAAAACCTTTCCACATCTACCATCATCTTTCATAATCCTACATCTGGCCTAAAGTCCAAAAATCCCACGTCACAAATCCATCACATCTTGGTAGCAACTCTTTACCACAAGGACTCTCATGGCACTCTATTGCGATGTGCATATTTTGATAAGGCCAACTCTAGTATCAGAAAGGATCACAATGACATCGATTAGTTGTATACAAGTGCTATGATCCTGACAAGACAACTCCTTCAACAAGGTCATTATTGGTATATCATGGCACCAGTATCTACATCGGTGTCTTGGTGACACCAAAAAAATCAAAAAGCCAAGAAAATAGTAAAGAGAAAAATTTCATCCAATGGTGAAAACTTGGCAAACAGGTGCCTTGGATAAGTACCATGATGAAAACCTGGCAAACAGGCATCATGTGTAAAATAAATCATCTATGTGGACTCTTACACTTTGGGGAAAGTCGTCTCATCTCCTAGGCCTTCCTCTTGGCATTGGCATCCGACCATTTAATCCATATCATTCCCACCTATCTTGGTCGTGACATAAAACTGGCACACATAAATCATGCTTTGGGAAAACTCTTGACATGTCTATCCTTTGGTCATACACGATTCATGAAACATCATGCCATTGACACTCATAGTCTTATTATCCTTATATGACATAGTCCTTGAAAATTATATGACAATTCCATTAGTCTCATGTCTCCCATATTTTACCAAGGCCACCCCCTATCCTTTCATGCTTGTCAATTTCCCTTGTCAAATAGTCTAAGGATAATCATCATCCCATCTGGTCCTAACCAAGTCATTCCAAATGCAACAAGTTTAATCCATACAAGCACATTATCCAAAATTTTACTTGACTGCATTCTTAGCCCGACTGTAGACCTCCATACTTTCCTCACATTATTATCATCGTCCTCACATTGTTTCGGGATGCGTCCTTCCCACATCAAACAACATTGTCATCACCTGTCAATTGGTATGCAGCTTGACTAGGGGCACAATCATGTTTGTCCTTGGATTCTCATGTGTAGGCATCAGTCATATGCATTTTTCACTATCCTCTTAAACAACAAAAAGACAAAAACATCATAAAATGTCCTAAAAAAAGACCAAAAACATCATAAAATGTCCTTAAAAAAGACCAAAACCATCATAAAATGTCCTAAAGAAAGAATTAAAAAATCATAAAACATCCTAAAGAAAAACACAAAAACATCCAAATCAATGTCAAAATATTAAAAATGGAGTCAAAGTCAGTCATGTCAATCAATCCATGTCATTGTCAAACTACATTGTCTCTACGCATTTGCTACGTAGGCAAGGCCATCAATCGATGAGTCCCCGAGGCATTAGGTCAGTCCTTTTAGGTTGGTCCAAATAAAATCATGGCATTTGTCACAATCATCACATCAGTCAAATAAGTTAGACATAGTCAAACTCAGACACAAGATAGTCATTTGAAATGCCAATGTCAAAATTGGTCAAAATAAGACAGCACAGTCCAATCAATCATACAGTCAACATCAGTCAACTTACCAAAATATATTACTCAAAACAATGTCAGTCTCGTCACTCTTCAAGATGTGTCCTTCTTGGAGTTGGACCTCGTCAAAATGTCCTTTGCCTTTTCAAGATGTGTCCTTCCTGACAATAGGCTCCATCAAACTATCAACACCGTCAAATTGGCAAAACCCTTAAACTGTTAAAACTGTCAAATCGACAGGAAATCAATCTTTGGCAAACAAACATTGGCGAACAAAATTAAATGGTTGTTAATTTTTCTGGTCTATCTTATCTTATATTTTGACTATCTTGGCTATTTTGTCTTATCTTTTTACTGTCTTTTCTTTGTGGTCATGTTACTAGCTACCTCGAGGATGTCCCATGAAGGATTTAGAGGTGTGATGACATCTCCTGGCCTATTTTATTTTCTTTGACTATTGTCTGTGGATTGTCTTGACAAAAAGACTGGGGAAACTTCGCCCTTAGTATGAGTTAGGACATTCCTTGTCTGTGACTATCTATTTTTAAAGTGGATGACCTTGTACACCTTGTTCTACATCATATAATGGTGTTTGTTGTCCATTTGTGTCATTTTTACCCCCCAATAATGATTAAGAGCAATAAATATTAAAGTCTTATGGTCAAGCTTTGAAGGATTTGGTCTACGAACTAACATGCATCTCCTTTAGTCTTGTCATCTTCTCTGCCTCATCTCATATAGGCATTGCATCCATATCATCATCCATATATTTTGCACTAACATTTCTTTGTCTCTTCATATTCTAGTCTTCTCATTAATTTCAAGAGCACACCCATGTTCTTCGAACCCATCTTTCGTCTCGAGGGGGCATACCATAACCCTCCTCATCATTCTTCCTCATCTTATTTTGCACTGGGGCATATTTGTGACTTATTTTCTTTGTCGCAATGCGACATGCTACATTATGACAAAGAGGCAAAATGTAGACACCTAAAAATGACCTAGGCCTGCAAGCTTCATTTTTACCACTTTTATCCTAGCATAATTATGACATTTAATTATGTCCTTAGTCCACATTCGACTATTGATTAAATATTTCATAATTATTTAATTAATTCATGTCCTTTGATTCTTAATGATTATTAAATAAATAAATTTCATTTATTTATTAAATACGTCATTAATTGTCTAAAGTCTTCCCTTAATTAAATAAATGTTTTAATTTATTTAATTACCTTTCTGCATTTATTTCTTCCTGATTATTAAATAAATAAATTTTATTTATTTATTTAATATGTCACTAATTGTCATAATTAAATGAATTGATTAATTTATTTAATTAATTAATCTTATCTACTAAATTAAATAATTATCTTTAATTATTTAATTGTCAAAATTAATATTCCTCTCATTTTAAATAAATTAATTATTTAAAATGTCATCACAATATTAACTGACAATTCACTTTGGTAAATAATTGGAAAATCAATAATTTATTATTTCACAAAATCCATAATTTGAATTATCTCAATTCAAAATGGAAACCAATCTTCTAAAAATCAAGTAATCGGGCAGATTATTGATTTTCCAAATCAAATCTTCAGTTCAAATCTTATCTTCTTGATTTTTTGAATCTCACAAATCAGGCAGTCTTTGTCTTCTTGATTTTCAAAAATCTTTATTTTCTAATTAATTTCCTCATTTATTCTCCACTGTCAATCTGATTATCTGAGATATTATCTTGACCGCTCACTTAAGGATTTTGTCCTAACCTTGATTAGGGATTATCAAATTTAATCTGGACCTCTGATTTTAGGTCTCTATCAAAAATCAATCTCATCCATCCGTTCAAAATGGCATTTTCTATAAAATTTCATTTTCCTCTCATTTTTGCATTAGGCAATATTTTAGACATTAGATGCACATAGATTCTATAGACATTGCAGCATTTGTCATCTTATTTCATTTAGTCTTGGCATATTTAGACATAGGCATTTCAATTGTATTGTCATAGTCAGGCATTTAGGCATTTATCAAATCCTTCAAAGCTTGGTGTAGGACTTCGTCAAGGCTTGCTCGCATGACAAATCTGAGGGCAACATGTCAACCAGCAAGTAAGAAGGTACTATCACGGTGAATCATGGAAAATGTGAGAAGTAGGTATTATAACTGTTTTATTATTTGATTTCATTTGTACTCGATAGATCTTTGGGTTTCATTGTCTTCATTGATTTATTATTAGCACATGAATCTAACCTAAAAGAAATCCTCAGTTACACTTCTTATGTAACCTCTTGCTTGATAGCAGCACCTTTTCTTTTCTTACCTATTCTTCTTGAACTATAAGAGGCTTCAATCATAGACCTTTCTTCTACACCTATTATATTTGGGTCCTTTGGGATTCCTAGAAGTAGTTTTGCATAATGATCAACTTCCTCCATAGTTACTTCATAGTCTAACTCAAAAATCCACACAAGTATAGGCTCAATTTCTTCTAGATGTAACATAAATCAATAGAGACAAGGAAATTGATGTCTCTAAAGTATCCTTCTACCACACTCTCTAGCATCCTTATTCTCTTATTCATCTGCATCTAAAGCATTCCAAATAATGTTGCAAGAGCATCTTCTTGAGCATTCGATCTACCAAGATTGATCATAAGATTTCATATCTGGTGTGCTATCAGTTTTGTATTTGACCATTCCCCTTTTCCAATTATTGGTATCTCCTTCATGAAGTAGAAAAGTAAGAAAACTATTAAAGTACTGTACCTAAATGTAGTCTTTTTATTCTTTTTTATTTCTTTCAAATTCTTCACCAAGTGTTGTCAAAGTAACTGGGTGATCCCACAATACTGGTTTACAATTTTTGGCCAAACTAGACATTGAACTGATTTCTTTTAACTAAATCTTCACTTTTGAGCACCTATAGCAGCTAAACCATGAGGAATTTCAAGATGATGCTAACTAATGATTTGTGAAGTTTTATCTGTAGATTCTAAATATATTTTTTTCAAAAATTTTGGAATTAGATTGCACTTCTTTTTCCATCTCCTTCAAAAAATATTTTTTAATAGTAAACATTATTTTTAAAGAGTGGCGTCACTGGCTAAAACATAAAAAGAATTCTATGAAGGATAATTTATTTTTTTTAATTTAGATTTATAACTATGATATCTAGTGCATGTAATTTGTTTCATAGCATTTCATTCAATATTTTTTTCTTAATTAAGTTTGAAAGTCAAACCAGTTACAATTTAGACATGATTTACTGGCTAAAACATAACTTTTTTTGTACGTATCAATTTTTATTTTTATTTTTTGTTGGATCAAGGATATCAATATCTAGTGCACTGATATTTTGATATGTTTTTTTATAATCTGTTATTTTTCAAAATGTGCAAAACAGAGAGTTTGATTTCCAATGAAAAACCTACATTCACAAGAAATAAAAAAATAAATATAATAATTAAATTAAATTTATTTAAAATTATACTTTTTGGAAAGCTTGTAATAAGGAATACATACTTACAAAAAACAAATTTTAAATAAATTCATTTGATCCCCAAAAAGGTAAATCATAAGTGGTTTTTTATCACTATTTTGATAGGTGTAAAGGAGAATCCATTATATGTATGGTTTAAAACTAGCATGGTTCTATCCAAGGGGGTTTAATCTAAGGTAGTTTGATTAAACCATCTTCAATTGGAATCCTTTAAATAGAACTTTTCAAGGTTTAAATCATTATAGTTTCTAAAAATATGTGATTTCAACAAAAATCAGGATCTCCTAGAAATTGTAAACCAGTATTGTGGAATCACCCAACTCACAAAGATCATAATCCACACCATTCTAAATCATTTCTAATGCAATGTGAGAAGTAGTAGTGGAGACTGTATATCCATCATTCGATAGAAATTTTTTATGTCCAACAAGCATTGCAGCATACCGAATAGCCGAATTTCCAAATGTACTTAAGATGAGTTCCTTTCCTTGGAGAGTTGCACCAATATTTTCAATTAATTCTTGGTCATTGACAAAATTTCACCTTGGAACTTGTCTAGAAGACCACAATCTAGTCACATCCCTTATTGATTTTGTTATCAAGTGTGCACCGTCAATCCAAATAGATTCGTCATGAATCCTACTCAATATAATTTGAGTGTACTTGTCAAATTCAAACAGTGGAAACTTCTTCCATATGTCCAATTTATTTTCAACTAGGGTTTTGAATTTTGGTTTAATAATATTGTAACTTTATTATAATTCTTTTGTCCATAAAATACCCAATCCAACAAAGGAAATTTCTTCTATTTTCCCATAAATATATGCATAGATATGCTCAATAGGAAAAACTCTGAGGGGAGTTCCAGAAAATGCACCTGCCAAATCTTCTGATAGATTTTTCCAAGAATTCCTCTTTAATTTAATTTGTGATCTATCTGAGACATTCACTACCTCTAAACCATCCATTGCATTTAAAATAAAAATTATAGAAAATAATTGTGTATGTAGAATACCTCTTGAATTTGCTTCAACGAAGATTAGGGTTTTGATATTTTTCTTCTAGAAAATGCCTCGAATCCACTTCCTCTTCAATTTTTATTTCCTTTCCATCAAATGAATTTTCTTCTCAAATATGTTTTTAACTTTATGATTTGACCTGTATCAATAAATGTGTCAACAAAAAATGCTTCAGAGAAAGCTGTCAAACTTTGAAACCTAGTATCCATAGATAATTTGTAGATGCTTTGCAACCTTCTACATCACAATATTTCCTTCCATAACTTCTCTCTATAGCTTCAGAAATTCCTTTTCCAAGATGTATCTTTGTGCCATGATTTGACACCTTGTATTTTATGGGGCTATTAGAATTTTGTGTTATTGCTTCCCTTAAGCCATAGTATGGGCTTAGTTTTTAGAAGAATTATTTATACTGGAGGTAGGTATAGATGCATTTGAAGTTCCTAATTCATCTATGTTCTTAGAATCCTCTTTCTTTCTCCATATCTTTTCCATTTCATTCTTAACATCAGTAGGATCAACTTTCTTCACATATTCATTCATCCTTATCAGATTAGACTGTCTTCTATTTTTGCTTCTACAAAATTTTGAGATATGTTCGAGTTTGTTACAAAAGTAGCATATAACACTTTTCTAACCAAACTAACTTCTATTCATCCTTGATCTACATTGGTTAGCCTTATGTCCAAATATATTGTATGAATAACAGTAGCCATTAAAATATTAAAACATTCTCCATGTATTATATCTATTCATCATATGACTTCTACACTCAGTACTTCTATGTCCAAATTTCTTGCATGCAAAAAATTATCTCAAGAAGAATCCAACATTCTAATTCATTCTACTCCTACATTCTTGTTAGAGCACCAAATTTGCACCCTATTTTCTTTAAGCCATTTTTAATTGCACTTAGTAGATTTGGACTAACATGGGACTGCTTTCGGGTTGTGGGTGACCTGTTTGAAAGCAAACCTCTAGTGATAAGGGGTTGGCTTCCCCTTTTGATGCCACCTAACTACTTGATATTCTGAGATAAGGGTAAGAGTTTGCATAAACTAAACTTGATAGTAAAAATAAACTAAGGTGATACACCAAAATAACCTAGACCTGCTAATATCCTTGCACACTCAAATTAATATTTCAAAGCTAAATCACACAATTCCCAATCTAATGCAGTTCACATCAATAATTTATAAAGAGTTCTATAACAGTGTTTTCAAAAGGAAAAAAATAGATTTCACAATCAATAAAACTACTCAAAAACATAGTTTATAACCTATAAACATACATTTTCTATCAAATGGATGCATGAAACATGGGACAAGTTTGTAAGGAAAATGACTTTTCACAAAATAGATTGATCAACCATTAATAACACACCACAAAACATGAAGAGAAAAGGTAAAAAAAAAACTTCAATCTATTAAATCAAAGTGCTTACTATATATTAGGTATGTCTGAGTTACAATGCAGCTTCATGAAAAATAACTCCAAGAGAGTAAGCTATCCTCCTACTGAAAAAGAAAGAACCCCTCAAAAATGACTTAAACAACATATTTAAGCCAAAACATCCAAAAACCCCACACAAGTGTTTCTAGAATATCCTACTTAGATAAAACAGAAATGTCCCCAAAAGAAACTTCTAGAAGTCTCTAAAATTTCCTCTACATGGAGAAAAAACAAGCTAAGTCAATAGCCATCCCAAAAGTGTGACAAAAATTCCTTCAGCTAGCCTCCCTCTTCACCAAAATTAGTCAAAATAATATCTCACACCTCCCACACTTCTGCAAGTCATCATTGGTCCTCTTACAATTTTTGACCACATTCCCCATCATGCAATATGTGTGTTTTTTGAAAACACATGGCCTTTTAAAGCATAAATATAGTGATTTTGTTAAGTGATTTATAAAATACCACTTAGCAAAACCCTTTACAATTAAGTTCAATTTAAAGGGTCCCATCATTTAAAATGTATTACATTTGCATTTGAAAAGCAACTGAAAGTGATTTTCAAATTTCTTACATGATATTCCAATATTGAAAATCAATGCAAACATATAATGATATGCCAAAAGTTTATAAAAAAGCCACTAAGGCACAGACTACTAACTCACCACATTTTGCATTTCACCTACACATGTCATATACATTGCTTTGCAAAGGTCATTATAGCACTTGGCCAATATGGTTGACCTCCAAGTCACTTGGAAGGCATACTCTAAATCACATGCTATTGGGAAAACAAGGCATTACACATAGGTCGCATGGCATCTACATATTGCATTGCACACTTAGCAAAGTTTGAAAAATGGGAAAAAGTTTCAAAGGCATATAATGCCTAAGGGAAAACACTATATGTTTCAACCCCATCATTTAACATGTGTTTGATTTTTTAAAAAACAATTAGCAATGAGTTGAAATAGAGGGGAAAATCACTAAGGCATAAAATACCTAAGTGATAACATACCTATTTCAAACCCATTGTATTTTCCATGTGTTTGATTTTTAAAAAACAAGGGATAAAAAATCCCATCGAAATCAAACAAGGGTCAACCCTAATTATCAAAACATACTGACATGAGGGAAAAGGCATCATTTTGTCGGTCAAGAAAAATATGGAACACTCCATGCCATCGTGGGGTTTGGAAACACACAAGAAAATGGTGCTATCTTGGTCGATTTTGTAAATTTCTTGACATTTTCTAATGAAAGGAAGCCCGTAACAAGTAAACTAGTTTTCTTGGAAAAAGTTGTGTTTTTCACATATTTGAGGTCATTTTTTGACTCATAGGTCATGGCTATGAAGCATTTATTTGGCTTGTTTCTGATCATATTACTTTTTCGTCCTTCATTTTGCTTGTTTCATTTGCTAACGGCCACCAATGAGAACTCAATGAAGCTTTATTGGAAGCAAAAGCCTGAAAGTTTGTAAGAAATTTGTGAGGGAAAAAGTTTAGGTGAGTTGAATTGACTCCATTCTTGTTGATTTAGTGCAAAACAACCCATATTCTTGTTTCCTCTTTAAGAATAAAGCATAAAATGCTTGTTTCTTTTTTGTATTTGTTAACAAGGACACCTCCTTTCGTTGTATCTGTTGATTTCCTGAAGGAATGCATCATTGGCCTCGACCATGAACAAGAAAAAAGTGTCTTTATGTAGCTCGACATTCACTTCTGAAAACCCTCATGTTATCTTTTAATTTTCCTTCTTCTTTTTCATAAATCTTGATAAAGTTAATAACCCAGATGGATTTCTGGAAAATAGAAAAAGAAAAGCCAAAAATATGGCTCGACCCTCATTATGTAAACTGGGTCTTCTTGCATTTGTGATTTTATGCTTCATTTTTGCATTTTATGAAAAATCCTTGTTTGGGTTTCCTATAGTACGTATATTTGTTGAATTCTTCCTCTGTTAGTAAAAAAACCCACATGGGTCACTATATTTTTTCTATAGAGCTCAATTTTTTGTAGAATAATGATTATATTTTCAAATTCTTTCACCTTTTATGTAGCATATAAGCAATGTTTGCACCATCTATTGAAACCCCAAGTGGGTTTTCCTTATTTGCAGGAAAAAGGCCAGCTTCCTACCACGACCTGTCATGACACATAAATGGCTTTCCATTTTTGAATTCCTATAGAGATTTCTTCATACTACCATTTTCCTTCACAAATTTTGTAATACACCCAAATGGGTATGTTTTCAATTTGAAAACAACTTTTAGATCTGGTTCAAAAGAATGAGGAAACGATATTGCACAATATGGGTACAATAAAAGCCCCAATTTTCAACAAAATATGTCTTATATTGGGTATTTAACTGGATTTCCTGTATTTGCTGATAATGGACATTATGAACATCAAATTTGAACTCTAAAGATGAAACCATTTTACTATTCTTTTCATACATGAATAATGGATTTCATTTGCTTTCTTCTTTTTTTTTGTTTTCTGCTCACTTACAAGATGAAGAAATCCTATCTATATCCTTAACCCATTGTTTCTTAATGGAGGATTCAAGTTGACCTCCATTCACTATTCAATTCTTGACCCAACTACCAATGGTACCTTCCATGTTTCACCACTCCCACCTTGTGCACTATGCAATCCAATTCTCCAATTATATCTAGAAATAACCTTGCATCCAACTCATAGTTGGGTTGATTTCCTTACACAACACTCATATGAGCACTCTCAAGGAAAGACTGTGTTGTTGTCATCTATATGCCACTGTTACTTGGATGCCTCTTGTAGGTTGTAGTGGTTGTTCCTCCATTATCACCATTAATTTTTGTTACTTTGTTACTCCTCATAACCATAAGAAAGGCATAGCTGCTATGTTTCATTTATGATAGCCTGTAGGGCTCTCTTTTTGCAATAAAATTTGGTGATCATTTCCATGCATTTCCCATATGTGGATGATGATTTACTTTCACTTTATGCATGCCACACCCCTTACTTATCCCTTCTACAAGTTGTCATCTTGTACTTAAATTATTGACATAGGTTGAAAGTTGAAGCTTCTTTCCCTTACTTAAAATGCACAATACAGTGGAATTCATTTTCATCATCATGCACTTTCTCGCTTTTCCTTTATGAGACAAGACTGCCATGTACTTGCATTGCATATTGGTGTGTTGTAGCATGATGCCAACATGCATTGTTGTTGTTCCAACCTTCATGAGAGTATTGCATTGTTTTCTCATTTACCCTCATAGGGCTACGTTGTAGCTTGTATGAGATCACATAGAGAGCATTCTACTAGTGCAGTGTCACTATCCTTTAATGATGCATCAATAGCCTTGTCTTTGATTTATCTTTGCTCATCAATCACTTATTGTTGAAAGCATGACATTTAATGCCTATGTTAACAATGACACCTCATGCGCCTCTAGATTGAACTACTGCTCCAATTCTCATACAAGGCTACGATGCATAGACCATGCAATCCAAAACAAACCAGCAACATTGACTGGTTGCCAACATCTCCTTACAATGCACAATTTCTTTCTATCACCATGAAAGTAACAGATTCTTTCAAAAAAGAGCATATGTTTCTTCCTCTTGCATTAGAATGGTAACCTCCATCAAGTAAGTGTACAACTGGAAACCAACGTTAATGTTCATTGAAAGTCTTTAGTCCTAATACCAATATTCCACTACTACAAGAGCACTGTGAAGACTTAATACTCCTTATACTACACGATGTTGTTGCTCCACAACTACTACCTTAGTATCATACCTACTTTGTTGATGCACTACCCATTATTTATGCATTGAAAAGTTGACTTACCCTAAAGCCTATTTGCTCCTGCCAATGCACATGACTATCCCATTAGAAGTGATCACATCATATGAGGATTACAGTATTGTCATAAGCTTCTTATAATGACATATTTATGATATGCTCATATCTATGTCAACTAGAGTTGACGTTTCTTGAATTTCTTTTCCTTTTTCCTTTTTCCTCAAACATCATGCATTGAAGGTGATATGGGAGCATTTCTTGTCTAATGTTTGATTGAGAAGGCCTTGAATAAAGCCTTGTGCAACTTGAGCTTGTCTCTTGGAATTCCTTTCTTTGACATTGGTGTCATTCATTTATGCATGGGAAAATGGAGTTTTGTTTCCTTCCTTTATTACCCCAAAATCCTTTGATCAACTTGTGTTGCCTCATTCATTATTGTTGTCCTAACCTTCATGGTTGTCTTGTAGCATATACACTTGTACTATGACTTTGGCTTGTAAAATGAAACATCTCCTCAATCATTACTGCCCAATTGTCATTTATAACTTTCCTTTACTGCCATTTTTTGCATGCAATCATGATCCATATTAGATCAGTCATGATAACCAAAAACCTTGCATGAAAGGTCATGAGCATATCCACTTGTGCTGTCCTTGAATTGACATGTAGCATACATTTATGATTATGGTCCTTATGCACTTGTACCATGACATTGATTCAACCATTTTTCTTGCTTCTATCATGTGTAATAAATACACACAGTTTCCTCATTCTAACTTTATTGGACAACCACCTATCACATATGTGGGTGACCTAACAACTCACCTTCCTATGTGATGTGTGACTTCCCAATAGGGTCATGGTGAGAGGAGCTTAATGAAAACCTAAAATGATTCCTTATTGTTTAAAAGATGCATAATTGAACTTGATGCATCTATGAAGACACTTGATGCATAATTGAACTTGATGCATCTATGAAGACACTTGATGCATAATTGAACTTGATGCATTTATGAAGACACTTGATGCATCTCCAAAATCACTTCCTTTTATAAAATGGATCAAGGGTCCACTTAAGAAGATTGAAAGACATATCAACACAATACATTGCATCTTTTGAATCCGATAATGAAATTTGATCAACTAGTGTGATTCCATATTGATTCAATTCATTTATAAGAGATAAATCTTTCATCAAGTTGCTCAATTTCCTTTTCTTTCAAAACATGTTGAGCTCTACCCTTGTGGGAGCCACATTTACCCCACATGTTGTATTTGATCTGATAATGAAACAATAATTAGACTTGTCCTAAACCTACACATGAAGCAAACAATTAGAAAATAAATGCATATGCTGGATGTTTTTGTTTAATACACTTGTGGATCAGTTTATACATTCATAGGTAGGTGTGTAAGGATTGAATCTTTCATTTCTTAGAACTTCGCTCTAACATCATGTTTTCTTCAAATGTAGGGTGAGGAGCACTATGAAGCTAGGAGGGACACAAGTGGTTTGGGGCAGCAGGAACAAGACAACAGGAAACTTGTAACCAGTCATTCACAGGCAATGACCGGTTCCATTCTTACATGCACATTCTCTTGTTTCATTCTACTTATTCATGTATGAGTTGTTTCATATTTTCATATGAATAAGAGAGCTATTCCCTTGGCTTGTGAGGGACATGTACCTTAATGATTATCAATAAAAGAAATTACATTTGAATACACAATTCTCTTTCTCGTTTGTTGTAATGCACCATTGAAATGAAAAAATGTAATCTGATTTACTTTGACAATCACTCCTTCATGCATATTGAAACTAGCAGTTTTATGGTTTATCTTTAAATGTTTAAACAACATGAAAAGAACAAACACTAGGTTATCTGATTTCAGTTGAAAGCTAAAAAATTAGGTAACAATTCTATTGCTTTATGTCCTTATTTATTGCATGAAAAAAAACACCATTGAAAGATGGGTACCTTTGAGCTTTTGGTTGTTTGATAGGTCTTCCAACATTGCTTCTTTGATTTCTAAATTGTCTCCTATTGCCTTGAATCTTCTTTTGATTGTCAATCTTCATAAATGTCTAATTTTCCTTTGAAATTTTTCCTTCTTCAATTCCCAAACCACCTTTTTCCTTAGAGGGTTGGGTATGTGTAGGATCATGATGGGTCAAAAAGTGGCGATATGATGGGTATGTGTAGGGTGTGTGGTTGATGACTTTGTTTTTACCCAAAATTGATGAAACAAAAAGTGTTTTTAAAGGAGATTCTCATCTTTCCACAAATATAAATTATTCTTTACTTTGAATGTAATCAATAATTATTATTCATTTTCTAGATTTGAATTATGACTAAAGTCTTGATTAATAGGCTGATTGAAAAACATCTATAGCTTTCAAATGGTGTCACATTTTCTGAATCTGAAACATGTGTCACATTCTATGCTTCGTATACTATAAGATTTTTTTAAATGAATTTCATGAAGTTTTGACCAAGTTAAGGTGGTTAGACATATGATTTTTTATATTTTTTAAAAGTTGTAATAAAAAATTCATAATTAATTATTTACTTGGAAAAAAGTTACAAAAAAGTATGCATCACATTGGGACACAAGGCCTCTACTTATATTGAAAATATTATAAAAAAATATTATCATTTTATTGTGGTTAGGGTGGTCAAACAAGCACTTACTTTTTATTGTTTCCCTGAAATTTAAGTACTACTCCATTGAAATTTCAAATTTTCATCAAATAGATTTTTTTTTTAAGTAAACCTAGTAGTTTAGAAACTACATTCAATTTTCTATAAATTCTATTCTTACATATTTTTGAAATAATATAGATAACTTATTCAAATTTTTATGTCAAATTTCCTAACGTTCAAACTCTACACTCATCTTTCCTTGCAAAAAATTTGTCACTTTTTTTGTGCTTTTACACCCTAGCATTTAGCCCTTTTATAAGGATATTGCATCCTAATCAAAATTGAGGACATTTTTAATTATGTTCCATTAAATAAATAATCCTCTACATGACCAATATTCATATGTTTCCTTAATGTTATATATGCTCTCGCTTATACGTAGGTTACATTTTACATTTCCACCTATCTGATCACATTTTTTTCTTTCCTCTTTGGAGTATACTATGTGATATATTTCTAGACTATTCTCTATTCATTCATGTGTCTTACCCTCAGCCTACCCATCTTTCATGAATTGTACACATCTATTTCATGTCAATGTATGATTTCACTCTATAGATTCATGGTCATGAGTGTCTAATTTTACTGCCCTCTCAAGTTTACCTCCCTGCTTCACCAAGCCACCCAATTTTAACTTGAAGGCATCTAGAAGCTGATGTTTTTATATTTTTAACTTGGATCCACTTTTGTAGTTTTTTTTTCTTTTTATTGTGATTATTCTTTCACTTCCTCTCTTAATCCAAGACTACTCTATTTTTTTTCCTGTTTTCTCAAAAATGTCTTTTTTCTTTCCTTTAGTAAATATATTTTTTGGCTTTTTCATTTTTCAACCTTTGCAGGTTATGACAAGGCAAGGAAAATTTTGTGATGTTTGTTATTTATAAAGGAAGCAAATTGTGCACTTGAAAGAATACACAATATAAAGGAAGCTTTGCTGAGATTTGGGAAGAAAATGAGAGCTCTGAAAATGTTGAACACACTGAAACTATTGTAAATGCATATAATATCTCATTGTAGAGAATGAATCATTGTCATTTAGGTTTTTGGAAATGCAGAACTGGAGGCAACATGTACTAGAATGTATGAAATGAAAAAGGAATCTACTCTAAAAGCACATGAAAAGAAGTAAACCAAAGTGATTTCTATATATTTGGAGAGGAGGATTGCATCCACCAAAAAAGGGATAGGAAATGTTTTTTCAAGAATATTGCATCCACCAAACAAAATATGTTAATTGAGTACTTTTTCAACCTACTATTCTGAGGCACATCTACCTTATCTCTAGACATCACCATACAAGTGTAACTTTTTATTTATTCCATTATTCAACATCATCATCACATTTAAGAGAGATGGGTACAAAGAGAGTTAGGGAGAGATGGAGGGCTAAGTGGAGAGAGGTTGTGTATGTGAGAGAGGGAGAGAGGGATGGAAGGAGGGAGATAGGTAGTGTTAGGGTGGAAGGAGCATTACTAAATCAACAAAGAAGACTAGTATTTGGTCTTTATCTACATCTACATTGCTATTTTCATATTGCACATACTAAACACTTCCTAAGTGGTTAATTTTAGTCTTCTATTGTTTTTCTATAGTTTCAACACTTCCAACTATTTCTTTTTTGCACTTGGATCTAATTTTTCCTTTTCCTTATCATTTATTTCTAATTATATTTGCTCCATGAAATTATTATGTTCAAGAATATTTGACTTCATTTGTTCAAATCCACTTATACAATCATCTCGCACTTCCTTTGCTTACACAAATTCATATGCAATACAAAACCTCTTGAGTTTATCCACTTTTGCATTTCTATT
The DNA here is from genome assembly GCA_007258455.2 of Sequoia sempervirens. Taxonomy (NCBI): domain Eukaryota; kingdom Viridiplantae; phylum Streptophyta; class Pinopsida; order Cupressales; family Cupressaceae; genus Sequoia; species Sequoia sempervirens. The sequence goes on along the minus strand of VDFB02281492.1, from coordinate 389,267,989 downwards.
TTCCCATTGCATATACTACACACACACCTTCCTCAACTTCTCAAGAATGAGAAAAATCTCTTCATTCAATACATTATCTATCTCATTCACTTTGTTCTACTTCTTTTCATGTGTTTTTAGAACATATTCCTTTTTCATTTTATACATTCTAGTACATGTTTCCTCCAGTTCTACATTTCCATTTTCCCATTGTGCACATAGTGCACATGCTCCTTCCTCAACTTATCAAGATAAGGAATAATGTCTTAAGGAAATACATTATGTATTATCATTCTTCCCAAACTATTTTTCACCATCCCCCTCCATCATGCCAACTCAAAATCATTATCCCTATCCCTCCTCAATGGTATAAATCCAATTTGGGTGCCTATGTCCCATAATCCACCATCATATCTCCCCCTCCTACTATGTATATTTTGGGTCCTTCTATCCCTCCCACCCTACCACTCCCTATCTCCCTGCTTCCCTCTCTCCCTCACACACTCTCACCTCTCTAGCCTCCATCTCCCTTTATCCCCTCCTCCCCCTTCCTATCCCCACTCATCCTTTCCCTCCTTAATCCATCCATCTCACCTCTCTTTCTACCTACATACTCCCTCCTTCCCCAGCTTCCCCCTCTATCGCCTCTCTCCCTTCCTCTCTGTTTCCCTATCTCCCCTCACTCTCTCTACCTATCTCTCTCTTCTTCAATATACCTCCTCAAC
>VDFB02281492.1:389206495-389267185 GCA_007258455.2 Sequoia sempervirens | reverse complement strand
TCATGGGACAAGATAGACCTATTGGATATGATCGGAGGATGGTGACTACACAAAGCTCAGGGATGGGATAGTTATCCAAAAAGATGAATTGGGAGGATGATATGATGGGATTGATTCTACACCAAGTTTTGGGGTTTAAAGAACGTAAGGTGCTAACAATCAGATTTTTCCAGATTTGGCAATTTTCAAAAATTGTCAAATTTTGCCATTTTAGGAAACCTTATAGCTATACTTTTGAGAGTCCAATTTTTTCCCAAAAAATACCCAAAACAAAGATAAGATGAATTGCTAATTAATATCCCAAATTTGAGAAATGCATTTCAAGTTATGGACAAAAATGATTTTTCAAAATGTTGGAAAAAACACTAAATTGTGATTTTGAGGGTCAAGATGAAAGTTTGAGGCCCTGAAAATGTAGAAAAATAGGGTCCAAGGGACTTCCAATTAGTGGTGATCCACATGCCATCTCATAACGCAACCACCCATAAAATTTCAGCTCAAACGGACACCCGAGTCAAAAGTTATGGCCTCTAGAAGTTTCGGCACAAAAATCAAAATTCTCAAAATAAAGTCTAGGTGATTGGGATGGATGATTTGATGCTAGATATGGGATTTAATGATGTTCTAAGTGGAACTTATGCGATTTTTGTGATGGAATGATGATTTTCAGAAAAGTGTTGATGATGGGAAAACGGGTGCTCGGAATAGATGAATGACTCTCAGAATGAGCAGAGGAAGATTCAAAATAGATGAACGAGTATTAAGAACGAGTGAACGAGTGCTCAGAATTAGGATTGAATTGAAGCCTAGAATGATTGGAGGATGTGATGGGATGAAATAATGGATAGAGATATAAGGAGGGGGGATGGGAGAAAGATTTTAGGGGGGTGGGGAAAATAGGGCGTGCCGCCACACAGAGGGGCGGATACGCCCCTGGCTATGGCGGACACGCCCTGGAAGGGGGCGAAGCCACCCCAGGTTGGGGTGGACACACCCTGAGAGGTGGCGGAGCCGCCCTGGGCTGGGGCAGAGCTACCTCGAGCTAGGACGGACAAGCCCTGGGAGGGGGTGGAGCCACCTCGGGCTAGGGCAGACATGCCCCAGGTAGGGGCGGAGCCGCCCTAGGTGTTGGGGCAGAGCCGCCATGAGTTGGGGTGGAGTCACCCCGGCAAGGGGGTAGACACACCCTGGCAGGGGACAGACATGCCCCGAGAGCTGGGGCTAAGCCGCCCCGAGTAGGGGGGCAGACACGCCCCAGGTAGCAGCAGATGGGGGATGGGGGGATAGGAATATAAGGATTGGGAGATGAAAGGGATGCTAGAATAGATGGATATGAAGATAAGGATGGGGAGATGGAAGGGATGCTGGGATAGATGGATACGAAGATAAGGATGGGGAGATGGAAGGGATGTTGTGATAAATGGATACGAAGATAAGGATGGGGAGATGGAAGGGATGCTATGATAGATGGATACAAAGATAAGGATGGGGAGATGGAAGGGATGCTGTGATAGATGGATAGGGAGATGAAGGGATGTTATGATAGATAATGTCTCCAAGGACTATGTCACAAAGGAAGCAAATGCCCGCACTCTAGATATGTCATATATGATGAGGCATGAGGGATGGAAGACGAGTGGATGGGAAAAGGAGATAACTAAGAAATGCAACAAAGCATGGATGAAGGCAATGTATACCAAGAGGTTTCCAAAGCATGTATAGATGGGTGCCCCTATTTTGATCAAGATCACAAGAAGGATGGCAGGATGGGAGATAAATGGGATATGATCGTAGGATGTGGAAGATAGGTGGGATGGAGGGAATTCATATCAAGAAGTTGCCCCCAAGTGTAGATAAGGATTTACGCATGATGCTTGTTTGCCAGGTTTTCATCATGGTACTTATCCAAGGCGCTTGTTTGCCAAGTTTTCACCATTGGATGGATTATTTCTCTTTAATATTTTTGAATTTTTTCTTGGTTTTTTGATTTTTTGGATTTTTTTTGACTTTTTTAGATTTTTAGATAGCAAGGGGATGAAAATGGATAAGGATAGGGATGTTGATAAGGGGATTTAGAATACATTTGATAAGGATATGGATGAAGGACTCAAGCATCAAGTTCCATACAAGGTATTAAGAGCCCATGTTTGAAGCGACTATTAGATGTTAGTACAACCTTATTAGGATAAATGGATTATGCAAGAGGATGAATTAGAGGGTTTTGGGAGGGGAGATACATGGGATAATGGATGGGATGTTGTAAAGGGTATGGATGGAATGATGGGGTGGATATGTGTTTAGGACCAACATTGGCACACGTGGTGGTGGATGTAAAAAGATAAGAGGATTAATGGATGGAGAATGTATGGATAATGGAGGAGATGGGGTGGTGAACTTTGGAACATAAGGACCCAAAACAGACTTAGGAGATGAAAGGGGTGTATGATTAGCTTTTGGATTAGCAACTTTGGATGTTCTTACAGATTTTTCATGTGATGGCATTGCATCTTTTTTCTTTGGGATCCACATGGTTTTGATCTTTTCTTTGGTGGGCCTTTGTGGCCTATGAATTTGATTTAGATTTAGATTTAGATTTTCCTTCTCTTCACCATGTCTTTTGGAGGGGACATCAGAAGCTTTAGATTCATGTGGATCTTTAGATTGATACATTCTTTTTTTAACACCCAAAGTGCTTTCGGTAGCAATGGGATGGGTGCGAGGAGATGGATGATGTGCAGCGACGAAGGCAGGATTATAGGGATTATGTGTAGATGGAGGATGTGTGGGTATGTGCCTTTGTTGATCCTGATTAGGGGACATGTGAGAGGGATGTTTATGATGGATGACATGGATAGGTGTTGGATGGATGAAAGGATGAGATGGAGGAGGTAATCTTGGGATATATGGACCCAAAGTAGATAGAGTGGGTGGAGGGACATAAAAACCCAAGATGGATGCAGTAGATGAAGGATGGGAGATGGTGGATGGAGGGATGTAAGGACCCAAAATTAATGGAGCAGATGAAGAAGGAATATGGATGGTTGTTTTGAGGTGATATAATAGAGGAGGAGGGATGGCAACATATGATCTGGCGAAGCGATGGGAAGAGCCAGAAGTTCTTTTGGAAAAGGCTTGTTGAGAACGTCTAGAGCTTGTACCAACATCTTTAGATTGTGAGTCTTGGGAAATAGATCCAAGACCTTGCATGCATATTTGTTCTTTGACTTGGATGGGCTCTAAAATACCTTGCTCATGAAGGCCTAGACCTTTTCCTTGATAGTTCATTTTCTTGAGCATGTGATCCATGATAGGATTTGTGTTATTCTAAAAATATGATGCGAGTCCATTATTAGGTGGAGGATGATGGGTGGTAAATATACTATGCTTTTCTTCTGCAAGGAGGCCACCATGGAAGAATGTGAGAGTACCAAGGGGATATGCAAGCGGTGTAGGGATAGTAGTTTTAGGCAATGATGGGGGATCATGAGAGGGAGATGATGGGATAGCAACATTTGGATGGGTGGTATCAGGAGAGGGATTAGTGGATATGATAGGATTTGGACTTGTGGTAGTGGGCTCATGTGATGGAGATGGAAATGGAGTGGTGGAATCTTGAATGACAAAGGGATCATGGGATGAATGGATGGGGGACTGTGATCTTGAGGTGGACTAGATGGGATGGTAGGATCTTGATTTGGAGAAGGGGATATGTTGGCATGCTTTGGATCAAGATCTTGGCATGACTCATCTTGTGTGGATGGGAGGATGACAGAGTGTTGGAGAGATTCTTCAAGTGGGGAAGATGGAAGGATGGAGGATTCAAAACATTCATGGGAATGGATTTTAGTGACACTAGGAGTGGAAGAAGTGGATTGGATTTGGGTGTCATTGATGGGTTCGATGACTCTTGAAGTAGGAAGTGGGTGTTCAATGGATTCGATAGATGTGATGGTAGGAAATGGTGGCTCAGTGGATTTAGAGGATGTGATGGTTACGATGGTTTGAGTGGTGCTAAGGGTAGTATCATCTATGAGAGGTGTTGGGTGGACAAGGGTCTCATCACTAATGACTGTGGATGATGGGTTGGGATGGCATGATTCCACAACTTCAAGGTGTGGAGTGGGGGATGTATTCTTTGTTATAAGTCCTTTGAGAACTTCTAAAATGAGAGAATTGCATACTCTAGGCTGAGATGGTGTGGTAGGAGTGGATGAGGGATTATGGATTAGTGAGGGATTAGGACTAGGGATTCGTGGATTAGGATTAGATGGGGGAATGGGATTGGATGCAAAAGTGTGAATAGATGGGGATTTAAGATTAGATGAAGGGTTAAGATAGGGGTATTGGCATGGTGAATTAGGACACGAGGATGCAGGTGGCAGATTGTAGTAAGGGTATTGGGATGGTGGATTAGGATTGGTAGATTGAGGTGGTAGATTGAGATAGGTTGGTGTGGATGTTGGATTAGGGTTAGGATAGGTTGGTGTGAATGTAGGATTAGGGTGAGGAGATTGGTATGGAAGATTAGGGTAGGGGGTATATGCGGATGAAGGATTGAGATAGGAGGATATGGATGGGGGATTAGGATAGGGGGATTGTGATGGCAGACTAGGATAAGAGGATGCAGGTGTTGGATAGGGGGACAATGTAGATGAAGGATATGATGGGTATCCCTTGTCAAAGGTATCATAAGGAGCATGATTAGGCATGGATGAAGACATAACGGGATAACTCGAAGGGGTGATTGGACTTGGGAAAGCAGGTGGACAAAGCTTACTAGTGATGATAGCATCAAGGGGATCTATGTCATACTCTTCTTGATCGACAAGACTTTCATTATTGGTGTTGATGTAATTAGGTTTTCCCTTGACTATTATTGATGGAGGATAAGGATTCAGGATGGTGAAAGGATAAAGAGGATGGATAAAAGATTTTGGATGGGAACGGATTAAAGCTCAAATTGGGATTTAGGTCAAGCTCAGATTAGGATTGGACTAAAGCTCAGATTAGGATGATTGGATGATGTGCTGGGATTGATTCTGACAACTGACACCGAATCTACTTCAAGATAGAAGTAGATTGATTGGGTCAAAGGTGATGTGGTTGGGTTGGATTAGATTGGATTGGATAAGGTTGATTGATGATTGATAAGATCAATTGATGGGTCAGATAGGATGATGAGAGGGATTGAAAAACCCCATTCAGAGATTATCCTAGGTGACTTAGGATGTTGATTGACCAGATTAAAGGATAAATGGATGATTGTAGCACCGAATCCACCTTGAGATTGAAGGTAAATTGATTGGGCCAATGATGATGATTATATTAGGATGGATGACAATCCTAAGTGGATGTTGATGATGATGATTAGATCAGACACTTAGGTCAATTTGGATAATAACCTGAGACAAAGTTTAGGGGATCTGGATGGAGAAAATGATGATTTGATTAGAGAAATGGATGATGAATACTCAAGATGACTAAATTATTGATCAAAACAAATGAATGACTACTCGGAAGGAGTAAACGACTGCTCACAATGGACAAATGATCCTCAGAATGAGAAGATGAAGGTTTGGAATATATGGAAGATTACTTGGAATGAGTAAATGATTGATCAGGATTGTTGAATGAGAGTTCAAAATGATTGAATTTTTACTCGAAATGGGGAAATGGATGATTGGAATAACTGAATGAAAGTTTAGAATGATGAAAGGAGGTGTGAAATGGATGAATGTTTACTCAGAATGAGTAAACAGATGATTGAAACGATAGAACGAGAGTTTGGAATGATGAAAGGGGGTTTGAAATGGATGAAGGTTTTCTTAGAACGACTAAACGAATGATCGAAATGATAGAACAAGAGTTCATAATGATGAAAGGAGGTGTGAAATGGATGAATTTTTACTCAGAACGAGTAAACAGATGATCAGAATAATAGAACGAGAGTTTGGAATGATGAAATAAGGTGTAAAATGGATGAATGTTTACTCAGAACAAGTAAACGAATGATCAGAATTGCTAGACCAAAGTTTGAGATGATAGATGAAGGCTCAACATATATGAGTGTTTACACAGAATGAGTAAACGAATGATTGAAAAGGGAGAACAATTGTTTAGAATGGATGAATGAAAGGTTGAAATGACTAAAGCTCATATTAGGTGGTTAAGCTCAGATTAGGATTGGATTGAAGCTCATATTAGAATTGGGTTGAAGCTTAGAATGATTGGAGGATGTGATGGGATTGATTCTGATACTTGGATTTGATTATCAAAGGATGATGACGACAGCGAATCTACTTCGAGATGGAAGTAAATTGATCGGGTCGAAGGTGATTGGATAGGGATGCGATTGGAATGGATGAATGATCAAGCACTCAAAACTAATGATTACTTAAAATGGATGAATGATTGAAAGCTCAAAATGAGTAAACAATTGATTGGAAAGGATGAACAACTCTCAAAATGAGGAGATGAATGCTTGGAATGGATGAAAGAGTACTCAAAATGAGTAAACGGAGGATTTGAAAAGGATGAAAGACTACGTGGTCAAACAGATGTTGGAATGGACAAATGAAGGTTTGGAATGATAAAATGGAGCTTTTAGATGATAAAATAGAGGTTTAAAATGACCAAATGGAGGTTTTTGGAGGCTTAGAGTGACAAAATAGAGGCTTGGGATGATGAGATAACAGTTGGGAATGATTAAATGATGGTTTAAAGGCTAAATGGATCCAAATGGGGTGTTTTTGAGTGTTCAGGAGGGCAAATTCGCCCCTCTGCAGTAAATCAGGGGCACAGTCACCCCACTGTGGAAAATCAGGGGCACAGTCGCCCGACTACAGAAAAATCAGGGGCATATTTGCCTCACTGCAGAAAATCAGGGGCGTAATCACCTCACTGCCAAAAATTAAGGGCGTAATCACCTCACTGCAGAAAATTAGGGGCATAATCGCCCCACTGTGAAAATTCAGGACTTGGTTTGATGAAAATGACTATGGAAAGGACTTTAAAATGACAATGATAAGGCCAATTTGTCAAAACTTTCACTGGTTTCTCACAAGAAAACACTTTCAAGCAAACACAATCCTATAATTAGTGTTAAGGGTATGGCCAAAGATGTCTTAATCTAGGATGCACAAGGTGTCTAGGGAGTCCTCGATATACTCTTGGTATGTGAGGCACAACCATGAACACCAGCCCATCACAAGCATGAGTCAGGAACCCCAGTGAGATACTGAAGGGCTCGAACCAACTCTTCACGTCTATCTAGGTATCACCCTAGCTTTGATGCTCCACCAATTATGATGTGACTGGATTGGGGTACAGCTTTCGCTCTCCCCCCTTTATATACCTCACCAGTACGTGTGGTTGGAATTGTCCCTTGGGGTGATGAAATCCCCAAATAAGTCCCACTAGAAAGAAAGCACTAATTGTTTCCAACTACTCCCCAGGCTCACACGAAGTGCAAGGGGAAAGCGAAAACAAGCTAATGCTCCCTTTGGGTAACACAAAAAGATAATCACAACAAGTAATGAATATTACTCCCCCTAATTAAGCTATGTTCTTAGATTAACACAAACAGTAAGGATAGTTTAAAAATTTTGAGCGAACAGATAGCCCTGCAAGCAAATGTTAGATTTTTTATCCCGCTTTCTTCATCAACTTCACAAGAATATGCTGCAAAAAGTTAGAAAAAACACCAATATCCTTGCAAAACAGTGTTAGGGAGTTAATACTTGAAAATAGCAAAAAATTGAAGCCAAAATAATAGTTTTACCTTTCAAAATGTGTTGCTTTGTGGTGAAAAGGGGGCTCAGTTGCCCTTCTGTAGTAAATCAGGGGTGTAGTCACCCCACTATAGAAAATCAGGGGCGTAATCACCCCACTGTAGAAAATTAGGGGTGTAATCACCTCACTGCAGAAAAATCAGGGGCGTAATCGCCCCACTGTAGAAAATCAGGGGCATAATCACCCCACTGTAGAAAATCAGGGGCATAATTGTCTCACTGCGGAAAAGAGTTAACACAAAAATTTTAGCCCAGGGGGCATAGTCGCCCTTCTACAAAAAAAAGTGTTAGTACAAAATTTTTAGCCCAGGGGGCGTAGTTACCCTTCTACAGAAAAGTGTTAGCACAAAATTTTCAGCCCAGGGGGGTCACCTCACTGTAGAAAAGGTGTTAGCCAAAAATATTTTTAGCCCAGGGAGCATAGTCACCCTTCTAGAAAAAGTGTTAGCCAAAAAAAATTTCAGCCCAGGGGGCATAGTCGCCACTACGAAAAAGTGTTAGCCAAAAAAATAGCCCAGGGGATAGTCACCACCTGCAGAAAAAGTGTTAGCCAAAAAAAAAAAATTCAGCCTAGGGGGCATAGTTGCCCCACTATAGAAAATCAGGGGTGTAGTCACCTCACTGTGGAAAATCAGGGGCGTAGTCACCCCACTGCAGAAAAATCAGGGGCATAGTCACCCCACTGCAACGTATTCCTGCAAAAAACTTAACAACAACAAACGTCAAATATAAGAACCCACTTGTGGGTCCCACTGGGAGTGCCAAAAATATTATATCCAAATGTTTGACCTATTCTAAGCAAATAAAATGCAATGGAAAAACATAATGAAACACCTCAAGATTAGCCTAACGAATTTGAAAAAGCAAAGAGGAAAGTGTTAGATGAAGACAAATGATTATACCTCCCTTTTGCAGCTAAAACTCCTTGGTTGGCCCTTGATTTGGATTGATTTGTATGCTGCTTGATGGATTTTGATATGGCTAAATACAAGTCTTGACTATATGCTTGGATGTAAATTAAAATGAGTGAAATTGAAGACTAGATGAGTGCATAAAATGGCAGCATTTAGTTGCAAAATGGCTGTCTTCTAAATGCCTTAGAGGATGGGGTATTTATAGAGAAACTTGAATTCTCTAGAGAATTCAATGGTTGGGATTTATCCAACAAGGCCAAGATGAAGGGCTAAGGTGAGTTGAGGACTCACAAGCCCTCACATCTTGACATGTGGATTGTGAGATGGCTAAGGGTGAGATGATGTGTAGCTGATGTGGAAGAAAGGTACATGATGTGGAGGAAGGACAAGTACCTTCCAAGTACATTGGGAGATGAGAAGATTCCTTGGAGGAATAAATGTGAATTAAAGCCTGGGAGAATCTAGTGGATAAGAGAGGGTCTCCAAAAAGGTGGGATTTTGTCACATGTGACTTGATGTGACAAGTCAAAGGTTCTAGAAGATGCATGGGAAAAGGGGATTCTAGGAGGAATAAAATGTGAATTAAAAATTCACATGGGGAAGATGGGAACCTAGGGTGAATAAAAAGGAATTAAAAATTCCTTGGGGGATGGGGAGAGTTGACCAAGGTACTAATTAGGTTTAACTTATTAGCAATTAGAGGATAATTAGGGGTTAATGTGGATTAGAAGCCAACTTGCAAAAGTTGGAGGATGTGACACATCCTAATCAAGGATTAGGCATGTTCACATCCTTAATGAAGAGATTAGGAGATGGATTAGGATTAGATGAAAATGACATGTGAAGAATTAAATAAATGTAATAATATTTATTTAATTCATTTGATGAAAAGAGGATTAAGGAGAGTAAGGTATTTAATTATTAATTAAATACCTTAGGGATTTAACATAATTAAGGATATTAATTAAATAATAGTAATATTACTTAATTAATGCAAATAATCGGATGTTTAGATGAAAAGTGATAAATTTGGATAAATTAAGTGTCCAAATTTGGATGTCTACATGTACCTACATTAAAACAACCAAATTGAAAACATTGAACCACCTCAAAATAATTATTAATAAATATGGATAATGCATATTAGATAAAATTTGGATGAGGAATAGAAAAATAAAATTAATTTAACCATATGAAATGAAACAAAGATCTCTACATAAGTTCCAATACCAAAACAATTTCAGATAAAGAAACAACAAAATATGGTTTGGATTAGCATAGAAATAGAAAAACATGAAAAGAATATAAGGGATCTATCAATTTTATTTTAACAACATAAAAAACTAATTTTGCATGTTGGGGTTACATTAAATAGTAATGAATGGTGAACTATAGATTTAGTGTTGATTTTCCATGATCAATGGCTCCTGCTATTCAAATGCATTATACAGTCCACTAAACCCATTATTAAAAACATTCCACCTTCCCTTAATATGACACCTTATGAATACTTCCCCTACAAACAAATTAATGAACATGACAAATTGGGAAATCACTAAAATTCCTAGCATTTTGATCCATCAATCTCCTACTATACAAAAATTTTGCCATGCACCCAATACTCTCTTCAACTCATATTTTGTGTGTTGACCATAGTGTAATCTCCATCTTATTTATTTCATATTTGATGAATGTTCTTTATAATTTTAGATTTTGCAGCTTGTAACTCCTCTTGTCAGTCTATTCCCTAACAATAAAGATTGACCCAAGACTAAATTTTAAGAAGTCTAACCCCATGTAGCTTATGTTGAGTTAAATGATTTGGTTAGTCTATTCATATTTCAGATATTCTAAAAAAAAATTGGCTATTCCCCTTCATTTTCTTTAGCCATCTAATAGCATAACGGATGGAACAGTGGAGATCTATTCTCATGTATACTATATGGGGATTGAATGGTGGAGATCCATTCTCATGTATTTGAAGTGAACCTCCCCATTGTGTATGTTGCATGTTTGAGCCTAAGCGTGTGTAATTTTTTCTTGTTTAATATAGTCACATGTTTTGTCTTGTTAGGAAATTGCATTTAAGCTTATATTGTTGTCTTTAGTTTTCCTATTAATGTTGCTTAGAGTTGTTAAGCCTTAATAGTTCAGATGTTATCCATGTACTTACAAGGATTCTATAATTACTTTTCCTAAAGAAGTGCTCCTTTCTATTATTTTTTTTCTTCATCATATTCTATGTGCCATCAATCAGAACATTAGAAGATGACATTCAACTTACTCTTTACTTGGCTATAAATTGTATTCCTTATTTTGCTCTAGGAAATTCATTAAATGGGACTTTACCTATTACAAGGGGAATGAGAAATCCTTTACAAAATCATTTTGGCTCAGAAATATAATTTCCATGAATTGTTACAACACAAATTCAAAGACTACAATTTTCTTTTATACATATTATTCAAATGGATATTTTCATCTTCACTCAAAGACAACATATGTTTTAGTTATGGGAGACCAAGATTGGGATGTGGAAACCATTTGCAAAACATTGTACTGGGGTACTAGAAGATGGAAAAATATATAAAATGAATAAATTATATAAATTTTAGAATTTCAATTGAGTACCCTTTATCTGTCTAATCAAGCATTGATATCTAAATTAACCAAAAATTGTTAAATTTTAGTAATTTTATTATCATGAGATTACATATAGATTTGTAAACTCCACCATTTCATCCACATACATTGTAAATCAGCTATACAAAAACCTAAACAAATGCATTTTATCTCTAATACAAACTGTGAGGTTCCCTAATAGATATGTCTATATTTCTAATGCTCAAGTACTAGGAGTGCCAATTTATGATTCTGAAAAGATGACACAAGAAGGGGATAGATTAAATATTATTCAAAATTTCAAAGTAGATACAGGAGAAAGGATTCATAGATAAACTATTTCCCAAAGTAGTTGCAGGGAAAAACAGATCTACCACAAAGCTACATTTCACTATTTAAGGATTTTATTTTGCATCTTAAATTCACTTAATATTTAAATTATCATCTTGCTCACATTTAACATATCTGCAATGGCATATGCATCATACTCCAATGACACAACTTTATCGTCTTCATTACAGAATTTGTAAAATCATTCATAAAGTTCAATCAGTTATATATAAAGATAAAAAACAATGTACACATTCAAACACAAATTATCTTTGTTGCAATTAAATTCTTAAAAAATGGGTAGATGCAGGTGCAAGATCAATATTTCAAAGAATGATGGTAATCAAATTCATTATTTTCAATAAAATTGAAAATTTAATTTTCTTTATGAAAATATGTACCTTGCTATGGCACTGTATCCCAATTTGTTGCTTGTTTATTTAGATGAATGAATAGTATTATATTATTAATAATAATTTTTGAAAGGAAAATTTGGAGAGGAATTGGAGGTAAATAAAAAGGAGGGAAATAAATTTACGAAGCCACTTGACATTTTTCACAATATGCTGCTTATTTTCAGCCCCCGTAATTTTTTGACAGCTAAACAATAGTTGCTCCTAGAAAATAAGAAAAGATTTTAAATTATCTTTTTACCAATTTTTAATTTTCCATAGGAACACTCCAAGTGCTTAAATTTAAGAAAAAAAAATTTAATAGTCACATGAAGACATGGGGTTAGAACATTTCAATGAAAGAAAAATAAAAGTAGTTAAAAAAAAAAGAAGTTATAGCAATAACCAGCTAGAAGTTTGAAATTTCACGAGTTATAGAGTTCGTACAGAATTTGTGAAATCTTTGACATGCAATTTTTGTTTTAGCAATATATAGAATGGAGAGTTTTGATAGCAAGGTTGTGTGCACTAGAGCCAATGCCTTGTTGAAATCCCTTATCCTAGCTACCCAACAACTTTGTGCATCTAACCTGCAACTACCCAAGGATCAGCAAAATCCTACTTTTCACCAGTTTTTAAATGAGCTTATTAGGTGTTCAGAGCTGGTGAAATATTGTGAGAGAATTAGCACTTTAATTGTATTTCGTAAGTGTAGCTATGCTTCAAAGATAAGCAAGCTACAAGAGGAGATCAATGGCTTCATCAGTTCCATCTCAACCCATATGGTGTTAGATGCTAGAAATCTTATGGCAGTCTTGAAGATCTGTATAAGGAATTACAACCTCTAGATATAAGTAGTGTCCTGAATGTCATGCATCTATAGCAAATGAGTCTAGGTAACTTGTGTCAAAGTACTGAAATGGAAGAGGCTAACAAATTCTCTTATCTTAGTAATGTTCCTGTGAAATCTAGGTTTTATGCGAGATTGGAGAAGCCTATTGAGGATTTGATTGAGCTTTTATTCTAGAACGAGGTGTCAGTCATTGGGGTGCATTTTATGGGGGTGGTGGGAAAATGACTTTGGCCTCGCCTATTTGTAATGATCCCCATATTAAAGGTGATGTTTCTTTCCTTCTATTTTTGTCATTTTTAGTGGTGTTTTAAATTAAAATAAAGAGGGGTAAAAAATTTATTAAATCAAGGAGTACAAAGCAAGGGCATCACATAGCCTTATCAAGTTCGACCAAATGATCCAATTGTTGAGACAAATCCGGGGGTAACTGACCCCGGTCCACCAAGCTCCAATCATGAATATGATCAAAATCCCATTTAGCCAAGCAATCAACAACAACATTCCATTCTCTAGGAATATGAGTGAAAGTAATAGACTCTAAAGAAGCACATATGTGAAGAATTTGATCAACAATCAAAGCCAAATGCTAGCTAACATCCTCTAAATGTTGCCTATTCAAAAAGTTCACCACAACCTGGGAGCCAGACTCACATATGATCCTTTGACATCCCAATTGAATTCCACGTTCCAGGGCTCATAAAATGGCATAAGCCTCCATAATATTATTAGTATGAAGACCCTTATAAAGAGAGAAGATAAACTGAACATCTCCAAAATTTTCACGACACACACCACCAATACCAGCATGACCTAGGTTTCCCCGAGAGGAGTTGTCTGTGTTGATTAGTCCTTCGAGGAAACCACTAAATTTTTTTTGGCCCATCCCATCAATGCCTTAGATTTTGAGCTAAGTTCTTTGGTTTGTAGGACATCAAGGTTAAATTGATATGTGGATATTTAAGGCTAAGATCATTTTTGGACATATAGTCAACATGCTTAGATGATTGTTTCCCTGCTCATCAGTTTTGATGGCTATAGAGTTTCAAAATTAAATCTCTTGACATTTCATATAGGTGCATTGTGCAATAGCTATGTCCATTATCAGATGAGTGAGAAAAGTAGTAGTGTTTGTTGAATTGCACCAGTTAGTTTGCAACCCTTACATATTCTCTATTATTGAGGTGTTTTTCATTTGGATTGGCCTATCATTTTGTTTGTTAAATTTGTACACTTTTAGATGGAAATCATGATTTTGCTTCTTGATGCTCTGGTCTACTATAGAGCAATTATTTTGTAGCAAACTAAAAATAATTGATATTTTCTGTGGACATCGAAGGAAATTTTGGAAATGTACATTTCATCACTATTCAAATATCTAAATCTAAAGGGACATCAAATTATTTTTGAAATGTACATATCATCAGGCTATGTAGGTCAGCCTACCATTTATAATGTTAAATTTACAATGCACTCTTACATTTCCAATCATGATTTTTCTTCCTCATGCTCTGGTCTAGCATTAAGCAGTTCTTTTGCAGTGTACTGAAAAAAAATTGTTTTCCTCTATGAACATCAGGTTATTTTGGAAATGTACATTTCATCACTATTTCACAGTCTCCAAATCTATAGGGAATTATAGAGACGATGTGAGAGAAGATTGTTGGAAGCAAGAAACCTAAGTTTTAGAATGTAGAAGATGTACACATAAATCTAAAGTAGCAACTCTTTAGTCAATCCAAGTGAACCCTAATAATATTGGATGATGTCTAGTCCAGGGCTACTATGGAGGAATTACTATTTGAATCGCCAGGGTACAAGACTATTATCACAACCAGAGACAGTTCTACAATCCCCAAAAACTCCTATGATCAACTGTATCAATTGCCATTGTTGGGCCATGAGGATGCTCTCTTTCTTTTCTGCATCTTAGCTTCTGGATAAACATCAATTCCACATACCGCAGATGCAAATCTAGTCATGGAGGTATGGTCTTTTCTTACATGCTTAATTGTGTTTTTTCTTTAAGAAATTGCAGCTACTAGATGTTCCAGTACTTTAAGGAAGTGATTTAAATAACTCTGTAGTTGAAAGCAGTTAATCCATAAAAAATATGGCTCAACTTATATAATATAATTTTGTCTGTCTTTTTATCTTTTATAGAGCTCCCTTTGGACACTAATAAAAAATATCAATCATTGAATGGCAGGTGCAAGCTGAGTGTAAGGTCTTACCCCTTGTTCTAAAGGTGATTGGGAGCTCTTTGAATGGGGAACCTCACGTGGCCTGGTTGAACACAAAGAATAAGATTTCCCAAGGGAAGTCCATATCCATTTATCACAAAGAAGGGATTTTTAGATGCTTGGAGACCAGTATTGATTTCTTAGATGATGTTGGGAGGGATTTCTTCTTAGATTTAGCCTCATTTCCAGAGAACAAGAAAATATGTGTTGATGCAATGTTGTACATTTGGGTTTATGTTCAGAATCTGGAGTGGCAAGATGCCTTTATCATGTTATTGGAACTTGCAACCAAAAATCTCTTGAATTTAATCATTAGTGTAGGGTATTTGGCAATAGTTTAAGTATATTTAATTTCTTGCTATCATTTATTAAAACATTTAACTTATTTTGTGGTTTTATTTATTAGAAGCCAAGCAACAATCTCTTATGGAAATTCCTCTAAGCGGTACTTTTCTCAACATGATGTAATGCGAGATTTAGCCATATATTTGGGAAGCTAGGATAGTATAGTCGATAGGAAGAGATTATTCATCCCAAGAAGGAGCTGAGCTTTCCAGGGGAGTGGAAGATGCTTAGTGATAGACCATTTAA
Source organism: Sequoia sempervirens (assembly GCA_007258455.2). NCBI lineage: Eukaryota > Viridiplantae > Streptophyta > Pinopsida > Cupressales > Cupressaceae > Sequoia > Sequoia sempervirens. The sequence goes on along the minus strand of VDFB02281492.1, from coordinate 389,251,453 downwards.
TGCTCAAGTTGTCTCTATTCACACAGGTAGATTATTTTTCCAAAAATATTCTAACTTGTTTAGTGGAAAACTTTGCATACCATTTTTGAACTATTAAAATGTCTTAGCTTTTGTGGTTTTTTCATCATGAATAATGAGACAATTGTAAAAGTGATACTTTGACATAACTTCTTTCCGTTAATTGCTATCATTCTTCGCCACTAAATGATGTTCTAATTCAATTGCATATGTGATTGATCTATTGTAGGCTCTATGGCTGAGAATCAGTGGTATGAGATAGATTTTCCAGAGACAAAGGTTTTGGTGGTACACTTTTCTGTGAGTGAATACTTCGTACCACCAGTTATCAAAACCATGAAAAAGCAAAAAATTTTGATGTGTAATTTGAGCTCAAAGAGGACCACAATAAAAGGTTTAGATGCCTTATCTTCACTCACTCAGCTCAAGAGTGTTTGCTTGGAGAAGGTGGATTCACTCACTATTTTAGAACAGATTAAAGTAATACAAAAATTAGATAAACTATCTCTAAGTTTGTGTGAAGGGTTTGGAAATAATTTCACATTCAGCAACACCAACCTACAGGAATTTAACCTCGACCAGTGCAATGATTTGGAGGAATGGCCACCTGATATCTATCATATGCCCTCTGCTCATATATGGTCTATTACCAACTTCCATCTAGTTGAAAAGTTACCATATGATCTCAAAAATATGAGCTCTCTAAGGATGTTAAGATTATCAGCATTACCAGGCCTGAAAGAGTTTCTAACATCAATTGGAAAACTTGGGCAGCTGGAATTTCAAGACATTTGACTCTGTGAGGGCTTGAAATAACTTCTAGAGGAAATAGGTCAATAGAAGAAATTGAAAGAATTTGACATGAGAGAGTGTTCTCATCTGAGGAGGCTGCCTAGAAGTGTTTGTGAACTAAGCTCTCTAAAACATGCCATCTATGATGAGAAGATTGGGTAGCAGTGGTTGCAAGTTAAGACCTCTTCCATCCCTAATCTTAGAGTTGAAATTATGGAACCACAATTTACTTTGGATTGGATTGATGATTGAGAAGCTCCAAGAAACTTCACATTCTCCCAAGTGATCATTACGGTCCCTATCTTGGTTCCTGCATATGGAGCATACTGTAGGTTTCACTTCAGCTAAATTTTAAAGAGTCTGTAATGTATACATCATTCATGTAATTTTTGATGTATATGTCAAAGTTTAACTTTATAAACAATCCTCCTGCATATGGAGCATGTTGTAGGTTTCACTTCAGCTAAATTGTAAGAGTTTGTAATGTATATATCGTCTATGTAATTTTAAGTGTAATGCCAAAATTTAATTTTTATAAACAATCCTGTGTATATGGAGCATACTATAGGTTTCACTTTAACTAAAAATTTATAAAGTATATAATTATTTATGTAATTTTTAATGTATATAATCAATTATGTAATTTTTAATGCATATGTCAAAGTTTAACTTTATAAACAATCCTTTGTATATGAAGCATACTGTAATTTTCACTTCAACTAAATTGTATGAGTTTGTAATTGTGATCAATGCTAATTTCCTATCCTAAATGATGCAAAACATAATGCAAAAAAGGAAACAACACTTTACACCTCAAGATTGGGCTACGTTAAACTGAAACAAAATAAGGATAAGAGAAGCATATTTACACCTTGTGTGAGTTGCTCCTTGGTTGGCCCTTTGATAGTTGATGTTATGTGTACTCTTTGATGGAAAAATGGACTAAAAAAATGGATACAAAATGATCTAGGTGAGATGAGGAATGCAATGAGCTATGTGGGTAGTTGGATTGATGAATACAAATGCAAGTGAGGAAATCATGAAAACATGCAACAATGAAGGTTTTTTGAAGGTCCAAAATGCAAGTGTGAGAGCTTCAAAGTTGAAAATGTGAATGTGATGAATGAAAATGTGATCGTGTTATGAGAGAAAATTTTCCATTTTAAGGGAAGAATCTCTAGGGAAATGAACAGTCAAGATCTCTCCAACATGGGCAAGATGAAGGGCTGTGGTGAGTTGAGGACTCACAAGCCCTCACATCTTTCCATGTGGAGAATGAGATGTCACAAAGACAAGTGAGCTGGAAAAGGGACATGTTAGGTGGAGGTACTTGCAAGTACTTTGGGATTAGGGGAATATCTTCTTAAAAAGGAAGTTTTTGTCCCCATATGAGGGTGATGGTGACAAGTGAAGAATTTTAGAAAGTCCTCTCTTATCATTATGGGGATGAGAGAAGTTGTTGGGGGAATAAATGTGAATTTAAAATTCACATGATTGCAAGTTGTCTAGAGGATAAAACAAGGTCCTCATAAAGGAGGTCCTTGTCCCATGTGAGTGTTGTGATACATGAGACCCACATAGGAAAGAGGAGAACCTTAGATGAATAAATATGAATTTTCAATTCACATTGGGAAGAGGTCAAGGCTAAATAAAGAAAGCACTTATGAAAGGTTGATTTGGAGGACGTGCCAAAGATGGCATTTGATTATATTAAGGTTGTGCAAACAGGTGATTAAGAAGATTAATGGAAGATTAGAAGCAAGTTGGAAGATGTGGGGGATGTCACATTAATCCTAATTAAAGATGTGCACATCCTAATCATGGATTAATTACACTAATCCATATTAGATGGTTATGGAGGATGTGACAAGAAGAGAGAAAAAGAGGAATTTAAAATTGATTTAAATTTCAAAAAGGCTAAATGACCAAATTAAATAAATTGATGTATTTATTTAATTTAGAGAAAGGATGAAAGGTAAATTATTTAATTATAAAATAAAATACTTTAGGAACCTTAGGGAAAGGGGAAATATTAATTAAATAAGTTATTTAATTAATATTGATGAAATAGGCGGATGAAGGAAACGAGTTTGACCATATGGGAGTGTTCAAATTTGGATGTCTACATTTTTCCTCTCTTTGAAATATTGTTAGAATAATAGTTTTTTGAAGAAAAATAAAATATAGATGACTTTATAGAGGAAGCGACTAGAAAATGATGCCCCAGCATAGGAGGAGTTACGTGAGCTACCGAAACAAAGAGAAATGAAAGGAGATGCCCCAATATTGCAAGGGAATGACTATAACAGAGGAATGGAGAAAAATGGTAGGGTATGCCCCCTCTAGAGGGTAGTTGGGGAAGAAAAAGGGGCCCCAGGTGACTTCTTGATATGAGAAAACAAAAGGTATGATTAGATAGAGCTCAAAAAACCATGAAGATTGACTTTTGAACTGAGGAAATAGACAAACGGTTTGCAAATGGCGGCCCTAGAAAGTTACAAGATTAGTTGAATTAAAAAGAGGTTTAAATAAAGGGGGAAAATACCCTTCACTTAAAAAAGGTTAAAATAGAGGGAAAAAGTTATATAAGATAATTTTGGAAATTACTATTCTCATTTGCACACCTAGCAGTTGAGTGAGAGAGAGTGAAGAGAAGGGGAAGGAGACAAGGAGACAAGGATGCTGGAGGATTACGATTCTGACATCATCCACTAGGGGGATGAGATATGGCGGTTCTTCCACAAGCACGTGGTTCCACGCCAGGTTAGGTTCAAAACCCTCTTTGTGATTTTAAGCATTTTATGATGTAATTTTAGTTTTTAATACTTTTTGAAAACATGGGTTTTGGGATTAGGGTAGTTTAGAAAAATGGGTCGGGGGAAAAATTTTGATTTCACCAAGTAGGTAGGTAGAATTTCCTATTAGAGGCAAGGGAAAGGGGGTGACTTTTCCATATTAGAGGGTAAATACACCTAGAAAAATAAAAAGACAGGCCCACAAAGGGCCAAGGGAGAACAAGGCAGGGCAGATTTTCCCTGGGATCGGGAAAATCTACCTAAAATACTAGACCGAGGGGAAGGGGCGACTATGCCCATTAGAGGGGCAACCCCATCCATAAGAGGGGCGACCCCACCCAGGACAGGGGCTACCCTGCCCAGGCGCGGTCCCCCATATGGGGATAGGTTCGCTCGACCTCCAGGCGAGTTCGTCCCCCGATGGGGCAGGTTTGCCTCCTGACTGGGTAAGTTTGGCCCCCAACTGGGCAAGTTCACCTACCCTTCGGGCGGACATGCCCGTAACCTGGGTAGGCTCACCCCAAGCCGAGGTAGGTTTGCCCGCAATGGGGGTGGGCTTTCCCGCAGTCGGGGTGGGTCTACCTACGGCTAGGGTGAGATTGCCTACCACTGGGGCGAGTTTTCCCAAGGGGAGGATGAGGGGGATAGAAAAAAGAAAAAAGAAAACAAGATCAAGAGAAACGGGTAAAATGTGGGCCAAAAAGGGGAGGAAAAAAATTACTGAAATAGAGCTCAGGGCCAAGGAAATGGACAAGAGGGAGGAGTTGAGGAAAAAGATAAGATGATTGACATGCGGTGTTTGGTGTGAATGCAAAGCTTCGACAATCTATGGACATGTGAGAGGCAGTTAAAGGTACCGAAGGTGATGATAGTGGTCATGAATGGAGTGGACCATGAGGCTCTGTCAGTGGAAAAACTATTGCATTTATTATGATACCCTATGATTAGAGCAGATTGGGTGATGTTGATAGCTCTGATTGAGCGTTGGAGTTCAGAGACTTCAACTTTCCATCTCCCAACAAGGGAGATGACTATGATGTTGGAGGATGTGTGGCAGATATTAAGGCTGCCTATAGTAGGCCACCTAGTGAGTGGGATGACACCAGAGGGAACAGAGTTGGACTATACTATGTGGGTGTTATTTGGACAAGATGATCTTCCTATGAAGAAGCAGAGGTTGAATGTGGACCGATGTCTGGCATTGGGGGTGCCACCACTACCATTATACTTATGTGGGTTGATTAGTGGGTTGTTGTTACTAGACTAGAGTGGGTGTTTCTACAACTTGAGCTACATGGAGGTGATACAACACATTGTCGAGGGGAGAGAGGGGAAGTTTGTATAGGGTACATGTGTATTAGCACTGATGTATAGAGACATGCATGTTGTGTGCTACTAAGAGGCACTCAACATGACGTAGATGACACTGTTATAGGTATGGGTCTGGGAGCACATCAGTGTTTCTAGGCCAAGAGTGGTGAGAGAAGGATTGGAGGATCATGCAACACCAGTAGCTTACTAGTACAAGGAAAAATACAGCTAGATGTGGCACCATGACGGCTTTGGGGATCAGGATAGATGGAGGAGGATATAGTGTAGAGGCCATACATGACACAACAGTTTTTCAGGATGGAGGAGATATGAGAAGAGACAAAGAGGCTACTTCTGCACTATATGCTTCATAGTCGGGAGGGAGCCACGTACAATGGAGGCACATAGACCAGACAGGGTGTCCAAATAGTTTGGGCTGACGCAGAATATTCCACACATACCAGATAAATTTTGACGAATCACACAAGAGTGGCCATGGGGAGAGTCAATTTCACCAAGGTTTATGAGAGAGCATTGGGAGACATTATAGCTGGTACCCTACCTAGGTAGGACTAGGGGGGAAGTCAAGGCAGGAGTGACAGTTTGATACACTATGTGGAATACCTATTAGCAGCCTCCACAAATTACTATAGAGGATTTGATTGTGGGGGCACTGAAGTTTGGGCCAAAGGATGAGCTTTGATTAGTAGGCCAAAGGAGAGGGAGGAGGGGACAACAAAGGATAGGACAAGAGGCAGTTAGAGTAGTAGGGCAGCAAGGGGATGTGGGGGCTACAAGAAAGCAAGATAGAGGACAGGGCAAAGCTAGGGTCATAGGGTATCAGGAGATGAGGAGGAGGAGGAGATAGTGGAGGAGAGCTAGAGTAAGGATCAAGGAAAAGAAAGGGAGAGATGAGGTAGGGATGGGAGAGAGGGATGGGAGAGGTCAAGAGGTAGCTAGAGCAGCAGGGCAACAGGAGAGAGGACAGATGGTGGATGGGTCCGCAGAGTAGCAGGAGAGGGTGAGGAGGAGGATGAAACCAAAGAGGAGAGCCGAGGTGGAGATTGAGGTAGATGTGGATATGATGGATGGGAGAGATGAGGAAAAGGAGGAGTCAATGGATATGGATATTCATAATATTCCATTGGCCACCGTGTCACCTATAGCAGAGGATCTGTTTATACTGTTGAGAGGTGCCATGGCAAGATTACAGATCATTGAGTAGAGACTAAGAGATGTAGAGGCTTCAAGATGTAGACTAGAGGTACAAGTGAGCATGTTGCTAGCAAAGGTGGCTAGCATGCAGGCAGAGGGCAAGAGGGTTTTCAAAGATGTAGCCGATGCAATGTCACAGCATGAGGAATTACAAGTATAGAGGGATAGTTTTCTAGTTGAAGTGCACTAGCTATGAGTAGAGGTGACTCAACTTGAGGGATATGTATCCAAAGAGCATGAGGAGGGGGTAGTGGTGAGATGGGAGTGAGATAGACTAGAGGAAGTGGTGATCATACTGCAAGCAAGAGGATAGAGAGAGCCTGGAGGATTGACAAAGCAGGTATCCATAGGGACCATGGCAGAAGGGGAGAAGGAATGGGATGATTTGAGGATACAGGTGGAGGGGATACTAAGAGAGAGTACTAAGCTGAGACGAGCTCCATGATAGAGTCAAAGTAGCAGATTAGACAGTGGAAGACATGGGGATGATGCAGGAGAGAGGAGGCTATGATGGTCTAAGTATAGACCTTGTAGATAGAGAGGGATGCAACATGGATATAGATGTAGGCCCTATAGGGTGAGAGAGACACAACACAGATACAGATGCAGACCCTGTAGAGGGAGAGGGATGCAGCGATGACATGGGAACAAGTTGCAAAGAGAGAGATATAGCACAAGCTAAAGCACAGGTAACACAGGGTGAGGGTAGTGAGACGGGGGCAGAGGTACAGAGATTGTAGGCATAGATACAAGTGATGCAGGCTGAGAGGGACAGAGTCACAGAGTAGGTGGCATGGATGGGGGTAAAGATAGATCAGCTGAGGTTGGCACATGATGCATGGGCACAAGAGCAGAGATCCATATGTAGATCCTAGAACAAATATAAGGGAGAGTGGGAAGCAATTAGATATCAGGTGGCAGAGTAGGATGGGTATATGTAAGAGGCTAACTATTATATAGCATCCTACTATACATCAGTTCCAAATGAGTGGCAGGTACCTCCCTACATTCAAGTGAGGCCACAGATGCCAGCCCCATCCTAGTCAAGAGGGACACATACCCATGGATATGAGAACTGGAGAGAGACTCCTCCATGCAAAAAGGGAGTGCCAGACTCACCCTAGAGATCGGATGTGGGCAGCTCACAGTATACAGCAGCAGAGAGTAGAGTTGGTCTAGAGCCTTGTATTTTTACCTTATGTGATGTTATATGGAATGGATGTATATTTTGGTTATATGATGGACATTATTATGGACCATGTTATAGACATTCATATTTTTATTTTTATATATGATATGTGACAGCCTTTATTGATACCATGTGATGTACATATGATGGACGATGTTATTTATGCATATGTGTATGTTGATGATTTTGTTTATGGATGATCATTATGAGATGATGTATGTTAATGTTTATATGTATGACAACTAACATGTATGATGTAGGATGGGATGATTGATTAATGACTTGATATGCTATGGATATGGATCTGACAATTTGTGATGTAGGTGGCAATGTATGCAGTGTGCTAATGATATGGCCTAATATGAAAATGAATAGATAATGAAATGAATTTAAGATGCTTAGAATAACCAAATATGATTAATCTAAACAACTTAAAAGAAATATGAGATGGTAATGCATATGAGATGAAATGTAATGAACTTATAATGTGGGATGAGATGCAATTAAATTTCTTACAAACACTAATGGATAGATGAAATGCAATGTGGATGGTAGATGAACTTTGTTTATGATCATGCTTGCTTTAGCTTATACAAAATAAAGGTGTGTGATATGTCACAGAGACGGCCTAACATGAAATGAAATGAATCATGAAAATTTGTGTCAATAAGGACTTGCATAGTAATGAGGGTAGGTGGTAGGCGTATTGTTGGTTTAATGGCAAGTACTTTCCCTATAATAATTATAAAATTAAGGGAAGATGGGTGTGGAATTGCACCTGTCAAGAACTATAGGTATCCCGAGAAGAATGGGAGATGGAAAGTGAATGTTTGCACAACCAAAATCATAGGTCATAGGTCAGGTATGAATGTAATGTAATGGAATTGATCATGAAATGCAATCCTAATACAATTTTCCATCTCATAACGCAATCACCTATAAAATTTAAGCTCAAACGGACACCCGAGTCAAAAGTTACTGCCTCCAGAAGTTTCGGCACAAAAATAAAAATTCTCAAAATGAAGTCTAGGTGATTGGGATGGATGATTTGATGCTATATATGGGCTTTAATGATGTTCTAAGTGGCACTTATGTGATTTTGGTGATGGAACAATGATTTTCAGAAAAGTGTTGATGATGGGCAAATGGGTGCTCGGAATAGATGAATGACTCTCAGAATGAGCAGAGAAAGATTCAAAATAGATGAACGAGTATTGAGAACAAGTGAATGAGTGCTCAGAATTAGGATTGAATTGAAGCCTAAAATGATTGGAGGATGTGATTGGATGAAAGAATGGATAGAGATATAGGGAGGGGGATGGGAGAAAGATTTTAGGGGGGTGGGGAAAATAGGGCGCGCCGCCGCACAAAGGGGTGGATATGCCCTTGGCTGGGGCAGACACACCTCGGAAGGGGGCGGAGCTGCCCCAAGCTAGGGCGGACACACCCCAGGCTAGGGCGGAGCTACCCCGGGTTGGGGCGGACATGCCCCGGGAGGGGGTGGAGCTGCCCCGGGCTGGGGTGGACACGCCCCAGGTAGGGGCAGAGTCACCCGGGTGTTAGGGTGGAGCCACCCCGAGTTGGGGTGGAATCACCCCGGCAAGGGGGCGGACACGCCGTGGGAGCTGGGGCGGAGCTGCCCCGAGCAGGGGGTAGACACACCCTCGGTAGCGGCAGATGGGGGATGGGGGGATAGGAATATAAGGATTGGGAGATGAACTTCGTTTGTGATCATGCTTGCTTTAGCTTATACAAAATAAAGGTGTGTGATATGTCACAGAGACAACCTAACATGAAATGAAATGCATCATGAACATGTGTGTCAATAAGGACTTGCATAGTAATGAGGGTAGGTGGTAGGCATATTGTTGGTTTAATGGCAAGTACTTTCCCTGTAATAATTATAAAATTAAGGGAAGATGGGTGTGGAATTGCACCTGTCAAGAACTATAGGTATCCTGAGAAGAATGGGAGATGGAAAGTGAATGTTTGCACAACCAAAATCATAGGTCATAGGTTAGGTATGAATGCAATGTAATGGAATTGATCATGAAATGCAATCCTAATACAATTTTCCATTTTTAGAGCAGTGATTTTTTCTATAGCATAAGACACTAGGTACCATGGTATGTAAACTAAGGAAAATTAGCCTCTAATGCATAAAACAAACGCAACAAACAAGAAGGCTATCCCAACACCCCAAAGTCATGAAGAGCTTGGTCAAGCTAGATATTGGCTTAACCACAAGCACAAAAGGATTCCCCAGCATAACACAAGAATTCAGGGATCTTGGTCAGTACCAGGTGGGACAACCAAGAAGATAGAAACACAGAAAAAAGATCAAGATATGCCCCTATGTTAACCGATCAAAACACACGATAAATATGATGGATCATGGTGGCCTTAACAAGCTATGATAGGGAGCTCAAATGATAAACAAAAGCCAAAAGTATCAAAAGATAACAATCAATTTCAAATTTTCATTTGCCATAGGATCAAGAGGACAAATGGGGTTGATGAGGTCTGTTAGGAAGGATGCATCTTGTTGAGACCAAAGATAGATACTAAACTAAAAGATCAATCATGACGTGGGAGATTCTGAAACTGATTGAATATCATGATACAAGTGGATCTCATTTGTGAGGAACTAGCTAGATAAGGACATACTTGGCAACATGACACAAAACGTGAGATACAAGACTAACACACCCTAACAACCTAGGGGCTCGGGGACCAATCAAAGATTAGCCTTGCCTACATGAAAGTGAAAAGCCCTCGTAGTTCAAGAAAAGAATATGGATAAAATAATAAAGAGGACTAATGAAGATGAGCGATAGAAAATGACAACCAAGAAAGAAAAATAAAACAAATCGCCACCCTGGATCAAAAGATCGACCTTTCCTACGTGAAAGCACAGGGGAAATGTAGTTCAAAAAGGACAAAAGATGAACCAGGGACAAGAGCACAAAGGGGACAATGAAGACCACAAAGGATGTCCAAAAATAGGATGGATAAAATGCCCCGAGGGAAGATCAAACAACTAGCCTTGCCTACATGAAAGTGCAAGGGAAATGCAGTTCAACAAAGATGAAAAGACCAACATGACCAGATGAGATCTAAATGGAGATTGACATGATGGAGGAAGCTAGATGGACACAAAGGATTGGCAAGATGACAAGACTGGCAACACAAGCTCAGATTAGGATAAAATCTCAAGATGATAGATAGCGGATGAGGTTTGTCCAATGCTCAACCAAAATATACCAAGCGACTGGATGAAAGATGTGGATGAAAGGATGAGATCAGGATGGATGGAAGCATCAAATAACTAGGATGCAAGGTAGATAATGATTAATCCCTTTACAAATGGTGCTTATGACCAAGTTTTCACCAAATGTACTTATCCAAAGCACGACCAAGGGTGGTTTTCACCATAGGATGAATTATTTATCTTTACTATTTTTGGAAAAAAATTATAATTTTTCAATTTTTTTGTATTTTTGACAATTTTCTACTTTTTTTGTATTTTTTTTATTTTTGTAGGATAGGATACCCCAACTGATTTAAGTGTAGAAATTTTTCAAGTGCATGATGTTAATTGGCTCCTCTAGTGAATCTTTTTCAAGTGTATCTAGTCTGTAGGCCCCTGATCCATATTTTGCGGTGATGACATAAGGACCAAGCCAATTTGCTTCAAATTTTCCCTTCTTTTCTCGGTCTTGTTGAGTGCGTTGATTCTCCTTGAGGACTAAATCACAAATGTTGAACTGGTGAGGATGGACCTTCTTATTGTAGCTTCTTTTCAGATGATTCTGGTAGGCTTGAAGGTTATATGCTTTGATCCTTCTTTCATTAAGGATTTCTAGTTGGCTGAGTCTTACAACTCAAGCATCTTCATCACTGATAAGATTCTTCAGGGAGATTCCCAGTGATGGGATTTCTACCTCAATCGGCAAGATGGATTCAACACCATAGATGAGAGAATATCAAGTGGCGCTAGTAGGGGTGCAAAAGGAGGTGTGATAGTCCCAAAGGGCAGGATGGATGTGAAGGTTCCAATCTCAACCAGTATTATTGACCACATTTTTAAGGATCTTAATGAGGGTTCTATTGGTGGCTTCCACCTGACCATTACCCTAGGGTTAATAAGGCATAGACCAATGATGTTGGATATGAAAGGTGTCACAAAGGTGTTTCATAGCTTGGTTCTTGAAAGGCTTTCCATTATCATAAATGATGGTTGATGTTATTCCATATCTATAGAGAATATGGAAGAGGATAAACTTGGAAATTTGAGTTCTTGTGATATGTGAGAGTGGAATTGCTTCCACCCACTTGGTGAAGTACTTAGTTGTGGTATGATGAAGGTATGGAAATTAGAGGATAGGGAATATATCTTGTCGATTAGGTTGAAACCCCACTAAGAGAAGGGCCATGGTACTGTACGAGGCTGCAGGTCCTATGCTGGAGAATGTATCAGATTGGTGTGTTGTTGACAGGGTAAGCACTTCTTGATGAATTCACAAGAATCATGTTCTAATGTAGGCCATTAAAAATTTTCTCGAAGAATTCTCTTAGCTAGGGCCATGTCATTTGAGTGGGCCCCATGTACACCACTATAAATTTCCATTAAAATGGTGTGGGATTTAGTCTCGTTCAAACATTGGAGGAGCGTTCCATCATACCCACATCGATAAAGTGTATCACCTACAATGATGTAATGGGATGTTCATTGGATGAAATATTTTCTTTGATTGTGTGTGAGATTAGGAGGTAAGATGTTGTCATGACGGTAGTTGTTGATATCATGGTACCAAGAGGATGTGGGACCTACAATGTTACACACCATCTCACTTTCAGGGATATCATATGTCGAGATTAAGAGTTGTTCAATGAGGAACTCACACTATGTTTTGTCTTTGGGCATGCCAATTAAGGAACCAATGGTAGTCATGGCATCTGTTCCTTTTTTTTGGACTCTTGGAATATGATCAAACCGGATGGAAGTGAAATACTTCTTGAAGTCATCTACCATGCATTTATAGGGCAATAGCTTATCATCTTTTGTGAGGAACTGATCATTGACCTATTTGATGATTAATTGAGAATCACCAAAGATTCTGAGGTGAGTGATATGCCATTGGATTGATATTTTAAGGCTAGTAAGAAGAGCTTCATATTCAGCTATGTTGTTTGTGCATGGAAAGAACAATCTGAATGACTTCGGTATATAATCCCCTTGGGGGGTGACGAGTAAGATTCTTGCCCCTGATCCATTGTGTGTGTACGACCCATCAAAGTATAGTGTCCATGTGGCTACTTATGTTACTGTGAAGACTCCATTAGGAAATTATGTTGTTAGAGGTAAGGCATCTACTGGGGGAGCATATGCCAGTTGATCAATTATCACTTGTCCTTTAATAGCTTTCTGATCCACATATTCTATATCAAATTCACTTAGAAGCATGACCCACTTAGTTGTGCGACCAGTTATAATTGTCTTGGATAACAGGTATTTGAGTGGATAGACCTTGGAGATGAGCTTTACTGGATGATTGAGCATGTAATGTCAAAGTTTTTGTAAACTGAAAACCATGGCTAGGCAAGCTTTTTCCATTGGGGAATAGTTGAGTTCATAACCCACTAGGGTTTGACTAATGTAATAGATTGCTCTTTCCTTTGATGACTCATCGTGTTGTGCCAGTAATTCCCCCAATGCCACTAAAGTAACCAAAATGTACAACAGGAGTGGCTTACTAGGAATTGGTGGGCGAGCTAAATACTCTTTGATTTTTTCAAAGCCGAGTTGACACTATTGGTTCCACTTAAAAGCAGTATCCTTCTTTAGGAGATGAGTGAATGACTGACACTTGTCGGCTAATTGAGCAATGAATCACCGAATGGATTGTAACTTACCTTGTAGGCTTCTTAATTTTTTGAGATTGTGTGGTGGAGGCATATCCGTAAATTCCTTGACTTTCATTGGATCTACTTCTATACCTCTTCTAAAGATAGTGAAACCCAGTAGTTTGCCTGATGTGACCCCATAAACACATTTCTTAGGATTTAGCCTTAGCTTATACTACTCTAGATGCTCAAAGATCTTCTTGAGTACTAGAGGATGTTCTTCCCTTGTTCTTGATTTCCCTAATAGATCATCAACATAATCTTCTATTATTATATGAATGAGATCATGGAAGATAACAGTCATGGCTCACTAGTAGGATGCTCCCACGTTCTTGAGACCGAAAGGCATGACATTATAGCAGAACGTGCCCCATGGTGTAGTGAAGGTTGTTTTATGTTGGTCTTCAAGTGCAATTATAATCTAATTGTATACAGAGAAGCCATCCATGAGGGAAAGCATTTCATGCCCTGTAGTGAGTTCACCCAACATGTCGATGTCTAGCAAAGGAAAATCATATTTGGGACAAGCCTTATTGAGATCATGGAAGTTTGTACATACACTAGTAGCATCATTTGGTTTGGCTATGGGCACTACATTTGAGAACCACTTTGAATAGTCAATGGGCCTTATAAATCTAGCATCCAATAGCTTCTCTAATTATTTCTTAACCAGTAAGGCCACTTGGGGGTGCATTTTATGAAGCTTTTTCTTGAAAGGCTTAGCATCAGGACGTATGTCTAGATGATGTACTACTAAGGTGGGATCAAGGCTTGGCATGCCTGAATATGTCTATGCAAAATTGATGATGCCTTCTTTGAGAAGCTTGGCGATGGTAGAATGTTCTTCCTGTGAGAATGATTTGGCTACATATGTAATTTTAGGATCCTCTTCAGTTACCAAATTTATTTCCTATGTTTCTTCGCTGAGGATGGAGGATCATTTAGATAACTGAGTTCCTATAAGGGGAAGATGAACATCCCCATCTTCTAGCACCTCATCGAGGTTTTTGCTATCAGATACACCCTTTGTTTTTACTTTTTCTAGGTCAAGAAGCACCTTGGGGATGTTTTCGCTAAGTGACCTTTTTTTATTTTTCTTCTTTTTAATTTTGTAGTTAGGGTGTTCATCTTCCCCAAATCCCATAAGATGTACATACTAATCCATTGTGGGAAAGTTATCGATAGGTGTGCTACCATGTAGGTCTGAATCTATGAGTTCAAGATGTTTATGAGATAGGCTAATGGTGCAGATGTATAAACAGTCGAACATGGAAGAGAGGTCAGTGTGATCTACATCATCATATGTGTGCATGATGGATTCCTCCTCTGGTATGTCTTCAAGGAGACTGTTACTCTCACTGACGTTGCTAGAGGCACTAGATGGTGCTATATGTCCCTTTTGTATTGTGGCATGACCTGGGCCAGAGTATCTTGGTCTTATTGTAGCCTCAATATGGTGTTTCCTTGCTCTTCGGTGCCAAGGCCTCCCCCCTAATAATTGTACTTCTCTACAAACTTAGAGGTCCAAGGATAGTTCTCCTAGAAATATTCTTTCAAATGAGGGGAGGAATTAGGTTCCTCATGGTAGACCCATTGGCTTATGTCATCTTCTGGTGCATCTTTTCTTAACCTAGGAGAGCAATAAGTATTGGTTCCCACATTCTTGGAGCTCAAAGTGATAGTTTTTTCTTATGGTTTCTATGTAGACTGTGAAGGTTGGTCATATGTGTGTGGTGAGGGTGGCATAGTTGCCACGTTCAATATTGTGTCCATCTCATATTCACCACATCCCTTGTTAATGATTTGGACTTTAGTAAGGGTGGGATCAGATGTGGATGATGGAGTGGATGAAGTGGTGGCTAATGCGGTGGTAGATGATTGGGATGATGATGTCTGTGGCGGTCACATTTCCACTCCAGGACAATAGTGGGAATGAGGAAAATATGCTTCTAATACATGGAAATATTCAAATGGTTGGGGATCCACATGTATGGTAACTTCTACCCCATTGAATGGTAATTTTATAAATTGATGGTATGTGGACGGAATGAATTGCACGGCATGAATCCATGGATGGCCGAGGAGGAGGTTATAGGGGAGTTCTAGATCAAGGACATGACAAGTAGTGTATTGCACAACTAGACCAACCTAGATCAAAAGACATATTGTTCCTTTAGAATCATGCTTTGCATTATCATACGCCTTGATTGTTATGACCTGATTATTTAAATCAGCATCAGTGTATCCTACCTGTTTTATGAATTTCAATGTACAAAGGTTTAGGGCAGAACCATTATCTACCAAGACCCCTTTTACTTTGTAATGGTTTACCAAGACCTCTAGATGGAGGGGACAGTTATGATTGGAGTCAATGCAAGTCATGTCATTTTGGCTAGAACCTAGTTGATAGATTGTTGAGAAGAGTCCTACCAATGCCTGGAATTGGGTAGGGTCTATGTCATTAGGGACTTGGGTGTCCCGTAAGGCCTTATTTAGGATTCCTTGGTGGGCAGGGGAAGACTTAAGAAAATCTAGAATGGATATCTGTGTCGAAGTCTTTTTGAGATGGTGAAGAATGTTGTATTGAGAATTCATAGGATGCAGCTTGGTAGATGTGGAGGCTCCAAGGACTGTGATGTGGGTTTGATGGGTGGTAACAACACATTGAGGATCCTTTCCTTTTACGCGTATCATAGATACATGTCGTTCCACTTTTTCAATGTGCATGATGAGACCTTCATAGTTAAGTGGTACATTTTTGTAACTGATGTTATTAGCACTATTATTCTGATTGTTGTTGTTGCTAGGTCTTAGGTTTGAGTTTGACATGTTAGGGCTTTGATTATGCTTCGAGAAAGCATTTTGATATATTTGTAATTGAGCATTGGATGATGGCATCGTGTTGGCATCCACATGTATGTCACCCCAATCAATAAGATCCTACATGTACGTCTTCATACCTTGACACTTATTTAGTGTATGCCCTTTAATTCTATGGAACTCACAATATTCATTTTCTTTAAAAAAGTTTGGTTTGGGTTTGGATTCACCAAGAGGCTTAATCACAGGATATGCAATCGGGTAATTGGCTTGCAGGAGTCTGTTAAAAATGACACTTAGGGTTCTCCTAATTGAGTGAATTGATGCTTGTTACCCCCTTGATTGTTTTGATTGGATTGTTGGGATGGACGAGGTGCCCCTTGAGGAACTGATATGGCATTACGCATTGGCTGTTGAGGAGGAGCATATTATTGCTTTTGGGAAGCATTGTCCACTTGGACATGTCTAGTGTCAGTGACACCATCATTGAAAACATTTTTTTTCCAATAACGAGGTTTGTCTCCAGATGATTTCTCCTTATCAAAATTATATATTTTGACTAGCCCTTTGACAATGAGGGCTATCTCAAGAATAGGACCTTTCTCCATGATTTCAGCAAAGGTTGTGACACAATGGAGTCTAAAGTTGTGGGCCATGTCAAGATGGGAATTTTTTATGAATAGGGTGACCATGTCCTTTTCCTATAATGGGGATTTCATGTGACTAGCTAGGGTTTTCCATCTTTGAAGATAGCTTGCAAAGGTTTCTCCCTCATGCTATTTTTCCTTGAGGAGGTCTAGTGTATTGGTATCCTTCTCTAGATTGAAGGAGAAGTGGGAGACAAACTCTTATGAAAGCTGAGCAAAGGACTTGATAGATCCTTTCTTAAGACCCATAAACTAGTCAAGAGCTATTCCTTGTAAAATCCTAGGGAACAGTCCCATGAGGTAATTTTCATTATGCATGACTTCTTGACAGTGGACATAGAACTCTTGAAGGTGAGCCTTGGGATATTTGGTTCCTTTATATTTATCAAATTTTAGCATTTCAAAATACTTTGGGAAATGAACTAATGAAATAGAAGGATCAAACAGATAGGGAAAACTGTCCTCAAACTTGAATGATTGTTTATCAGTCCCAACTTGTAAGTCCTTTAACGCAGCTTTGACTTCTTCCAGATCTTGATTGATAGGTGTTGTGGGAGTCGAATTGGATGAACTAGATGGATTGTATGGAGGATACTGTTGATATGATGAGGATGGTGTTGAAGTAGCTAGATCATAAGAGGGCTGAGTTGTATATGGAGGAATTTGTTGGTACTAATTGGTGTAAGAGGATTGAGGATTGGCATAAGGTAGATAGGAGGATGACAGATTTTGATGGTAACAGGTGGAAGCCACTTGCTGGTATGGTGGTTGTTGTTGATAGTATGAAGAAGATAGAGTGTCATGCTGGTATTGTGTGGCAGCTTGATAGTATGATGATGTGGAAGCCCCTTGTTGGTAAGGTGGTGTTTGTTGATAGTAGGAGGTGGATTGAGCACCCTGTTGATAGGGTGGTTGTTGTTGTGTATAGGACATGGATGAAATACATTGTTGGTATGAAGGTTACTACTAAACATAGTATGGATTGGACTGGTAATTGTATTCAATGTTGGGTTGTTGTGTAGTATACAGAGGTCATTGTTGTGGATTAGATTCTTGTTGGTATGGATTTTTGTGTGATTACAAAGGATTAGTGTAAGGTGGTGGTTGAGTCCGTGGGGGATTCTGAGCAGTCACATGAATGTTTTGATTAGGATTGGATGCAGCAGCATAAGCGGTGTATGTACTAGACGGGTGGTAAAGATATTGTGTGAGAGGATTCCATTGCATTTGTGTGGGAATGTGTGTATGATGGGGTGGTTGTTGTTGTGGTGGTTGTTGATATAGTGGGCAAGATGGGATATGTTGTTGTTGTGGGACTATTATAGAAGCATTATGGGGTGGTCGTGGCGATTGTGATGCAGTTTGTGTGACTTGATGTGGGGGTTGTGTAGGAATGGTAGTGTGTTGTTGAGGAATTGAAACATTTTTCTTTGGAATGGTGACGTTTTGTTGTGGGATAGTGACATTTTATTGTGGAGGTTGTTGATGGGGTGGTTGAGATGAAATAGTAGCAACAATAGCTTGTTGTGGTGGTGCTTGCATCATAGTGGATTGATGCGAATTAACGAGAGGTTGTTGAAAAATAGGGATATTACCTTGAGGTGGTGGTAGTAGATTACCAGTAGGTGTAGGTCCTGGAGGTGGCATCAGTGCAAGAAGTGGAGTACCCCAGTGTTAACAGGTGGTTGACCATGATGTTGAGGTGAAAGTGGTGGAGCAGATATAATATTCTACGGTATGCCATAGCCATAGGGATCATTAGGATCAGGTGGTGTCATAGAGGCAGCAGATGGAAAGTGAGGATAACTGGCAACTTGATGGACTATAGCATTCCTAAACTCAAGATGATACCAATTGTCTATAGGTGGACCTTTGGGAACATACAAATTTCCTAGAACATTTTGCAAAGTCTGCGGGTCTTGAGGTGCATGGGGTGATCCCACAATAATGGGTTACAATTTTTGGCCAAACTTGACATTAAAATCAGGATTTTTCACCAGACATTCACTTTCTTACACCTATAGTAGCTAAACCATTAAGGTTTTGAAGATGAATCAAACTAGTTATTTATTAGATATTTTGTGTAGATTCTAATTAAATTTTTTAAAAAAAATTTAAAAATAAATTGTGAATCATTTTATGTAATTTTTAATAACTTATTTTTTCTACTAATCAACATTTTTAAAAAGTGATGTTCACTTCGATGCACATAACTTTTTTATATAGATAGGATACAATTCTGATTTTTAAAATGCAATTTTTTCACACCAATATCTAGGGGATGGATATTTTTTCATAATTTTTTGTTACATTTTTTTTTTAATTAATTTTCCAAGTCAGCGTAATTATAATTTGGACAGAGGTGTACTTCGACAAGCATAACTTTTTTTGTATTCATTTGAATTAACTTATTCTTTTTTTGTTGGAATAAGAACATCAATACCTAGGGCACATGTATTTTTTAGAATTTTTTGTCTATATTTTTCTATTTTTTCGTATGTGTGAAATAAAGAACTTGATGTTCATTGAAAATCCTACATTCACAAGAAATAAGAAATAAATATAATAATCAAATTAAACATATTTAAAATTATATTTTTTAGGAAGCTTATAATAAGGGCTACAGGCTTAAAAATCATAAATTTTAAATGAATTCATTTGATCACTCAAAAGATAAATCAAAAGTGGTTTTTTATCAGCATTTTGATAGGTGTAGAGGAGACTTGATTATAGGTATGGTTTAAATCTAACAAGGTTCTATCCAAGGGGGTTTGATCAATCCATCTTTAATTAAAATAATTTAAATGGAACCTTTAATTTCATAAATCATTGAATTTTCTAAAAATATGTGATTTCAGGCAAAAATCAGGATGTCCCAAAAAGTGTAACCCATTATTGTGGCAGCACCCCATGAAGAGTCAGGGCACCGGTATATTGTGATATATTAAAGTCGGGTGGTGGTTTGACCCCTTTCATGATTAGAGTAGCGAGAATCTTATCCCCAAACTCATTGAGGAGGCGATCTTTCATTTGAACATTAGTGGGATTGCTTAGGTATTCATTGACTGTGACTTTGGGTTGATTGACCATGTTTCAATCTCTGGGCAGTGAGGTGTTTTGGACGTAAGTATTGGACTATGACGATGCACCATTATGGGGATCTTGAGGGATATTTGTACCATTGTTGGGATCTTGTAGGATGTTTGTAGTGTTGTTGGGATCCTGAGGGATATTTGGCTGGAAACCTTGGCATTGTTTTCCTGCCATTTTTTTCTTGGCTTGTGATTGAGTCTGAATGGGCATGAAAATGAAAAACTACTATGTGACTAAGATGCATGATTAAACTCTAGGATGCAATTCCTAAATGATGATTGAAGGATTGATTTGGTTGGTTAGTGGATCAGCTGATTGGATGGTTTGATAAGGATGAGATTAGATTAGATTGATAGATTGGATGAATGGATAAGAATTATATTGGATTAAATTGAATAAGGTTGGTTGATGAAACGATTGATAAGTTTGGATGATTGGATAAGATTGGATGATGGAAGGGATTATAAACCAGGTTCAGAGATCACCCTAGGTGACTTAAGGTGTTGATTGATTGGATTAAGGATGGGTAGATGATTGTGGCACTAAATCTAACTTGAGTTGGAAGTGGATTGATAAGGTCAAATGATGATGATTGACTCAGGACAGATGGCAATCCTAAGCAAACATTGTACGATGATGATTGATTTCACACACATAGTTCAATTTGGATAATGACTTCAAATGAAGTTCAGAGGATTTGGATTGAGAAAATGATGAGGGATATGCAACCTAGAGATGCTTTATGGTGTACCTATATGATTTGGATGATGTAGGTGCAAATTAGGGGTGAACAAAAGATGCAGAATGACTGGATAAAGATCAGACTCATCTAACCACGGTGTAGGATTGCCCAAGTAGGGGGCAAGGTCACCCAATTGGAGGTTAGGTTCACCCAACTAGAGGTTAGGTTCGCCCAGCTTAAGGTCAAGTTTGCCCAATTAGAGGTTAGGTTCGCCTAGCTGGAGATTAGGTTTGCCCAAGTTTAGGTCAAGGTCGCCCAACTGGAAGTCAAGTTCACCCAACTAGATGTTAGGTTCGCCCATCTAGACGTTAGGTTTTCCTATTTGGAAGTCGGGTTTGCTTATCTGGAGGTCAAGTTCACCCAACTTTGGGTTAGGATAGCCCAAGATGAGGTCAGGGTTGCCCAACTTAACTTTTAGACTTGTCTAAATTAGAAAAGAGGATCAAATGGACTATCAAAATGGGAAAACTGATGCTAGAAACGGGCAAATGGAGGCTCAAAATGGGTAAAGAGATGCTTAGAATGGATAAATAGAGGCTTGGGATGGGCAAACAGATGCTCAAAATGGGCAAATAGATGCTCAGAATAGGGAAACGGGGGATCAGAATGGGTAAACAAATGATTGGAATGGGCAAACAAATGCTTAGAACAATTAAAAAAATGCTCAGAATGAGTAAACGAATGCTTGGAACAGGGAAACAGATGCTCAGAGTGGGAAAAAAGATGTTTAGAATGGGTAAACAGATGCTCAGAATGGGGAAACAAATGCTCAGAACAGGCAAAGAGATGCTCAGAACGGGGAAACAAATACTCAGAATGACTGAATGGAAGGAAAAATTGGTTGTTCAAGGTGCAAAATCACCCAACTTGGGGTAGGGTCACCCAACTCAGGGTAAGGTCGCCCAACTTGGGGTAGCTTCACCCAACTTAAGGTAGGTTCACCCCTATTCAGGGCAGGTTCACCTAATTGGTGAAAACATAGACAATTCTAATAGAATAGGCTAAGAAAGGACTGAGACAAAAAGCAGGCTCACCCCTATTCAGGGGAGGTTTGCCCATGTTCAGGGCAGGGTCGCCCCTGTTCAGGGAAAGGTTGCCTTTGTCAACAAACCTGAACTTGAACTAGGTGAAAACAACTATGGAAAATGACCAAAAAACACAACAAACAATAAGAAAAAGGTAAGGACGACTTGACTCAATAGAAATTCTCTGGTTTCACACAAGAAAGATAGTTCAAACAACACAATCCTAAGATTAGTATGAAGGGTATGGCCAACACAGTCATCTAACTAGGCTGAACAAGGCAACTTGGGAGTCCTCGATATATGCTCAGTACGTGAGACACAACTGTGAACACCAATCCATCACAGGGATGAGTTAAGAACCCCAACGAGGTACTGAAGGCTCAGATTAACTCTTCACGTCTATCTAGGTATCACCCTACCTTCGACGCTCCACCTAACATGACGTGACTGGATTGAGGTATAGCTTTGGCTCTCCCCCCTTTGTATACCCCACCGGTACATGTGGTTGGGATCGTCCCTTAGGGTGATGAAATCCCCAAGTAGGTCCCACTAAAAAGAGAACACTAACTGTTGTTGGCTACTCCCCAAGCTCACACGAAGTACAAGGGGAAATATTGAATGATGTAGCACCCATTGGGTAATAAAAAGGACAAAGTAAGCTACAATTTATTGTCACCTAGGATCGTTCAA
The DNA here is from genome assembly GCA_007258455.2 of Sequoia sempervirens. NCBI lineage: Eukaryota > Viridiplantae > Streptophyta > Pinopsida > Cupressales > Cupressaceae > Sequoia > Sequoia sempervirens. The sequence goes on along the minus strand of VDFB02281492.1, from coordinate 389,229,209 downwards.
TGGCACAAGGGGATTGGATACATCAATAGCTTACTTTACAAACATAGCACACAATATATTTGACTTCCCCTAGTTAAACTATGTGCCTAAGTTGTATGAAAAATAAAAGTCAAACTATCTAGCTAATAACTAGGCTTATTCATCCTGCAACAAATATGTTAGAAGTTTTATCCTTTGGTCTTCACTAAGTGTGAAACAAGCTACACAAATATTAGTAAAAACTAGCACAATCACCAACAGGATGAGTTAGGGGGTCAGTATTAATCAAAATATTAGAAAATAGACTCTGAAAATGACTTTTAAACCACTATTTTACCTCATAGACACCTCTATTTGGGTCAGGTTTTCCCTTGTTTAGGGAAAGTTCGCCCCTGTTTAGTGCAGGTTCACCTCTATGCAGAAAATAGGGGGTAAAATTTGTTGTTGTCTTTCAGATGGACAAATCTGCAGGGCAGGGTCGCCTCTGTTCAGGTCAGGGTCACCTGTCTTGGGGCAAGTTCACCTATCCTAGGGTAGGTTCATCCCTATTCAAAGTAGGGTCACCCCTGTTTAGGGCAAGGTCACCTCTATGTAACCTAAACCTACAAAATATCAAAAAACAACAAACGTGAAAGCAAAAAGACCCATCTATGGGTCCCACCGAGCATGCCAAAAATGTGATTAGTGATATTCTCCCATCCTAAATGATGCAAAATAGAATGCAAAAGAAGGAAACAACACTTTACACCTCAAGATTGGGCTATGTTAAACTCAAACAAAATAAGGATAAGAAAAGCAGATTTATACCTTGTGTGAGTTGCTCCTTGGTTGGCCCTTTGATAGTTGATGGTGTGTGTGCTCCTTAATGTCAAAATGGACTAGACAATAGATGCAAAATGATCTAGGTGAGATGAGGAATGCAATGAGATATGTGGATAGTTGGATTGATGAATACAAATGCAAGTGAGGAAATCTTGAAAACATGCAACAATGGAGGTTTTGTGAAGCCCAAAATGCAAGTGTGAGAGCTTCAAAGTTGGAAATGTGAATGTGATGAATGGAAATGTGATCGTATTATGTGAGAAAATCTTTCATTTTAGAGGAAGAATCTTTAGCAAAATGAATGGTCAATATCTTGCCAACATAGGTAAGATGAAGAGTTATGGTGAATTGAGGACTCACAAACCCTCACATCTTGCCATATGGAGAATGAGATGTCACAAGGACAAGTGAGTTGAAAAAGGGACATGTGAGGTAGAGGTACTTGTAAGTACCTTGGGATTAGGGGAATATCTCCTTAAAAAGGACTTTTTTATCCCCATATGAGGGTGATGGTGACAAGTGAAGAATTTTAGAAAGTCCTCTCTTATCATCATGGGGATGAGAGAAGTTATTGGGGGAATAAACGTGAATTTAAAATTCACATGATTAGGAGTTGTCTAGAGGATAAAACAAGTTCCTCATAAAAGAGGTCCTTGTCCCATGTAAGTGATGTGACACATGAGACCCACATAGGGAAGAGGAGAACCTTGGATGAATAAATGTGAATTTTTAATTCACATGGGGAAGAGATCAAGGCTAAATAAAGAAAGCACTTATGAAAGGTTGATTTGGAGGACATGCCAAAGATGGCATGTGATTAGATTAAGGTTGTGCAAACAAGTGATTAACAAGATTAATGGAAGATTAGAAGCAAGTTGGAAGATGTGGGAGATGTGACATTAATCCTTATTAAAAATGTGCACATCCTAATCATGGATTAATTAGACTAATCTAGATTAGAAGAAGGTTATGGAGGATGTGACAAGGAGAGAGAAAAAGAGGAATTTAAAATTGATTTAAATTACAAAAAGGCTAAATGACTAAATTAAATAAATTGATGTATTTATTTAATTTAGGGAAATGATGAAAGGTAAAGTATTTAATTATAAAATCAAATACTTTAGGAATCTTAGGGAAAGGGGAAATATTAATATTTATGAAATAGGCGGATGAAGGAGATGGGTTTGACCATATGAAAGTGGTCAAATTTGGATGTCTACAATATGTAAAATCAGCCCCAACGAAGAAGAGAATTCTGCAATTTTTCTTTTCATCATCATGCAAAAAGGATTACATAGAAGGTTAGAAGCATATAAACATTATTGGAAAATAGGTTAAGCAGTATCATTATGACAATTACATAATTTCCATTAGCACCACTTGCTACCTTAAATATGAAGACTACTAACTAGATTGCTCATATGTTCATGATGGGGATCCGTTCAATCTCTAAGTCTCCGCTCAAACCGGTCATGGTGGGGTGAAAATTGATCCCAGCCAAGTGGATACAAACCCTATCCACCCCTCCAATCAGATTATGTGGCCCGTGGTGAGAGAGAGAGAGAGAGAGTTGTCATTCCAACCCTTAAGCTTATGTGCAGATATGGCATCCTAGTGAACCTCTTCTCAAGGTGCACCTAACAATAATAAGCTTATAATTCCTTTAGCAAATATAGGGATTACGCAAGGGGTTATTTCTTCCTACTTTAGCTTGTTGGGAGTCTACCTTCTTGTTGTCCATCTATTAGCTAAGCAAACTAAGGTAACCATTTTTGGTTTAGTTGCTCCTAGACTAATGACCATCTCGAGCATAGTACTATTTCTAGACTCTTGTCCATCTTGAGCATAGTGTTTCCCCTAGACTATTTTCCATCTCGAGTTTAGTGTCACCCCTAGACCACTATCCATCTCGAGCTTAGCACTACCCCTAGACTATGGTCCATCTCAAGCATTGTACTGCCCCTAGTCTTTTATCCATCTCAAGCCTAGTACTACTCCTAGACTACTATCCATCTCGAGCAAGTACTAAACCTTAGCTCAGGCTTAGTGTTGGACTAGAAGTAGGTTCCCAACCCAAGCTTAGTAGATTCCATCTAGATTGCAGCCATGTTTGGAAAAATCACTCTTCGTCCTTTTGGGAAGAAGTTCTAATTCATTCTATCCTTTAGGAATGTTCCTAATGCATGGATTCATAAGGGCTACACTCTCATAATGTCACCGGTGAGTTTAGTAAGAATGCCCTATCAATCAACCAATCATAATAGTTATTAATAGGTGGATGGATGGATGTCTTATCAACCTACTGAGCAAATGGTAATGAGCAGATCTACCTAAGGCTAGAATCTAGCATATTATCCATTTATTTGCATAGACTTGACCAGCCCTAAAAATCAGGCCATTAAAGTTTAAAGAACAACATTATTCAAGAGAGGTTTACCAAGTTATTCAATGTAGATATATGTGAAATATATATATATATATATATATATATATATTCTCAACAAGATTGCTAGCTTCTAATGGACCTAATTTTAAGATAATTCTAGAAATAAATCATAGGCAACTTCAAGTTGTTATCTAGATACTGTACCTAGTTTCTTGTTACTGGCTAATCCTAGAGTGCCAAAGATAAAATATATTGTCCATTCCAAATTTCACAGTTTCCTTTTAACTTTTACAATACACAAATTGGAAACTATAAGAGCTGATCACTACACATTTCCAGCTAATACTTATCTATAACAAAATGCATGTTTTTCTAGTTATGCCCCATTGTATACTATACACAACATATTATGCTTATAGCCTTGATATGCAGCAGTAAAACCAACCTTAGTTTGTATCAACAAGTGACAACATCAGCCAAAATTTGTCCCAGCAATAAGTATGTACTACCAAGTGTATGTGGCAACAAGATGTATCAATTGTTTGTATGTAACAAGTTTGACACAAAAATATGTTTATACAACCAAATATATGTGACAATAAGATGTATTAGCAACATGTTTGTAACCAAAATATATGGCTATACAGCCAAGTATATGTGATAATAAGATGTATCAGCAATATGTATAAACAACAAGACTTGCCACATCAATATGTAGGTACAATCGTGTGAATTTTCCAACAATGTTTGTTTTAGCAATATGTATGTACAATAAGACTTGTCACAACAATATGTATGTACAATCATGTGAATTTTCCAACAAGTTTGTTTTAGCAATATGTATGAACAACAATACTTTTCACAGCAATAGGTATGTACAATTGTGTGAATTTTCCAACAATGTTTGTTTCAGCAATATTTATGTATGGTAGGCTTATGTCATACATCTGGTGCTTGATTCCAGATGTTGTGAAAGCATTGCATCCTTAGTAGCTAACTCACTACCAAGAACACAATACTTCCATAACATCCTAGTGTAGGTTATGCAGTTGGCATTATGCACCAAAATAAAGCAACCTTAGTGTAGGACAATACTCCTAGACGACATTAGTTTAGCTTGTGGGAAAGCTATATTACCAAATAGTTGTTATGAATAGTGGAACTATAACTGGCTATACTGATGTTAGGTCTGGCCACCAAAATAATGCCCAAAACACAGTCTTAATGGGCTTGGCAACAAGTTCACCAACTCTTTTACCCTATTTTATGCTTTCTTGTAAATCAGATTTGAAAGAACACCAATAACTCTTCTTGATAGCATAATATTTCTACACTTTACATACAACTAAGTGTCTATTTCCAGCATAATGTCTAGTAAATGATTTGGCAAAGCAAGCCCATATAGTGGTTGTGGTTGAATGGCTCAAGGGTGTTGAATATATATTTGTGTGTGTATATATATATATATACATATACATATATATATAAACTCAGTTAGCTATTAGAGAAAAAAAACCTCTACCATATTGAGAAGGATGCAAGCCTTGAGTATGAGACAACAAATCATTTCTCCAAATTCCAAATAAAATAGTATTCAATACCAAAAAGGAAATTTCTTAAGGGTTCCAACAAAAAATATTAACTATGAATAAAGAAGAAAACTTGCACCTGAGATTGAGACCCTCGAATCAACAATATTTAAACCCTAAATTGCCTCCAACACACCTTTGCTGCCACGCCCTCCTTCATCTTTTTTTCCCCAAATTCTCCTCTCAAATGAAACATAGCCAAACATTTTTAAAGATGAGATGGGCGAGTGGCATGCCATTCTAAGCTCCATCTTGCCATTTCTCTAGTTGCAGGGGTCGCCAGTCTACATTAAAAGCTCTGATGTCTTTTTTTTTTAGTCTACTTCATCACCCAACTACGTTTCTTCTTCTCCTTGGTTGATGGATTCTGATAACCTCCTTACAATGTCGTCTTCGCCGCCTTCCTCTCTCATGAAAGCATCTCCTCCTTTTTCTACGTCCTTCTCCTTCCTTTCCTGCTTTGCTCGATGATAAATCTTATTTCTTTTTTTTTACATAGTTTGATGGGATTGTTTTAATCGGCCTATTTTTTATATTTCAAGTGTATGAAAATTATAATTACATGCTTGCCACAAATTATTTTCATTTTATTATTTGTAGCTATCCCAATATAGTTTATTATTTTCTTATTTAACTTTATTTATCTCTCTTTTTTTTTTACTTTTATGTATTCATTTATTTTTAATTTGCCTTTTCATCATAAAACTTTAATAAATTTACCACTTAAGCATAGTCAAATAGTTGAAATATTTTAAGTGAACCTATTGGCTTTACTTAGCTGAACCAAATAACTATAGCAATAATATACATATATATATCAAAATCCTAGGTAGACTAAACCTCAGGATGACGAAAACCACAGGCAAGGTCTAACTATAGAATGACATGTCGTTATCTTTCTCTCAACCAACGGAACCACATAATCCACCTCACTTTGCACCCCTGGTACCTACATCCAACGACAATCCTCACACAAATACAACAACCAAATCATTAGTCCACATTAATCCAAGCATTTCATGCTTTAAATTTAAATAACATAATAAGATTGGCGATCACATTTAATAACATTGAGGTTCATATTTAACACACACACTGATACATATATCCGCTCATTAGAGTCTGAAGTTCCACCCGTAGTCTAAATTACATCAGGACTAGGGGTCATGCAAAATAATTATAAAGATATTGAGGGGTTATGACATAGTAATGTATATATCATCCATCTAATTTGTAATGTATATGTCAAAATTTCACTTTACAAACAATTTTCTACTACCCCCCTTATTTGAGGGGCCTTATATGGGTAGGGGGAACTGAAACTGCATGACTAAGAAAAAAAAATTTCCTTGTCCATACCTTGTTATTGTACTTGACATCAAATTCCCAATTTTAGAAGAACATTTTTAAAAAAATTGTGTAAGCTCTTAAGACTGAACGGGGATAAGGTGGAATACCATATGGTTGACAGTACAGTACTATATTAATAGTTAATAGCTTTTGCTATCTCAAATGCAAATTCTGTCATTACACTACACATGAAGCTGCATGGCAAAATTCATGTAATTTCATGTTCAAACATTACAGCGTTATATTTTCATGAAATAGATCTATTTATTACTTCACAATATTTTTTACAGACTATTAACTTTATTTCCTTGCAATCGCTCTCAAAAACTGCTTAAATTTCTAATGGTTTTGTTTCAGTTTCTAGCCTGTCGCAGATTTAATCTGATTTCGCCTTCATCTTTATGTTTTGAGTTTTCCAATTGTCAGCTTCACTTTTTTATGAATAGATGCTAGCATTCAGAAAGAAAAGATAGTAAGGCCTTAGTCCAGGCATTTTAATTTCAAACATTTTTGGAGGCTAAAGTTCAAGTGGTTACAGGCATGCCAGGCAAAGTTTGGTACCATGGTAAGCAGAATAATTTACCTTGGGAAGAATGTTCCTTGATTATTTCAGTTTTGAAAGAATTCTAGCCCTTCATCTAAGCGGAAATACTTGCAATTGATCTAATTCGACATGTATGTGGTTGTCTTGAGACTTCGCCTGCCCTTTCCAATTGCAATCCCATGCGCTTGTTTTAATAAATTTTTACCCCTCTTTAAATTTTTGAATTCTATGCATGCGTGACTGTTTAAACATTACCCGGCAATCACAATTCAATGGAATTCATGGAATTCATATGTGTGTGACTGCTTTGAGAATTCACGGCATCACACGTCCTCAATATGCTCTGTTTAAACATCTTCAAATATTAACCAGCAGTTACAATTGAACGAGCACATGACTGCCTTGAAACTTCCGATGCCCTCCTCAATTAGCTCTATTTAAACATATCCAGTTTGTTAATTTTAAGAACTTTTGAAGGGGTGAAATGAGCGTGACTTGAATTTGAGACCTTTTATTACCAAGAATCTCTAATAAATTACCTTATCACCTCATGTAGATGAAACATGGTAAATAGTTATCCTAATTTAAAAGGGAAAATGTTGCATTTGGCCAAATTGGACGAAATTTAAACACAGCACTGATACCTAAACTCAGGAAATGCTACAACTAAATAAATTTCCCCAACCTGAAGAATAAATTGGATGAATTGTCTGCCTCTGAGCTTTTTTCCATACACAAATCTCAGATCAGGCACTAATTAAAAATGCATCAGATTCTTTCGTAAATTTGAAATCGTTTAAATGTTATATCGAACACTATTTTCCTCTACCAATTTTCAATCATATACAGTGAAAAGATCGATGGGATTCAATCCGATGAAGCTGATACTCAGAAGCAGAAGATAAATTCCTTGATAAACACTTGTCTTTCGCACTTTTTGGAGCAATAGATCTATTTACGGAATATTTTTATGAAATAGATCTATTTATTAGCTCACAATAATTTACAGAATATTAACTTTATTTCACTGAAATCTTTCTGAAAATCTGCTTAAATTTCTAATGGTTTTGTTTCAGTTTCTAGTCTGTTGTAGATTAAGTGCTTTGACTTTTATCTTTATGTCTTAAGATTTCCACTTGTCAGGTTTGATTGTTTTCTGCTTCGAAGAATGCACATGTTTTGGCATTCACAAAGCAAAAATCTTAAGGTCTTACTCCAGGCATTGTAATTCAATTATTTTTGGGGCTTAATGATGTTCACGTGGTTGCAGATATGCCAGGCAAAACTTGGCACCATGGGAAACAGAGTCATTTAATATCTTTGAGAAGAAATATTCCTTATTTATTCCAGACTTGAAGCAATCCTAGGCCTTAATCTCAGCCGAAATACTTGTGATTAATTCAACTCAATGTGTGGGGCTGTCTTGAGACTTCCTCTGCCTATTTAAACATTACACATCAATTACAATTCAATATGAGGGTCACTGTTTAAACTTCACCCAGCAATCACAATTCATTGTGTGTGTAACTGTCTTCAAACTTTCCAGATCCTTCTCAATCGGTTCTATTTACACATTACCCAGTCTAGTAATTTTTAGAATTTTTGATGCAGCATTCAAAAATCATTGTGTGGGCGACTTCCTTGATACTTCCGTGTCCTCAATATTCCAACATCACCCAGTTTGTTCCCAATCAACTCTATTTAAATATTACCCAGAATCCTCAATTTGATGCGTGCATGACTGCCATTAGACTTCCTGTGTCCTCAATCAGGTCTATTTAAAAATCACCTAGTTTGGTAATTTAGAAATATTTCGGAGTGATGAAATGCGCCTGACTGGAACTTGGCACCTGGGACCTCTTGCTTGCAAGTTGCAGATCTAACATTCTGTCTATCACCTCATTCACATGAAGAAGTGGTAGATAACTATCATATCTTTGAAAGGGAGAAAAATAAAATTGACCAAGCTGAATGATATCCAAGCACAGCCCAATCTGTCTGATCCCTACTCCCAGGAAACACTGCAACACAATAAATTCCCTCAATCTGAAGAAGATATTCCACAGAGCTTGATACTCCGCCTCTGCCTCCAAGCTTCTTGACATACACCAACCTCAGACTAGGCACTAATTGCAAATGCATCAGATTCTTTCATAAATTTTGAAATTGTTTCAATGTTATACCAAACACTGCTTTACTTTACTCCTACCAATTTTCAATCCTATACAATGAAAAGATCGATGGAATTTCATCAGATAAAGTTGATAGTGAGAAGCAGGACATAATTTCTCGAATAAACACTTGTCTTGCACAAGATTTTTTGGAGCAAGGATTGTTTTTGAATCGGCTCGAATCATACTTGGGTTTAACCAGCACACTCTAAGCGTTGACCGTTTAGGTGGCTGGTGTGGAGCCCATTCTATCCGATCCTTTCATCAACCTTCGTTTCCGTTTCTCTTAGCAGTCATGTTAGCCGCTGCAGTCAGCAGGCAACTGCCTAGTTCCCTTCTATGATTCAAACCAAATTCAAAACCGTTCACCCCCTACGAAAGTTTTTGCAGATGCTCATAAAGAGTTTGATCACATTACAGAAAAGAAGCCTCTCATGGAATATTGATATTGCAGCGGAAGGCATGTGGAAATGCTCTGATAGACATACAAAATGTTGAAGCATAGACAAGGGACGTGAACTGTTTGATTGAATGCCTCAAATAAATGTGGTCTCATGGAATGCCATGATAGTAGGATATATACAAAATGGGTTTTTTAAAAGGCTTCAGGTACATTCAAGCAAATACAACTGGCAGTTGTAAAGCCCGACTCCGCAACCTTCGCCAGCAGCCTCCTTTCCTGTGCGAAAATGGGAGCTTTGGAACAGGGTATGAAATCCATCAAATGATAAAGGAAATTTTTCAGATGTTGTGGTTGCAACTACCCTAGTAGACATGTATGCAAAATGTCGAAGCATAGACAAGGCATGTGAACTGTTTGACAAAATACCCCAAAGAAATATGGTCAAATGGATTGCCATGATTGCAGGATATGCATAATGTGGAAGCGTAGACGAGGCATGTGAATTGTTTAACAGAATGCCTCAGAGAAACGTGTTCTTTTGGAATGCCCTCTTTGCAGATTATTCACGAATATGACTTTTTTAAAAGGCTTTAGGAACTTTCAAGCAAATACAATTGGCAGGTGTAAAGCCAAAATGGGAGCTTTGGAACAGGTTATGGACAAAACTATATTTTATGTACAAATGTATGTAAAATGTGGACATCTTTATTGTAATCTTCATTTTTCCAAACTTTTAGCACTCTTTTGTTTTAAATGTAATAAAAGTATTGTTGCATTCTATAGACGTACCAGATTCTTATATTAAAATTGAACTTTGTTCTTCTTATTAACAACCTCAATTTTCAATAGACTCTCTTATTATTTTCTATCAATTAGTTTGTAATTCATAAATATATTTTTTAGTAAACCAACCAATTTTTTATTTTGTTATCATATACCAATTAAGTTCCATTTAGATTAAGAACTTAGTTTAAGACATGTTAAGCAATATAACTAGAAATAAAACTAATTTGTTAATTAATTGGTAGATAATTTGTGTGTGTTTGTGTTAAGTAAACTCATTTGTGATAGATTGCTAGTTGAATCCTAAGATAGATAATTGAAAAGACTTTCCTACATTTAAATTATGTAGACTAGCTATCTCCTATCTATATTTGTAGTTAATTTGATGTCAATCGTAACCTTAATTGTTTATTCCTTTCTTCATCTTCAAAAGAATATTTCTCTATAAACAACAAACTCTCATTCTAATGTTTGAAATTTAGTTAATTCTACTTTGGCTTTTTAATTTTATCATCATTCAACAAAAATTATTTTTGAGTAAACATAAACATAGTCACAACATATAGACCTTATCACAATTAGGTTAGTGTCCATTTACTACACTATTGTCTGTCTTTTATTTTCATCTAAAAATAAAACTCTACATTATACTACTCAAATTTTTTATAGTATATGAGGATGAATCATTTTGACATTCTTTTCAGATGAAAAATATTAGCCTTCCTTCTTTGACTATCCCTTCCTCACACATTATCTCTTATAAGAACCCTCATTAGACCTATCCATGTATTTTTCCTTCCTTCATTACCCTTCCTACCTCCATTGTCATTTGTGCCCCAGATGTTGTCCCACTCTACATGTCTCAAAATGATGACCACTTTGATAATGAATCCCTATCAGATGGTTATGAATTTGTCACTCACCAAAATTGACCCCTTGTTTTTCCTTCAAAGCAACCTACCTGATGATGTCACCTACTCCTTACCAAATGTCATTATCACCAATCTCGATGGGCTAGAGATATTACAAGGTATAGGATATATTGTCCACACTTATGTCCCTTCATAGTCTAGTTCTCCTACCTTCATCCCTTTCTTCTAGTCAACTTATTTTCTTTTTCCTACCACTCCATATTCCTTCACGTAAATTTATATGCCTACTCCTCATCGAACCCATATTCCTACCATTTATGTCTGTCTTCATTCCTCCTTTTAACTATGATCATGTCCCTTTAGGCAACCACTTTACCTCCTACCCCTATGTTCTACCCTTTCAACCCTTACCCTTCACTTATCTTGCTTGATCCTCTCTTACCACTATTGTCACTCCCTCTCATATCCTACCATTAACCTCAAAACCCTTGCAACACTCTTACCAAAACATAATATTTTTACATCTCCTACCCTCAATGTCCCAACCTATGCCCCTAGAGTCCTATCATTTACACCTAGTTCAAGAAATCTCAGTAATGCAATGCTAGTTATCTATTATCTTGTCATCTTATACCTTGGGGGATGAAACCTTAAACCTCATTTATAGCATAATATGTTTGGCTATAATAAATCACCCACAAGAACCATAGTTCATCATGTTAAACATTGACATACATGCATGATTGGATAAGCAATCCTAATATGCATGTCCAATCCTTTATAGATCAATGTGCATTGATTATTAATTTGATGATCTATTCATTGCTAAGTTTTATCCATTCATTAAGAAAAAAACATAAAATAGTTCTACTCTTTATCTACCTATTCTTTGGGTTCCTCTATCTCACTTATCTTTTCATGGAACACATTCAATTCAGCATAAGATTGTAGGTTAGTTTCATCAATGTTATACATTGCAATCAAGACATAAATAAAAAGGTGACGGATTTTGTCTTTTATCATCAGTGCATTCTTTCATAATCTCATAGCGTCTTCCCAACTCTAGTATCAAGAGCGTGTTTATTAGGAGTATTTTCCCAAAGCATCGCAATCAAAATCTCTTGCATAAATATACAACTTTTATAAACACTTTGTAACACTTAGTACATGATTATACATAGGTGATAGATCATTTTAAGTCCATCTCCTCTTTGGCCTCTAATGTCTCTATTTATTTAGCCTCATTCTTGTCACATCTTGTCTAGTTATTATCAATTTAATTTTACCTTCACAGGTAAATAGGATTGTAAATGCAATCATGAGTTTGATATGCTTGCTAAGGAATGGGATACTGAAGTAGGTATTATGTGAAAGTATTGATAAATGCTTAAAATGGCTTTGAAAGAGTAAATATGATTACATTTATTGCTATATGAATATGCTTAATTTTACGATGCATATGGATTTATCATGAACATCTAACTACCATGGAAAATGTGTTGAGTTGGTTGCAGAGACAAGTTCATTCCTCCAGGTCGAGGGGAAGTATCACTCAGGAGAAGATCTTGGTTGGGTAACTAGTAACGTAACCTATCTGAGCTTTCACACATTCACAATAGAAAGGTTGAGTCTAGACATAGTGTTGGGGAAATGGTATGTCATCCTTAGAATAATGTGTTTGCATTAGTAAGGGTCATGATTATTGTTGAATGCATGCTTGGATGATGTTTATATGTTTGGAACTTATGATTCCTTCCTTATATCAACATGCTTGATTGTATGGTTGAATGAGTATTTGGGATATATATATATATATGCATATGTTGGCATACACGTTCGTTGGATATTATGGAATGTCCATATGAGTATAATGACATATGTATATATATGCATATGTTGGCACACGTGTACATTGGATATAATATGATGTCTATATGAGTATACCGACATATGTACATAGATATGCATATATGTATATATGATGCTATTGTGTGTATAATCACATGTTCTTAATCATTCAATATCTAATGGATTACTTGTATATCATATTGTTATATTATGTATATGTATATGTATACAAATACACTTGTAAGTGTTAAATGCTTATCAAAGAAGTATGTATATATATATATATATATATTCATATATATTATATATGTATATGTGTATAAATATACACACATAGTATTATTTATGGAATGTGATAATGTGAGTCATGCATTCTATTATTGAATGATGCTTTGGAAAAGATAATATATATATATATATATATATATATATATATATATATATATATATATATATTTGTAAGGATATATATAATATAATATATGGATATATATTACATTATAAATAATGCATAATTAAATAATGGTTTTATTTTAAAAACACTATAATACTTATGCATGGCGCACTGCTCTTATGAAACAAATGCATAGGTATATAGCACTACCAATAAACTAAGTCTGTTGCTTAGAGATCAATTAACATATGTAATGCTTTTGAGGCCGATTTATATATATACTCTGTGCAAAGTAATTGAGTTCAATTTACACATATTTTGTTGGTAATAGAGGTCAAGCCATAAAATTATATGTAGGTTGATGAATAAGAAGTAATGCGCACTATGCTATAGTGCAATAAGAAGGAGATTAAGGCAGCGCATTGATTATGGGTTTAGCAAGAGTTTAGTGAAAGGGTAAGCAATCACCTGACTTAGTCAGATAGAGATATAAGGCGATGGAATATAAGCCAACCTCTTGAAATGTAAAATGCATGATAGTAGGAAGTGATAACATCAAGAATTAGTTGACTTAAAGCATGTGTTACATTTTGAGAGTAGACTAATTCAATGAGAAAGGTCGTGCCATAGGGAGAGTGGTTGCTTGCTTAGTGTCATTTTATGAAGTTCTAAATATTGTAGAAGTCTATTTAGAGAGCAATTTGAATGTCACCTTTTGAGCATGTGTTGTTTGAAATAATCATATATTGTTGTTAACTAATGAGGTCAATTTGTAGCTTTATTTTGTTGAGTACACTCTCAACTTGTTGCCACCTTATTTCCAAGTTAAGTGATTCGACTAAGGTGGAGTTGGTTTTCAATACTCATGCCTTTTCTATAGGCTAGGGAGTTTCCTTCCTGCTATATAAATAGAGAGGCAATCTCTTTAGAATGGGATGCATTCCACAAGCTTTCTATATGCAATATATCTACATTTCTTATCTGCATTATTTTGCTATATTTTGAGAGAGAGATTTGAGTATTTGTGAGAGTATCTTAGCATATTAAGTGAAGTACATTAGCAACTTGAGAGAAAGAGGTTTATAGTGGCATTGATTGAGGGATCAAAGCTAAGCTAGCTATTGTTTTGGAAAGCTGAGTTGCAGTGAGTCAATTGGATAAGCAAATATAGGCATAAGGATGATCTTCCTTTCTTTGTCTTGGCTTTTGAAAGAGTTTTTCATGATTGCTTAAATTAGTCTATTGTGAATACTTGCATTTAGGGGATAATAATATTGCTTTGAAAAGGAATTAGAAGCTGGTTATATTGTTTTGTGAAGTGGGTGTGTGCAAGAAGTTGAGTCCACGAAACGTGGAAGTTTTTTGCCTTAGCCAAAAAATTGAAATCGGCATGGAAGAAACGGGATCCCGATTTAATAAACGGGATCCCGATTTTTAAAAAGCGGGATCCCGTTACGGTTCGGGATCCCGAGCCTGAGACCAAACGGGATCTCGTTATGGTTCGGGATCCCGAGCCTGTGACCAAACGGGATCCCGCTTTTTAAAAATCGAGATCCCGTTTCCCGTCGGACTCCCAACCAACGAGGACGGAATGGGATCCTGATTTTTAATAAACAGGATCCTGATTTGAGAAAAACGGGATCCCGATTTATAGAGAACAGGATCCCGAGTTATATAAATCGGGATCCCGTTTTATAGTGTTATTTTTTTTTTTTAAAAACAGCAGTTTTCACTGCTGCAAACGGGACCCCAAATTGCTTGGCGACAGCGACATCAACATCAGCTACAGGTACGCCACTTCTTCACTTTTTTTTAGTTTGAATTGAAATTTTAAAAGAAATACGTTAATTTACATGTTTTTTTTTTCAATTTATGTCACGTTTTAATGCTTTTTTTAATTGTTATATTAGAATTCAATAGTTGCAAATTAGATGAAAACTTTCAATGAAATTTAAACGTTTTTTAATAAAATTAAAAAAAAAAACATTGAATTGTGTGTTAGAAACAAATTTTAACTTTTAAATCTTAAATTGATCAATTAAACCCAAAAAAAATTGATTTTGAAAACCTTAATTGAAACAAAACAAAAAAAATTGCATTTCAAAACCCTAGAGATCGAAATGAAATAAAACATCGCATTTACAAATCCAAATCGAGCTTTTTGAAACCCTAAATTCAAATCAAACGAAAAAAATTGAATTTGAAAACCCTAGTTTGAATTGAAACGAAAAAAATTCATTAAAAACCCTAATTGTTTAAAACTGAAACCCTAAATTGAATTGGAACAAAAAAAATTGTTAAAACCCTAAGTTTGCTAAACCCTAGACCCTAAACTGTAAAATCTAAACCCATAATACTAAAGCATTTGAAATTTATGAACCCTAGACCCTAATCTTTCATTGGACATACCTAAAATTATGTAGGTTCAATATCAAGAATGGGTCTATTTGGTAGATTTATGAAAACTATTTTGAATATCTAGAATGCCATAAAAGTATAATTATAGCAATTCCAATTGGAAACACTTCCAGATACATATATATCCTAGATAATAATCCACCCATCCTCAATCATAATGGATTATTTGACAATTAAGAGAGATTCAATTTAACCATAAAATTACCTATATTTTGATACTATATAGATTTATGTGGAAGGATAGAAATGCATCAATATGCTTTGTGCCATATTTTATGAATATTAATATTTAAGAAAAATCTAGATAAGATTGACCTAAGTAGATGATTTATGTAAGGGCTTTTTAGTGAACAAGTGACACACCATGGAGATAGGGATGGTACTTAAATTCTTATTTATAAATATAGTTTACCCCCTTTAAATTTGTATTTGGTTTTTATAATGAGTTGAAATTATCAATGTGTTACATAAAAGAAATTTGTGCTTAGATATATTTAAATTATATAATAAAGATCTATAGTTATATAAAATAGGGAATCCAACATGAGGAATAAACCTTTAATGTGCCATTGTGTGCATCTAATTTATGCCAATGATTTAGTAAGAGTGATCGTCTAAGAGGATGAAATTTAAGCCTTGAAAAATTGTAAGATCTAACACTATTTTAATGTAGTTTTATATGTGTGTACATGTCCACTATGTTTTTTGAGTTTATGTTAATGTAAGATAAGGAGGATTGGTGGATATATTTGAAATCTAAAGAAAAAACAAAAATGATGTGAATATATAGATATATATTTGTAAAATGATTCTTTAACTTATCTATATTAAACATTGTATATTATCTCTATATTACTATCATGGCTTGATTTTCATTATGTCTACTAAATGTTGCTATATTTATTCATTGTTGTAATTAAATTATAGGGCTCAATGTGTAATCTATTTTACATCAAATTTTATAGTAGACTTATAATCCTAGAATGTTTGTAAATTTAATAGCTAACAAATAACTTGATAGGTGCAACTAAAAACCAAAAAATGTGGTTTGATTTATCTCCATTAGGCTGGAAAGCTAAAAAATCTACTAGGTTTATCCCTATTAGGTTGAAAACCCAAAAGTGTAGCTTAATAAACTTACAAGTGGTGAAAACTCACAAAAGCACTAGAAACTAATATTTGCAAAACTACCCTTGACATATCAAAAAAAGCCAAAGGTCACCATATGTCATACCTGTATAGGTTGTATAGTTATATTGGATACCTTATAGTATCTCCTATTGGTTATATATGTTTGAAGATGACATTAGCGACACATCCCTACATTTATATGAGATATATTATTAACATGTCGTGTTACACATATGCTAAGATACTCAAATATGGATAAGGAGAACTAGGGAATATATATTAGAAGAGAAAGATATACTAAGCTATCCAATATTATATTTTTGTACTTAGTGTAGAAGAGAAATTCTAGACCAAGAATGCAAGTGCAAACTCAATACTCTACTTCTAATGAAAGGTAAATAAAATAATGAAAGATTAGAGAAGCATAATATGTTCCATAACATTCTTTTATGGCTCTAAATGTATGTGTTGAAGTTGCTCTTTGGTTCTCTAATGTGATAACATATACATACAAATTTTATCATATGGAAACATTTGGGGATGTCATTATTTTATAGAGTTGAGGGGAAAGGAATGGAGGACTAGGTTTTTTTGGAATCGAGGACTAGAATCATGAGAGAATTTTTGAATTTGAATTTGAGAGGGAAGAGAGAATTAAATGTAGGTGGTTGGGTTGATGGAGGGCTTGTGTTGACTTGAT
Source organism: Sequoia sempervirens (assembly GCA_007258455.2). Lineage (NCBI taxonomy): Eukaryota > Viridiplantae > Streptophyta > Pinopsida > Cupressales > Cupressaceae > Sequoia > Sequoia sempervirens. Next base: position 389,211,819 of record VDFB02281492.1, on the reverse strand, counting down.
TAGGTAGATGGGAATAATTGAATGCTAATTTGAATTTGGATTGAAGGTCTAAGTTGGAAATGAATGGCTATGATTAGTCTAATTGATTTGATGGCTAGGATAGATTATTAATTTCATTTTAGATTTGATGAAGTGGAAGTAAGTTACATTAGTTTGAGTTTGGATTGGTGATTTGGAATTATTTTAATTTTAAGCTATGGATGTGACATGATTATCCCCTTAATGGTTGATTAAAAGTTAGGATTTGGGGATTTTAGCTAATTAAATAATAAACTCTAAAGTCTAAACCGTAAACCCTAAAGCCATCATTTTTTCTTAGGCTCTTAATGAAATTTGGTTGTCTTAGGCAACTCCACCAAATTTCATTACCTTATGCCATGTAATTGTTTCCTAGGATCTTGTAGCATGTAGATCCCCTTAAGCTATCCTATTACCTTAAACCCTAAACTCTAAAGTCTAAACCCTAAACCCTAAAGCCATCATTTTTTCTTTAAAGGCTCTTAATGAAATTTGGTTGCCTTCGGCAACTTCACCAAATTTTATTCATTTGAGCCATGCCATTTTCTCCTAGGACCTCACTAGACGTAAATCCCCTTAAGCCATCCTGTCACCCTAAATCGTAATTCAATTTTCTTAAGGGGTTGACAATATGACATTTCTTAAGGGGATTAAAGAAGTTCTTAAAATTTGGTGATCAAAGTTGCCCAAGGCCCAACCAAATTTAACAATAATAAGATCCTGCAAGATTATACAATATCAATTTAGTTAATTGTATTTTCATTCAAATAACATGTGCCTTAGACATATAAATGAGGCTTACATATAATTTTATCATTTGTATCCAATTATTTAAGGCCATTTATATTGAATGGTTTAACTTGGTATAAATTCAAACAATGATCTTAAATAGTTATGAATTTATAAATTTGGTGAACGATGGATATTTTTAGTGACATGAATTTATGATTTTGGTTCTATATGGATATTTTTAGTGACATGGATTTGTGAAGTTGGTGGAATTTATGAACTTATAATGAATAGTATATAATAGTATATATTTAATGACTATCTATTAGATCATGATTTCTCCTGCTGAAAAATTGTGTGTGTGTTAAAGACATAAAATGAGATTTTGTGAATGTTTCAAGTTTATTGTTTAGTATGTATGTGCATGTATTAAAAATTTGCATAATAGTTCTTAAATTTTGAAATTTGTATATGTATGTATGTATAGTTTAGTTTAATGATTTGTACGCATGCAAATTATGCATCGTATTTTTTATTTTAAATGTACATGTACATACATTTAATTTTTAATTTTGTATGGACATGCTCTTGAGTTGAACAATCAATGTATATATATGTGCATTTCAATTAAATATATGAGAGCTTAATATATATGTTGCTCATCCTATTTCAATTAAATATATGATCTTAATTTTTGTATGCACATGGGTCCTATTTTGTATGATTTTAAATGCAGGTGCACATTATATCAAGCATATATCATGGATGATTTTAACATTGATGATATCATCAATCCACCACCTGATCCACAGCCAGATCCGCCTCCCTCTCCCCCTCCACCTCCACCTCCCCTCCCCCTCCCCTATGCCACCTCCAGCACCTATGGCATCTGATGAGGCTCGCTTGAGAGCACGAATAAATGATCAAGTCGCATCCTTACAGACACAAATCAATGCTATGCAGAGTCAAGCATTGATTGCTCCACATGTGAGACGTTTTGCATCTGTAATGCAAAACGTTTTTGATTCCATTAGGATGATTGATTCTGATCTTGATAGGCATAGACGAGAGAGAGAACAAATGAGACAATTTTATTCTGATGGTCTCTCTTATAAACAAATATTAGACCTTAAAATAACAAAATCCCATCTAGCCCCCTACTTTCTTGACCCCGTTCCCCGACAACCCATTCCACCCAACAAATCTAGAATATCCATGAGGTGGTGCGTACATCCGCAGATGATTGCACATTTTTGGGATAGATGGTATATGGTTTTTGATAGTCCCCCACATGCTAATTGGGAGTGCCCATTGTATTTTTTGAGAAAATTCTATGTAGAGTTTGTTTTCAGGGCAAGCTAATTATTTTGATTTTAGATCATTTTAGGGGTGTTGGTGGTGGCATGCCACAATAGAGATTAGGGGCAAGGGTTGATCTCCGATGCCCCGTGCATGCACAACCCCTTGCTGTTGCTCCTGGTCCTCCCATTCCTGCACCTATACATCATCAAGCTCTGGTATCAACATTAGGTTCCCTTAGTACACTCGCAGGAGACCTTGATCAGCACGCTTCTATGATAGCGAGTGGGGAGTATAGAGACGATGATGATGATGGAGGAGTTTTTTATGGAGCTGGTCCAAGTACTGCTCCAGGAGTGTCGAGACCCGTCCCCCATATATGTACTAGTTGTCATCAAGTGTGTTATGGACCTGATCAGGCTACACCTAGTTCAGGTGGGCCCGAGTGCAATTGAAGGATTTCATCACGAGGTGCATTGGTTCATTTGTAGAGTCCCTCGTAGCGAGAACATCACCACGAGGACACTACGACACAGGTATAAATATGCATCTAGATGTACGAACTCATTTTATAATATTTTTATGGTTGTATATATCAAAGAAAAGTTTGCAATACATTTTAACAATCAATTTTTTTGGTGTATAGATGACACTTTCGATGCAAGGGCAATCATCTGTACCACGAGTACATATATCGACACCGGTCATACTTGGCAACCCTTATGGGGTATTTTGATTTCATTTTTTAAAATTATATATGAAATCATAAATTATTTAACTTGAGGTTTAAATTTATAATTGAATCACATATATATGTTTCAAATATTCATGTTGGTTTAGGTGACTCAATCGGCATCCACGTCGATTCCTCCTGAGGGATTGTCAAGCACTCCTCCACTATCGGGCGTCATAGATCAGGGGCAGGTACATTCATATTGTAAATTTGTTTAAAGTTTGCATTAGTATAGTTATAATTTTATGAGTTTTGAATTCACTAGATATATGAAATGCATGCATGTACACTTGTAAATATTATAAGCATTAAATGTATATGTACATGTATGTCTAGGTTGATACCACAATAAGAATGGGCATTGGGCAAACATTTGATATTGCAGTTACTCGTGAGGCCACTGATTTCCAGGTTGTTTACAAAACTTTCTAAAAAAATGTGCAAACTTGAATATATATGTATATATTAACCTAATTGAATTGTACATGCTTTAATTTTGATCTTGTAGGACTTTGTTGGTGCAACTTTCAGCCCTAACCCAGACATAGTTACACCACCAGGAGGACATGTAGAGCAGGCCTCAGATGAAATGGTAATTTTATTTCTTTATTATATTTAAAGTGAATTATAAATTTTAAATTGAATATATACATATTAATATGATATTTTCACATATTCTTTTTCTTTTATAGCATGAGACACATCCTGTAGTTGAGCATGTTCAGACAGGTCCTGGAGAAGAGCCTACTGCACAACCTCAGAATACGGTATGTAATTAAAATATGATAAATTCTGAATTAAATTGAATAAAAAAATAATAAGTGTAGAGTTGTACATCTAATTTCGAATTTCTTTGTCTTGTTTATGTAGACTGATTTAGAGAATTTAGAGGTTTCTTCAGGCTCACCAGAGCATCCAGATTTAGAGATGGTGGTAATTTAATTTTATGATCGATTATAAATAAAATTGTCATTAAATTATTTTTTATTGTCTTACATCTAATTTCATCTTTCTCTTATGTACAGAGTGTTTCAAGTCATCCACATAGTCCGCATGGTGTGAAGAGGTCTCTTGATCATAGAGACAGTACATGACCTACAAACATGTGATTTTATATTTCTTGTAACTTATCATGTACTCTGTTGGACTTTATTTCATGTGTGCTTAATATATTGGTTTCATACACTTAATATGTTACATAAATTATGGACTTTATTATTGTTTGAAATTTTAATTTACGCATGTACATTTATGCATTTTATGTTCATAATGAAGACATTAATATAGGACATTAATGTGAAATTTACTGAAGACTTCATAATTGTAGAATAATTTTAGGTTTAATCTTCTTTTCAACGAACAAGAAGATATTTTCCTTCTAATGTATTAATTTTAATTTTATGAGAGAAAATTTATGTGGATTTACCTACTTATTTAGTTCTATAAATTGAATTTTACCTCATTGTTGGTGCACTTGGAATTCCTATACCTTCTGAATATCATGGATATCACCATTCTTTGTTATTTTATTCTTTAATTTTTCCTTAACTAAATTGACAAATAAAGTCATTGCTCTAAACTCTTAAGCAAATAAAATTTTTTATAGTGAAAAAATCTAACAAGGTATTGATATAATTAGCTAATGTACATATTTATAAAATGACACCATTAGTTTCTCACTAGTAATGGAAAAAAGTGTTCCTACTAAAAATTAAGGAAAGAGGTAATCATTAGAAAAAATATAAATTATGATAACATAAGAATGTGTATATGTAAAACAATTGTAACCATTAGGTGATGAATATGTAGTGTACACACATGATAAATTTTAAAAATGATGAATATGGAGCTCAATCCAACGGAAAATTAATTTCATCATTGTTTCCCCCATAATGTGATATCATGATTGTGTAGTGTATGAAAAATGAATAAAAGTCTTGTCTCCATGTGTCAATAACAAGAAAAAAAAATAGAATATCACATAAATTATATGATAACATAAGAATGTGTATATGTAAAACAATTGTAACCATTAGGTGATGAATACGTAGTGTACACACATGATAAATTATAAAAATCATGAATATGGAGCTCAATCCAAAGGAAAATTAATTTCATCATTGTTTCCCCTATTTAGAATATCATGATTGTGTGTTGTGTATGAAAAATGAATAAAAGTCTTGTCTCCATGTGTTAATAACAAGAAAAAAAAAGAATATCACATAAACTATGTACATAAGAAATAGAAATATGACCCACAAAATTTTCTCTGTGAATTAAGGTTAGGGTTATAGGATAAAACTTTGGGTAAAGGTTAGGATTAGGAGACAACTAGAGTTAGGGTTAGGTTTCAATTAGGGTCAGATACAACAAGGCTTAGGGATAGGATTAATTTTAGGACAGGTTAAGGGTTCATCTAACACTAATTTATAAGTTGTCAAAACAAATAATGGCGTCTTAAGGGGGTGTCTAAAGGGGTCATAATAGAACATGTTAATTAAGGGGACGTCTAAAGGGGTCATAATAGAATGTCTTAAGGGGATGT